>BRZM01000127.1:698348-1117653 GCA_033238685.1 Lates japonicus | reverse complement strand
CGCCAATGATGGAGCTTTAGTTAATGAAACATAGTGCCTGGCCATCCGTGTTGGTACTATGTTATTTTTATCGTTTATTAACAGTGTCATCCACACCCATCGCTTTTGGTTTTGAATTAAAGTCAAAACTACAAAATCCGCCGATATTGAAATACTTTTTTATTTGATTGTTTCCATATTTTTTCGCCGCACCGAAATGGTCGCATGAACAGCACACCACCAGAATGTAGCAGCAACGAAAATCAAGGCGATAAGCACAGCGTAGGAAGTGTTCAAAATGGCGCCGCTCGATAGCCCAATGTGTGCTGCTGTGTCCCATTCAGAGGCAATGTGTCGAATTTAGGACCAA
The DNA here is from genome assembly GCA_033238685.1 of Lates japonicus. NCBI lineage: Eukaryota > Metazoa > Chordata > Actinopteri > Centropomidae > Lates > Lates japonicus. Next base: position 1,117,304 of record BRZM01000127.1, on the reverse strand, counting down.
CAGTGAGGAGATGCCAAACGCATTTTGACCAATATGACCAATGGGCCTGAGGGCGGCAGGCTACAAATTTACTGATGCACGGTGCGGGCAGAACGGGCGGGATGGATATCTATCGATAGAGAAAGCGCCCAGTCCCACAAGCCCCAGCAGGTAGTGCCATAGCGCGTGTTACCTGATGTGTGGCGCAAGATTGCTGCTTTGACACTTTCCTGCTTCAGCCACCGCGGCAACTCCAGCACAACGCTGGTAACCTGCTTCACACACACTCTGATACTATAATGCCCTCTATTCAGTCGCATGTCCCTCCCTCTTGCTTTCAGTCACACACATGCATGCACACCACACACTCTTACTGTTACCAGTGTGTGTTCGCCATGCTGGAGCTGTCAGCTTCAGGGTGTCAGAGGTGACGTCTCCTCTCGGCTGCAGCTGACGCCCGCCCTACCCAGTTCAACCAGGATCTACTCCAGCTAGTCAGGATCATTAGACCTCCTCTTTCCATCCTGACTCTAATGAAATGAAAAAGACTGAATGCAGAGCTGGATTGATGAACAGGTGGACAGTGTCAGTGTTGTCATTTCTGAAACTGAATTGTTAGCTCCATGCTGACATGCTGACAGAGTGTAAATATCATTTCTTCAGAGCTTCAAAGAGGCTGTAATTTACTTTCATCACTCTCAAAGTAAAGCTGATAAGTTATCAAAGACCACTCTCCATAGAAATCACATTTTTGGCCAGATGACACTGTCATGAGTCACCAGACATCAAAATAGCAACAAATGCGGCTTTGAAGAAACTGGGCCAAAGATGTGTTATTTACACTAAAGTTGAGGAAGAGATCACTGCCACAGTGGGGACCTTTGATCACACAACATCTACATGGATAGAGTATATTAAAGCCGGTCACTGCAGTATAGGCAGTGAGAAATCATGCTATGGATATTTAGGCATGACTTTTTCTGACAGGGCATTAGTTGGAATGTGAAATACAGACAAAATTCTCCATCACAGTGTATGATGTAGTAATATAGTATCACATTAGTATAGTGGTTCCCACCTCTTTCTGTCATTGACAACAGAAGAGAATTTCACTGAAAAACATTATCATGACACAAACTGTGCGTCTTTGTTTTCTCTTGTCCTTTCACTTACTGTTGTGAAATGGAATGTCCCAAACTGTCACAGATGTGTCTTTTCGACACAAAAGAGACAAGGCTGTTTAGCTATTATTGACAGAACATGAGGGTTGACATCTTTGACTGATGAGCAGCACCATCTTTTCTTCTCTTCACTGTCAAAACCTTGTTCATCTTGACCTTTACATGTCACTCTGACAGCCTCGCTAACATCAGAGCACTTTTTATTGTTCCTGAATGACTCACAGCAGACATTTTGACTTGTCATTGCAGGAGAAGCACATGTAGAACTAATGGCTCTGGCCCAGCAGCTATTGCAATGCCATTCAGGGATTAATAATGTCATTAGTAATGTCACTAGTTACTGTGTTTGACAAGTTGAAATATCCCCTGTGGAAAAGGTCTCTTCAGCTTTCGTTTCAGTTCACACTTTTCCTCCTGACCCTGTGTTGTTCTGTGAAACCCCAGGTTTGTTGTGTTTCAGTTGATTTCCACATTTAAAACAAAGCACATTGTAAAAAATATTTATGTTTAATAAAATTATCACAAACTGAAAGTCACCACAGAGCAAAACGTTGATCTGTGTGTGTGTTTTCTACAGAAAATCTGATATAACCCAAAGTCTGCCTGTCTCATCTCTTTTCCTATGTGTGTATGTTCCAGGTCTTGTCATACCACGCCTCTGCTGCAGAGGAAGAATCGCGGGAACTCCAGGTAACCGCGGTAAATTAAAATTTATTCATTTAACAATACACACACCCACATGCTCACTGGTGTGAAACAATGCATAGGTTTATCAATACCCAGCCATAAACACACATATTGGCACACACACACAGGCAGATGTTGTCCTTCAGGGTCAGAGGAAGCAGAATGTGTAGATGAAAAGCAGCCATGTAACACAACACCACACCGCTGAATCAGCAAGAAAACGCCAGTAAAGCAACTCTAGATGGCTCACAGGCACACACATTTTTAGTGGAAAGCTTATACAACACAAACTGCACTGAATTAACAATTGTTGAGTCGATTTGCTAAAGGGGATAAATGTGATTTTTAGTATGTTCCCTATAGTTGCCTGGAGGTGAAAAATTAGTGCAAAATTTTAGGGAAAAAATTATATGATAAAACAGAAAACAACATTTCAGAAGACAGAAAATAAAGTCATAAAATAGCAGCAAACGTGTTTCAGAAAACAGTTTAAAAAAACTTGAAATTTCTGAAAATATTTTCAATAATTAAAAAAAAAATCATAAAACTTTGTACCTCAGGACCTCCATAGATTGTGGACATTTATATTTTGCTACTGTCACTTTAAAAATCAAGTGACACAGATGCCGGTTGTGTTGCCATTGCAGAATGTACAGTAGATAAAATTACACTCGTCACATATTTCACTGATGTATGCAGAGTTTCAAAGAGACAGCAGACAGCGTTGTATCTGCACTCTGGGTTTAGAGGCCACTTGTCGTAGGAGTTCTTTTGTTTTGCTTTCAATACAAAACAAGGTGTTTCAAAGCCCTTGTCTCGCACAAACACTTTCCTGTGGAGTTACTTCAAAAGGATATTCAGCTGGTAGAGGCATGGCAGCAGAATCACTGTGGAGAGTTTGTCATAATACAGAAATCCAGACTAACAAGGTCTTTGGTCTTTGTAGCCAGCAGTCCAGTGATGCTGTTGCTACCCAGCAGACAGCATTGGAGAGAAATGGTAAATAATGAACTGGTTATTATTTTATTTTATTATTTAGATTTTATCAGTGCCTAACCATGTTTCAGTGAAAAAGCTTTTTGATTTATTCATCATCTAATTGTCCTCAGATGTCTCTACAGGGTTGTCTCCTCTGCAGTTCAGACATCTCAGCTGCTTTTATTCAGCAGTCTGTCTCCTTGGTTTCATTTGTCCTTCTTTCTTCTAATAACCTAGCCTTGCCAAACAAAATCACCATACTTTTTGCATTAAGCATTTAAATGCATTTCAGCTCAAAAGTGCCCACTTCACATATTTTTAAAAAATGAACTCAGCTACTGTCACATTCACACTCTTGTTCACTCTATCTCTTTTTTTAATAAACATTATTTACGTAACTATGGTTATATGAATTCAGGATAACAGCCACAGACTGTATAATGTTTGAGTTTCCTTTGTTACTGGTGACCTTCCTGACTCCCCAAACTAAAGTGATGTTACAGAACAGCTAATTTTTCTCTGGAAAGGCAAAGAAATGCCATTGTAATTAACTCTGTAGACTGGACTGTAGGCACTTTGTAGAATCTGTATTGTAGAAATGACCCACTGGCTTTGTAAACAAATCAGCCACAACATTAAAGGACCTCCCTGCTGTCACACTGTCTGATGACAGATGACAGTCTGATGTTGTAAGTATCTAACTGGTTTTCTGACTGAACTCCAAGGCAGCTCTCCAAATATGAACCATCAGTGCAGTGCAGCTTTCACACCAGCCTTAACAAAGACGCCACATGACGGTCTTAAAAGGTCCTGTTCTGTTCTCCTCTTCTTGTGGCGAAGTGGCTGAACTAACAGCATAACCTGATTAAGTGGCCTCCCCTGGGTGCTACAGAGAGGATGTGTCACTTGGTATCTAGGACACAGACTTGATTTTTCGGGTCCGTTCTACCCAAGAGACCACTACATACAGTATGTGTGACACATCATAGACTGAAAACGACTCTTAATTATGCAGCTAAAGCTTTAATGTCAGTTTAATGTTAGTTTTGTCATAATCTGGAAAATGAAAACCATGTGATTACCAGTGATTAGTCCAACTAAATAATACTGAAGATACAGTTAGATATGTGTATGTCATATGTGTGTTGTGTGTGTGTGTTTTAAAGGTAGCCACAGTTCCATCAGCCCAGTCGTTGCGTCTTCAGGACTTCAGCTTCAGTGATTTCGACTTGTCAGACACTGAAACCACGTTGGCTACCATCCGCATGTTTGTCGACCTCAACCTGGTCCAGAACTTCCAGATGAAGTACACGGTAAGAACTGACCTGGGATGTTTTTTTACATAGATTATACTTAAGCATTTGCCACTAAAATGCATCTTTAGATTGTTTCTGCTCATCTGTCTATTCAACACTGTGGTCCACAGCAAGATATGTTGACAGTTGCTGTGGATAGTCTTGCTCCCCAGGCTCAGCTCATGACCCTTCCTCTAGGCCAAAATTTCAGTTTGTACACAAGAAATACCAAAAATCTATATCTCATACTTTCATAAACAAACATAAACAATAACACTGGCTGAACATATCCTATATATTCTCATCCTGTGAGACAAACAACAGTCAGTGTTTTAGAGGAACACGTATGTTGAATAAATGAGACAATCCTGATGAAAACTGTCATCTAAGTTTCTTTTGGTTGTACCAATACGCTGTAGCGATGCACATTGCAAGACATTCCAAGAGTCTTAATTAATTTGGCCACTGGGGGCACCAAAGTCACATTTCTGAATTGCACACATAGGGGCTTTAAAGGTGTCTGGTACATAGCAATGCTTCAGCAAAAGGCAAGGCTCATTAAGCTATCGTGATTTTAGTTACTAAGCCAGTTTATTCATAGAATCTATGAACTTTTGATTGAACTTCAAGTATGCTGCTTTCATATTGCTGTTTAAGCACATGTTAAATGAAATAATAATGATAATAATGAGATTTTGGGTAGAAATGTGCCCCCCTGCTTCCAGTTTCTATGCTAAGCTATGCTGAGCAGCTCCCACTGGTGCAGACTTTACTGAGTACAGTAGATCTCTCTGTAAGAAAGCCAATGTCAAACTATTCTTTTAATTTTTGTTGCTTGATATATAGAATTTTTCTTAGTTTTTCATTTCGTTCAGTATTGTTTCATGCTTTTGGTAAGAGTGGTAAAGGTGTACTATTTAAAAGCAGCCTATGATGAGTTCAGCTTCATGACTCCTTATGTTAACAAAAACAAAAATAAAAACTTAACGACATACTCTGTGAGCCAAGTTATACATGAAATGAAGCAAAATGGTCATTAAATAAAATGAAAATGTTACATATCATCGCATGAGCACAGGTCATTTCTCCAAACACACAGATTCAGATTTGGAGACAAAGCCTGCATTACATCACAACAGAATACAGAAAGATTTATTATTATGAAGGGTCTCACGGCAACATGGAAACCACAACACAACACACTGATATTACTTTAGTTTGTTGATGTTCTTATGTCATGGAAAAAGACAAGAGCAGATCCCTGATCACTGATGTCAGAAAACAATCTGCTTCTCATTGTCAGCAGCATTAGACCATTAAAACGTGAGTGTGTGTTTGTGTGTTGGATGATGAGTGAATGCATTTACAACTGAGTTAATATTTGTCTATTTGCTTGCATCCTTAAGAGAGAGACCCAGAGACCACACACACACACACACACACACACACACACACACACACACACAGCACCATCGTACACCTAAAACACTTCCCCTCCAAAAAATCACTCACACACTCCCGCCCTCCATTACCGCCGTCTGTCAGACCCGCCGCTCTCCTCGCCCCCCTCCCCCTCCCCCTGGCGCCAGCACCGCCCGGTTGCTGGCAGGTTTGGCTCACATCCTCACCACACTCTCCATGTGAAGAGGTCCTTGTGTCTTGGTGGCTGACCTCCGGAGTGCCTGCGGAGAGAGGCCTCATAAAGAGAAGCTTTGATTGGAGGTGATTAGGTCCCTCCAGCAGCGCAGCCTGTCAGTTTGACATTCACACTGAGAACTGACACACTGACCACCCCGGAGCATCACGTCCTGGGAGTTAAACTGTAAAACAAGTTATTATTTAATTACAATTCTAAAATATTTAATGTTGTATAGTCATTTATTCTAATCTCAGATGAGTGTGTAATGATCCCTGTAGAGAAAATGAACCTAAATTTGATTCCTTCTCTTGATTAGTTGAATAATGTTTTGGGGTTCTTATGATGCCTGAGATTGAATTAGTTTTACTCACTGTGTGTTCACAGTGATCATGAAGTGTAGCACAGACTAACAAAGCACTGAGCATTGATTTGCTGGGAGGGTGCTGAGCCTTCACTTTCAGAAAGGGCAAACATCCTGACAGTCAAGTCCCTTGGCTCATCACATTTGCTTTTTCTTTCTACTGCAGTTATTTTACACCTACCCATAATGTTCTTTTTGTCTTTTCAGTCATATGGTAAATGTCATAAACAAAAATAAATAAATCTATATCTAAAACTTAGACTACAGGTAGGTTATTTGTGGTAAACACTACAGGTAGGTTATTGTTTCTTAACGTGTATGCCACTGAAATGTATTATAAACTTAGATTATATGGGGACTTAAAGTTACATCAGTCAGTATTTTTGTATTACTAATGGGTCAAATTACTATGTGTAATGTACAAGCTATTGTTCATTTTGACAAACCAACATAAAATTATCACAACTATGCAGTTCCTCTCAGATCTATGGAGCTTTTTAGCCTCTTTTAGCTCATTGTTTTGGATTTACTTCACTGTTTTGGTTCATTCTCATCATCCCAGTTTCCAGCAGCACCTGCTTTCGGTGAAAGAGCACTGATAAACCCACTGTACACCACTTGCTCAGCACCAAACAGCAGACAGACACAGTTAGAGACTAGCTGGTGAACATGGTGGAGCATTTAGCAGCTACACGCTTATTTTCTCAGGATTGGTGGAGAGCAAAATAGAGGTAAAAGACAGTGAATACGGGACCTATCAGGTTGATGCAAAAACAACTTCAAGTGAATGTCACTCTGTATTTACTGGAAGTATAAATAGGCAAGCACATTTTCTAGTTTGGCTAGCCAGCAAGTTGACCCAGAAGTAGATACAGAAATACAGTTGCCCAAGATGTACAATAGATAATAAGCTTCACGAGGCTCTTGTTGCTTGCCCCAGTTGACGTTGTATTGGAGTTGCATTTGGAGGTGACAGAACATTGCATTCATTCATCAATGCATTGCAACATTGCATTAGTCAACATGGACACACTTATGAGAGTAAAGGAAAAATGTAAAATGTTGGATTTTCCTTCACGGTGACACCTGCATTATGTAATCCAAGTTCTCTACATTCAGTTTGTATGGTATTTCAGTGTATGTTGTGTTTGCATGGTGCATTTTACAAGATAAATTTGAGTATAATTAAGTTACAACAATCTTATAACTTGTATATGAAGATGAAAATGGCTCACAAAGATTGAGTTAATCTCTTTCTACGCTTTGTCTTTTCTGCAGAGTTTATGCCAGTGGATTCTGAGTGTGAAGAAGAACTACAGGAAGAATGTGGCCTACCACAACTGGAGACACGCCTTCAATACAGCCCAGTGCATGTTCGCCCTCCTCAAGTCAGGACGCTTACAGGTCAGTGCAGCAAGTTGGAGTTTAGGCTGAGCTGATTCACTGACAGATGACTTTTATTTTAATGAAGAAAATCATTGATTGGATTGATTCCTGACAGACATACTGCAACTTATTTCCAGAGCATATCATAGATTTTATACCTTTTGAGCCATAGAGTTCATTTCATTGTACTACATTGTGGAAAACTGAACTTGCTTATGATAAAGAAAAAAAATCCATAGCAATAAACAAGTAATCGCCCTTTTCTCAAGGTTTCTCCTAGACAGACCATACAAACACACTCCAACATCCAAGAATAATGGCATTAAATTAATGTACTATCCTGTTGGATAATCAAACCCTGGAGACAAACAAAACAAAATGTGGGTGTCAATGAAGAGGACACTATAAATTTTGCAGTTTCTTGCTTTGAAAAGTTAATGCTCAACAGCTGAATCCCAAATGCTTTCCCACCATTCCTGCTCACATCTGCACCAACAATAACCTACCAAAAACAAAAAAGGATAGATAAATAAACCCATGTAATAGTGTGTTTTGGAAAATGGTTGGCAGTAATGTTATATGTACATGATTTGTAGCTAATGGACTCAATTATACAGGACACAATGGGTGGTTAAATGTTTCAAAGGATGTCCTACACCACCAAGAATAAAACAGTTTGGAAAACACTGAATACTGGTGGTTTCCGTGACACAACAACAGTCATTTCTGGATAAGATATTGGCAGCTACCAGCAGTGCCTGCCAGAAAATATCAGTGTCAGCCATGCTGGAGCCATACTTTTAGCTGTGGTGTAAAAGCTGTTGTATGCGTGCTTAGCGCCCACACTGCCAACAATGTGTGGAGAGTTACAACAGCGCTGTGTGTACACAACCATGAGGCTTTTGTTTGGTTTGATTGCGGCAACAGATTGTCATCTGTTAAGCAGCTGCTGTCATGTGGATGTAGTTTGTGTGTGTTTTTCACCTCTGTTCTTTCCTCTTATTGTCCTTCCCTCTCTTCGACCACGCATCCGTCTCCTGACAGAATAACCTGAGCGATGTGGAGGTCTTGGCTCTGATGATTGCAACTCTCAGCCACGACTTGGACCACAGAGGAGTCAACAACTCCTACATACAGAGGTACAGCAGGAGAGCATGAGTCATATATAAATCATAAGTATATGTATGATTGTATATGCATGTGTGGGAGCAAACTGTGTCCACTCTGTTGGTTTCTCACTTCCCGTGTGTGCGTGTGATGTCCAGGAGCGACCACCCACTGGCCCAGCTCTACTGCCACTCCACCATGGAGCACCACCACTTCGACCAGTGCCTCATGATCCTCAACAGCCCTGTAGGTGCACCCACTCACACACACACATACGTAGGAAGCCTTGCCGTCAACCCATCATTCTTTTCATTGCACCAGTTAGAGGAAACATCAGTCTTACTTTGTCTAACAAGCAGTGCACTTCATTAGGTGCACAATGACAGCTGTGGTATGAATGGAGATTGTGCAGATCAGAGTGAAATGGCCTTCATCTGGATGTTACTTCGACACATACCACCCACCTAAACATTGCTGCAGACCAAGAACCCCTATCCACCCACCCACCCACTACCCATGGCAACAACACTCCCCAATGCCAGGGGCCTCCCCCAGTAGGACAGTGCACCCACCACAAACACTGCTTAGAAATGGCTGGAAGAACACAACAAAGAGCCCAAGGTGTTGACCTGGCCTCCAAACTCCACAGATCCCAGTCTGATCCAGCATCTGTGGGATGCACCGGAACAAACCAGATCCAAATAGATTTCTCTCTCTTTCTCAACCCAACCGGGCGAGGCAGATGGCCGCCCACCCTGAGTCTGGTTCTGCTCAAGGTTTCTGCCTCTTAAAACAAAGTTTTTCCTCTCCACTGTCACCTAGTGCTGCTCATGGTGGGAGCTGTTGGGTCTCTCCCTGTAAATATAATAATATAAAGAGTATGGTCTAGACCTGCTCTATATGAAACATACCTTGTAAAAACTTGGGATTGGGAGCTATATAAGTCAAACTGAATTGAATCCATGGAGGCCCCATCCCGCAACCCACAGAACCCAAAGGATCCACTGTCAGTGTCCCAGTGCTGTGGCTGTATGTCCAATGTTAGGGCTGTCACAATGTCATGATTTCACTACACAATTATTGTGGCCAAAAGAATTCACAATAATGATATTATCGTAGTAGCTGTAAAAACTTTTTGGCAAATGAATTCACTCAAAGTACGGCTACTAAATGCTCCACTATGTTCACCAGATAGTCTCTAAGTGTGTCTGTCTGCTGTTACAGTGTACAGTGGTTTATTATTCATGTTGAAACACTGCCTGCTGCACTTGGAAACGAGGTTGATGGGAGCGGTGAAAATGAACCAAAACAGCAAAATTGTGGCAAAACAATGAGCTGAAAGATGCTACTAGGCTCTGTAGAGCTGGGGAGAACTACAGTTTATCAGTTTATTTTTATATTATCAATATAAAAATATTGATAAATGCAGATTTAATCAACATTTTTAATATCAACCCTGAACCAGGCGACTCTGTAATGTAAAATGGGGAGTCACTGTGACCAAATCATAGAGAATTATTACCCAACTCTGCAGCTCTACTGAGTTTTCCTCCAGTGCAGTGTTCTGGTCTTACAGCCCATTTACGGTATCAGCCAGAGATGCACTCATCAACCCCCACAGGCAGCTGTTTCCCGCAAAAAAGCTCTGATAAAAAAAGTACGCACAGAGCACAGAGATAAAATGCCCATATACTGCTGCTGCCTCAACTGACCAGCTGTCTGCACTGAAGTTACAGTGACATGCAAAAGGAAGAGTTATCACTATCAATCGTGGACATGAGAATAGCGGCAGGAAGGCAGAAGGAACAAAAACGTCAGGCAGATTGTCTCTTCACACCCAGATTTTATCCTCATCACAGTTATGCAGAACATGACATTAGCTGCCCTTTCACAGCTGCAGCTGACTCGGTATGCAGCAGCTGAGCTCTTTGCAGGCACAATGAAGAGGCTGCATCTTCCTCCTCTCATGGTGTTCCTGCATGGCTCCCTGCCACCCTTAGAAACAATTATACTTCATAAAGCTCATTAGGTCTTTGATCTGCCATCGTCCTACAACAGCAACTATCAGATATCCATTTTCTCTCATTTGTGTTATAGATTCCAGTTTAAAGGGTGGTCGTGGTTTTTCTGTTGCAGAAGCCAATCCATTGCCAGTGCCAAAAAATCACTGAAGAAACTGATAATAATTTAATAATTGCCTGTAATGTAATGTGGAAAGTCATAAAAACTGGTAATGTGATAGCTTTCCCATAATGCAATAAAAGTGTTGAGCACATAAAGCAATAACTTTTTTGTGTAATGTAATAAGAATTATGTTTATCCTCACTAAAGCCTTTTATGCCTTGGGAACCTCTTTGTGCCAATTAATTGAAACTAAGCCCCCCAAATTACATCCCTCACTGGCTTCCCACCCACCAACAATGTGGCTTACAAAACCTGGCCAAGCTGTGGGCCTTCATGCCAGAGACTGAACCCAGCCTTCAGTGGAACCAACAGCTTTGGTTTGTGTTTTCTGTTAATTTAAGTGTTTACTAAGTAGAGATTTATGCTTGACTAGATTTAAACTGGTCGTTGGTTAAGTTAGCATATTTGGATATTTTCCACTCATTTTAAAATGCATGTGCATATGCATAACAATATACATTACAAAAGATTGTCACTTAAGTTTAATATACCATATAAATGAATACATGTTCTCCTTACTTTTTACTGATTGCTTTTGATTGGACAGTGCTACAGATGTTTCCTAATGACTGATTTACTCAGTTAAAATCTTTACTATCCAGCAGGCATTTCTTTGACACCAGCTAGTAGTTACTGAGAACTTAGGAAGGACCTCACATAGATTTAAGTACAGCTGGTTTGAGCAGCTGGTGGGGATGATATCCTAATGTAACAGCAGGCAAAAAAAATGTAATCACTGTTTACATTTTACACAAAAACATGTTTTGTTTTTCATCACAAGATACACACCAAGTGAGACATTTCACAGTGTAAAAAACAGCTTATCAGCGCTCTCTGGTGGACAAACTATGTAATGGTGAAACCCTTTCTAAATTACCTTATTTTGTCTTTTCTGTACTGCAATTTATTGTTACAGACAGTAATATATCTGCAAAAAGCTAATATTGGCCAATTAATTGGTCTAGCTCTAGTTTAAATGTAACCTGTCGCTGTTGGGAGCACCAAGTAGGAAATCCTAACCACTTCCTTTGAACTGGAGTGGTCAAATAAAAGCCAAGCTATATGCATTTTTGTAATTGGGTGAACTGAACCTTTAATGTAATTTGAAAGTACTTTACCACGGTGGATTTACAGTGTAAGCCGTTACACACACAGGTGATGTGTACATCACATAAAACTGTAATCAGACAGAAAGCACACGTCATCTTCAAACTAGGTCACAGTACAAATCAATTCAACCTCAGGCTGCCAGTACTCTCTCCATAAGAAAACAATAGCTTGATACTGGCTGTTGACAAGCCTTAATGCTGCTTGCTGCAGGATCCTGGCTCTTACTGTCTTATTTATTGCGCCTATTCTGCTCATTTTCCAGCTGCTAGCCTTCCACGGAACGCTCTGATAGCCAATAAAATAGAGCGACTTACAGCCCGCTCTGATCTTTATGGCCTCAAAACAAACTCTAAATACACTCCTGGCTCCACAGCACCGCTTAACCCCCGCTGCTGCTGGACACATTTAAACATATTCACACAGATACAAGTATACACACCCTGGTGCAGACCTTGTCACATGCAGGCTGATAAGCATTAGTGCAATTGCACACTCTTAAAAGCACTTGAAATAGAAGGGACATGGAATAATGTGTCAACACACATGCATATTAACACTCAAGACGTGGACTGGATTCAGTTGTTTAGTTCATTTGTGTGTGTGCTTTAGTTGTCTACTGTTGTCATGGCAACCATTTTAGTGGTCTATCACAGTGCAAACTGCGGTCAACTCTATCAGTGCATAGTATCTATTACTTGGGGGGTTTCTATCTGACTCTTCATACACACAGTCAAACTTTAATGTATGTACTCTGTATAAGTGTAAATCATTAAATAACATGCAGAGCTGTTTCTGCACTCACATATTTTCCTCTGTTCTCTGTCTCTCCAGGGAAACCAGATCCTAAGCGGTCTCTCCCTTGACGAGTACAAGGCCACTCTGAAGATGATCGAGAGGGCTATTCTGGCCACCGACCTGGCCTTGTACATGAAGTAAGTACCAAATGTCAAGCCCAGATGGAAGTCTGATTGGAGAGGGATAGAGAGGGGGACAATGGAGGAAGAAGTCAATTTAGTCAGAGCAGGGGAAGATTAGGGAGGTTATTTTCACTGGGGTGATTACATTCTTTCATCTCAGGAGCACAGCGAGGATCAGACCCACCCCGTCCTTCCAGGACAATGAAATTAATTCATGTCTCTTAGATTAATATAAAGTGTAATAGAAATGTTTAAGATTAATCAGAAATGTTCCCCTTATACTGGCAATAGCTTAGAGATAATTTATACCTGCAGTCCCAGGGCAGGGCACTATTAACACACATTCAAAACACTTAACAAACAAGTGTCATATTACCGATGCACAACAGTACACACACATCACCTACATATCATTAGCTTTTTATCCTGAATTTTTTAACCTGCGTTAATTAATTTTTTGGCCACTTGTGGGCAGCAGAACAAACTGTAAACAACATCTGACATTATCATCCTATTAAGTTATTGTGAATGTGTTAACAACTAACATCTTCCTGTTTAAACACAGGACATTTTCCTTCAGTAGTTTCCCTACACTAGAACAGCATTGCCTGCTCTTTACAACTGAAAATGGCAACGACATGCATAGACATGAACGCTCAGTCCTCCACAGTAATCATTGTAAAACAAAGTGATTTTATGGTGCATTCACCCGAGGTTGGATTTTTCGCTTGCACCACTTGCTTGTTTAAAACAGAAACGTGTAACTGTTTATATGTTGACTTTGCAAGAATCAGCTACCACCTTAGTAAAAAACAACAAAGTAGAACAGAAGTCAATGATAAATGAGCTTGAGTTATTTATAAGGTAACAGACAAACGTGCGTTGAATCATTTGATTGTCATGTGACAGCACAGGCCTAAAACAGTCTACTGTAGGTCTCCTACTTTATTTCACTGGTCAGTAAGCTAGTGGCTTTCTCTCCCTTATTTTCCAAATGATGTACCAGGTGAAACATAACTCTCTGTGGACAGTGTTTTCATTCCAGTCGACTGCAGATGGTGCAGCTGAACAAATTTTAGTAACTAGCTACAACATGGCAGATAGTGTTGACCTTACAATCAAACTGAGGATCAAACTTATGTTCAGGTGGTGCAACAGGCTGCAGGCTCTTTAGCTGCTAAATGCTCCATTGCAGCTAGTTGCTAACTTTTATTAATTTGTGAGTTTTTAAAAAACATCAAGTTTTGGATCTAAAATGAAACCAAGATTTGCAGCTGTGGTATATTTATTGTTCATTTAGTGGATAGTTAGTGTGCACATTTACATTTGCAAATATTGAAACAAACTGAAGAACATTTAGCTAGGAACAGACAGACCGGTCATAGAACTCTGGTTTTAGCTTTCTCTCGCTAATTAGCAAATGAATCACCTCCCTGGGACTCTGAGGCAGACCTCCAACATACATCACTGACCTCCTGAAAGCCTTAATGCACTTACTCTAAAGGCATCATCTGACCAGCCTGGTAGCTTTCTCTGCAGCTAAATTCTGAAGAGCAATAATACACTGAATCACTCCATTTAGGACTGGAGCTTTTCTCTTTAAAAAAAACTACATAAACAAAAAAAGAAAAATGAAATAAAAATGAAAAAAAACATCTCTTTCAAATGGCAGAAGTCAGTTTCAAATTGTTGTCATTTTTTAACAAGACTCATCTGTTTGTACTAAGACAAAATAAAATCCAATATATAATCCACAATCAATATATTGGTGGATACACACATTACTAAACAGATGAAAAAGAGTAATACAGTATATCAGATATCCACATGCTCACCTCTTCCTTCCTGCATATTTACATTTTTTAACTGTCCTCTCATCTCTCCTTCAACCATCTCTTCTTTCATTCCATTTCCCTCCTTTTTTCACCTCTTTCCCTTCATCTACCTCAGTAATTTCATCCCTTTTTCAGTCTAGACAGTGGGTGGTTGAGGAGGTAAATAGGTTATATATGAGGATAATTATCCGCTGTGTCATCGTGTGTGTGTGTTGTCAGGAGGCGAGGGGAGTTCTTTGAGCTCACCAAGAACAGCCAGTTTGTTTGGGAGGACGAACATCACAGAGACTTACTGAGGTGAGTATGAATCCTTCAAAAAAATGTTCTATTTTAAACATTTAAAACAGTTCAACAAGTATGAGACAAGAGATATAGACTGGAAGCAGGGAGGAACAGCTTAGAAATACACCCACCAACACCACTAAAGCTCAGTGATTAACATTTATCTTGTTTATTTAATGTATGATACATAGATATGATTTGTATTATGGTACCAAACCTGGCAACCTCATTGTGACAGTAGTGCTTCAGTTTACCAAGAAATAGTTCCTGTAGGAAAACAGTGTTGCCAACTATTTTCAATAGAAAGTAGCTAAAGCCTGTTGGAGGAAGGTTACACAGAGTGTGGAACTCAGGTGTTATCAATAGAGAGACTTCAGAAATTGGAATAAACTGACCAATGTAAACTCTTTGTATTTGAAAAATAAAGACTTAGTCAGCTTGTCACTGGGTGTTTTTTGTAGCGATAGGTTTCTAAAAGTCACCACATTTAGTGAGAAAGTCACCAAGTTGGCAGCACTGTACGTAACAGCGCCGCAGTAGCTGTCAATGTGTGTCAATGTGTCTCCTCCTTCAGGTCAATGCTGATGACTGCATGTGACATCTCCGCCATCACCAAGCCCTGGCCAGTGCAAAAAAGGGTAAAGAAAATCTGATTTCTCTACAGTATGTTCTGTGTGTGTGTGTGTGTGTGTGTGTGTGTGTGTGTGTGTGTGTGTTTTGTCCTGTACCAGCATACTGTTTTCTGTCTTTGTCTTTCCTTTTGGCAAGTTTCTGACTGCTTGTCTTTCTCCTTGATCTAATGCTATTCAACCTCACACAGTCAGGAAAACAGCGAAGATAATCACTGGCACTACAAGTCTGGTTTTGTCAAACTGCTCTGTCACTGTGACTCAGGCTGCTTATTGTCACATCAGTGGCTTTGTACTCTCTGCTTACTGCTAATCACTTGACACCCATGGGAACAAACAAAATTACAACATACTGACATACTGTGCCAATAACAAGCTGAAAACACAACATCTGACATCACCTTACAACATTGTTGCAACAATTAAATTAGCTACCAGCCAAATGCATATGGATCTATACAACTGGCAACTTGCCAGTTAACCAAATTAATGAATGTATTAGCAAACAGTTGCCTATGTAAACATCTAGCTGATACAGAGCAGCATTATCAGTCACTAGGAGTCATGTTTCTGGCCACTCCATATAAGTCCAATATTCATTCTACTTAGAGCTCCGGTTTGGTCTCCACTAGCTCCTGAAAAAAATATCTCTTTACCTGCTAAATGCTTCACCATCTTCACCATCTGGTTGATGGTCTGTCCGTATTTATTGCTGAGCAGGTAGTGTGCAATGGGTTTATCAGAGCTGCTTCACTGATAATAGCTGCCTGAGTGATAATTTTCAGTGGATTTGTTACTATATGATTGATTGATTGTCTTGCACCTTTCTGGTGCCTAGCCCATATGGACTTACAAGACACTGAACAATTACCATGATGGCTACATGACAAATAAATAAGAAAGTGACACCTTTCACATTACACATTTGATCAGTTGTTCACAAAAAATATTGTTTAGTGCAGCTTTAAATTAAAGCAGTAGTTCTTCAAAGGCTAAGTCTCTCCTAAATGACAGAGGACACATGTCTCGTTACTTTCCGATAGCGACTCAGTGTAGCGTCCAGACTGCCCTGAAGAAGTAGTGCTGCTCAGAAGGCGTATTCTAACCTCTTCTATTGTAAACGCGCTGGCTGAAGACCATGGAAGGAGACCATCACTCCTACCTGCTCCCAGCAAGAAACCACGTCAGACAGTAGAGAAAAATTAGAAATAGCACCTTTAATGTGTTACACATTGGTCCACATCCCAATCAGTGATGTCACAGTAGGTGTTTTGCCTTTGAAGATTGATGAGAAACACCTGCTGTGACATCACTGATTGGGGTGTGGCCTTAAAGGCAACATGCTTAAAGCCCATAAAGTGCAGTGCAGCACTCTATCTTTATTTCACCCTCTATCTCAGTCTTAACTGTCACTCTGTCACACACTCTTCTGTATTTACTTCTCTGTCCTTCCCTCTCACTTTCTGTTGCTCTCTCACTTGCGTGCACACACGCACACACACACACTTGTTTCATCGTACACCTTACCCATCACAGAGCTGTGTCCCCGTTGTTTCATCTCCCAGGTGACCTTCGTTAGTCTGCACCTCGTTAGGAACCACAAGCACAGTGAAGGGAGCTTCAGACAGGCACACTCTGTATATGTGCGTGTGTGTGGTTGTGTGTGTTGGCAAGTGAGTGCTCATTAATGAAAACAGCTGTGCCCCTGTCCTCAGATGACACATTGAAAAACATTCAGGGCTGTAAACATGCACACACATGCAAATATATCCTCTCACTTAAACACACCCACACTAGCTTCTCATCTAGATTTCATTAACAAATTGTGCCTCTCTCAGAACTAAAGGGAAGATTACATACAAAAACATACTTTTTTCATTTGCCTAAGATTTTAACTTTGATTTTGAAGTTCCACTTTCACTTTAAGAAAACCTTTCAGATTCAGTTTTATTCTGACTTTTGTTTGATCCATTGAAGCTCACCTAGATTGTGAGAAAAGAACTGGTAAAAATATACCAGCATACAGCAGATTAAATAACCATAGATAGTTAAGGATGCACTAATCAATATTATTATATTGACACTGGAAAAATTTACTAAATGATGTGAAAGGTGTGAAAGGTTGCTTTTGTTTAACTTTATTTTTTTTAAATTAATGATTATTTAAGATAATTTCTGGGGGCTTTATTTATACAGGACAGTGGAGAGAGAGTAGGGGAACAATATGCAGTAAAGGTCCGGCCGGACCGGGAGTCGATCTGGGGACCAGCTGCTTAGGGCAAAACGGCCCATGTGGTACACACCCTAATCATTCGGCTATGGGGGTGCCCTTAATTAAAAAAGCTTTGATAACACCACTGTACACTACCTGCACAACACAGAAAAGTTTGCTCTCATATGGTCTTAAGTCCAATCTCACCTGGTCTTAGACTCATCTCAGTCTGACTTGCATTTGACTGGAATTTGATTCAGTCTTGAATTAAGATGACTTGGTCTAGGTCTCTACAGAAGCTTTGTCTGCCTCTTAGAGTGAGGAGACACCAGTTGCTGCCTAAGCAGTAACATGTTTCCGTGGCTACCATCATTGACTAGTTTTTTAATGAGTAATTTGTTATGCACAGAAATATAAATGTGTATATTTGAAGTTAATGGTTTTGTCATTATTTTCTTATTAGCTGGGTTAGGGTTAGGGTTAGAGTAAGTCATCAGTTTCTTAATACTTATTCCTTTTCTTCCAGAACTATAAGTCTCAGATAAAGGACAATTCCAGGTTATTACAAGTTGAATCATACTTTCCTGTTTTGATCATAATGCTGATAATATTTTACCCATCAAAGTAATTGTTGAGATCTGGCAACAAGGCATCATTTGAGATCTTATGACAAGATGATTAAGATTAGATTACAATTACAAAAGCAGAGTTGTAACAGTCTGTAATTCTCCTTCAAGATTGACATTCCTGTCTCTTGATTTAAATGGCCTTAGATGACCAGTGAGCTAAACAGTGCATGACCATACTGATCATGAACATATGGCCCAAGTGTGTGCAAGCACCTTCCAAAATCAACAGAAATACATCTATGAATCCAGGAGTAGGTCTGTCTTGCTGTTGTTGGAAGTCTTATGAAGCAGTCCGTGGCCACTGAAGTTATTTTGACATGGAGCTAACTTGCTTTGCTATGTGGACATAAATTTTTTTTTGGTGTTTTGACTGACATGAGGGTAAGTAAATAAAGACAAAGTTACTTAGCCTCACCAGTTAACATTTGCCTCATGCTTAGTGTTAGTTTTAGTCAGCTATAATAAGCTCTCTCTGTGGCTGAGTCCCCCTGCAGCTCCATAGTACTGAGCCTTGATTACAGACTCAATCAGCGAGCTGCAGATGGCTTCAACACACACATACAGTGATACTGATTGAAGCCCGAGGCTGCAGTCAGATCTCATTTACCTCTCTGTAAACACACGGAGAACATTAACTTACTACCACTCTTTTAGCAGAACTCTCACTCTTTCTTACTCCATTTTCCCTTTGGTTTGTTCTTAATGCTCTACATACCTATTTATTCTTTAGTTCATTTATGTTCCTTCTTTCTAGCTGTTCCTTCCATGCTTTTGTTCTCACTTATTTCTTCAAGTTGTTGCAATCTTCCTTGCTGTCTTTATGTGTATTCTTGGTCTTTTCCAGTCATTTCACAATATTAGAGTTTGACTCTGTTGATTCTGGCAGCAGGAGAAGCATGTTGTTGTCTCCATGGTAGATGTCCCAACATTATTGCCAAGATCAGCCTCCTAGGGTGTTCATTAAAACGCCTCCACCGAAATTCAAACCGCCACAAATATGCCAGAGAGTTTCTGAGGTTAAGTACAACAATAGAGCAGCACTGTAATTTGCATAGCTAAACACCCACCTGAGATGGAGTCGTATCCAAATCAAATTGAGGATTTGATAGAGATGATAAAGGAAACTGTGAAAGCTCAGTTCAAAAAGTGCAACCTTAACAGACTTTGTGTGTTCACTGAAAGTTCACTGAATCAACACATCTGCTTTAGGTTAAAGATTCTATATGAACTCAGCAGTCTCTTTCTCTTCTCTCTGATGCAGATTGCTGAGCTGGTGGCCACTGAGTTCTTTGAACAGGGCGATAAGGAGAGGCGAGAGCTGAACATTGAGCCTATTGTAAGTACTGTATATCACACCAGTGGTTATTTTGTCTGATATGAGACAAAATGTCTCCTAAGTACAACATCCGCTGTGGTGTTCCTCTGGGATCTGTTTTGGGTCCTCTACTTTTTATTCTTCCTTTTTCTTTTCTTTTCCTTTTATTCTTTCCTTTTCCTTTTATTCTTTCCTTCTCCCTTCTTCTTGTTCATAATTATGCAGCCCTTTTGTCGTGATCTGAGCTGTCACTGTAACATAGAATTATTGTTTCCTCACTGGGTATCGGAGATGAACACTGGTTTTTAATGACTTCTACGTCTTTTTAATTGATCTACATTTCAGCATTACTGACTCCAGCAGCTTAAGCCGCTGACTATCATTCAGTTAGTGATAAATTATACCTGCTCACCAAAGTTACATAGAACAGGTGATCCTTTGATGAAAATCCTTTGATTAGTTTTTAAATCATAATTTTGGCTTGCTCAAGGTTTAGATTTAGCTACTGTATCGATAAGATGATTGAAAGAAAATAAATAATAAATAATAATAAAATTTGTCATAAATGAAATTAATGAAAAATCTTTCAGTCAGAGAAAACACATATTTTTTTCATGGCTTCACTTTAGGACCTGATGAATCGTGAGAAAAGAGATAAGATTCCCAGCATGCAGGTGTCCTTCATTGATGCCATCTGCATCCAGTTATACGAGGTAATTCAACCAGTTTAACTTGTGGTTACTCTTTCTATCTCTGGAAACCTCTCTACCTACTGAACAGTCTGAAAAGGCATTTTGCCAACAGCAATGGTGGAAATTTATCCTATTATTATCACATTGTGGAGAAATGTGAAAGGAGTTGAGCAAATGAACATTGTATTTAATAACAATGCTTTTTTTTAAAAAAATGTGTCTGTCGCTGTCACAGACCTTGGCGGGCATGTCAGAGTACTGCTCCCCATTGTTGGAGGGATGTCAGAAAAACCGGCAACATTGGAAGCGTTTGGCCGAGGAGTGCGAGAAGGGACTGGGCAACGGCTTGGTGTGATCCCAAAGCCAGTTTGGCTTTCAACCAACACAAATTCCCAGGGTTCTCCCTGTCCAACCTGGTCTCACAAAGTTTCATGAAATTAGCATGATATGCAGTACACGGAAGAGAGAACAAATTAGATGTTTTGTGCAAAGAAAGTTAACAAAAGTTGAACTTTCATAGATTTGTCCATCCTTCCAATTTGTGCTAATTAGCATGTACTCAACAAGATAATAGCTAAGATCTGGGAATACAGAGGCATTACTAAACAAGTGCTTTGAGCTAAATGCTAAGATAAGCATGCAACACAAACAGGGTTTTCAAGACAGAGCAAACATTCTGAGTTTAGGGCACAGTGGCGAGGTACTGTATAATATATTTATATATATAATACTTTCCCACATTCATCATATTAATTCAACGTGATAGCATTATAATATTTGCTAGTTAGCACTAAAGACAAAGTACAGCTGATAATAATGGGAGTGTAATTAGTTTTGCAAGCATTTAGACTTCAACAAAGTATCACTACAGGAAATGTCAGGGATCTCTAAAATCATTACTATTTATCCTCTGGGAACCATGAATGTCAGGACAACTTGGCAACTCATGGCAATTCATCTCATCTCAAACTGACAGACCAAGATTGACATCCATAGAGCCAGACTGCAGAGGCCCCATGTTTGCTAACCACAAGGCCAACAAAAAATCTAGTCAGCCAAAGTATTTTGTAAGAGAGAACAAAGGTGAATGACAAACTTATCAGCCAAAAGATCTGCTGCAAACATCCATCACAGTTTACTAGACTTACTGAACTGTATTTCGGCACAATGAAAGATTATTACTGACATATTTCTTTGAGGTGTGCTCAATTTTGTGTTTGACTCCAAAAGTGTTTTCCGTGAACTGGCTAAACTAGCTTGTTTACAACTTGACCTGATGGTGACTCCTCATTGCTAGTAATTTCATCATCTTCCCAGATCTCAATAACTTTACTGAGTACATATGACAAATAACCAAAACTATGAAAATAAGACCTAAGCCTAATATAAACCCTCAAACAAATTCTTACGTTAGCTTATTTAAGCCGTTAGCTAAGTCACATGACACACAGGTGAGAATGTGTCATCACTGCTCATTTCATCAAACTCTGTGAGACTTGTCTTCCTGTTGTCACCATTCTTTTATAGCTGTCACTCACCAGAGACAATAACAGAGTCAGCACTAAGCTATATTTATTATCATAGCCATTTTTATTTTTGCACAGAGTGGCTTTCATCTTGAAGTCTCACCTACACTATCTCTCACAGGTAGTGAATTTTAGGGGAACACTGAGTGGTATGACATTGATCCTTAGGGATCAGCACCATTCCAGTGGGCTACAGATATTGTACTTACTATATACTTTACATAGTTGTCACAATAATCTGATATGCTTGTTAAATGTGTCTTTGTTCACAGCACACACACTACAAGGGTTTGAGTCTTTTGTAACATTTTTTTCACTCATTGTCTTAACTATTGCATATTTATTTTGTTTTATATATTTATTAGAGTTTCTATATTGTAAGGTCATCCTTTTGTCAAGAGCACACAATTCTTTATATAGGAAATGTAGTTTTCATACCTAAAAATCCCATCTCTGCTTTTTGAAGGATCTTTCTTAGGAACAACTCTTTCAGATGACATTTGGAAATGTACTGTATTGTGTCTTTGTTTTGTTTTTAAAACATTTCAAAATGTTAAATAGCCAAAGACTAGGCAATTTCAAAGTGAAATGGTCTAGATTCTTCCACTGCCTTGTTGTGATAAAATAGGACCAATTCACAATTAAAAGAAGAAAATATTTTATTTGTTCACATCTTTCTGCACCCATTAATGCCTGTCCTGTCTATAAAAGGCTGTTTTTTACATCCCATTTTTATAACTGAATGATGGAGCAGCGTTTGCATTGTGGACAGCCTAACCAAACTGTGTTGTGATTTATTATTTTGATGTCACATTGGCATTTCAGCCAACAATAGAACATAACTGAACTTTTCTGAAAACCAACATCAAGACATCACAGGGGTGTCATCTAGTTCAGATAAATTCTGTGCCACCACACACAGTTCCTATTTCTAGAAATGGCTCAAAACGTTCTTCGGCCACATTCAATCACGTTTCTATCACTGCTGCCGAGCGTGATTGTAGACTGGGATCTGGTTCCCTCCACATAAAATAATTCTAAATGTGTTGGGGGTATATGCTGACACAGGTTAAAATCACACTCACGTGGCAGAAATTAGTGCTGTCGAATGGTTAAAACTTTTTAGTATATTGCAATTTCGGTGACACGTGGCCAAACGGTTCAGCCTGTAGCGCAGTGGTTCCCAACCTGGAACCCCCCCAAAAGTGTCCAAAGATAAACCTGTGGGGTCACCTCCAGCAGGTGATTGAAGAGATAAGAAGGAAAAGAATGTCTGTTATACAAAGATTTATTTGCTTTTGTCTTGTAAAATACAGATCTCTACAAATCCTTCAGATTAAACCATCAGAACTGTTGAACTGTCCTCTCCAACGTCCACAATAGGACTGGGAGTTCAAGCTCTCATGTTAGCAGTTTCAGAACTTTGCTTTTATAAAATATTAAAATGGGTAAATATCAATTCAAACAACAATTGAACAAGTTTATAAATCTGACCAGCAACTCAGTCCCAACTTAGGGTATTGACAATTTTCCATACTTGAGATATAATCCATTTGACACCAATAAAGTACTGAGGTTTGATGGTCAGCCTGCCCACACTCCCTAACCTGTGATCAAGGACAGTTTTCTTTTCAGGAATCCCAAATCAAACAGGTTGGGAACCAATGCCATGCAGCTGCAGTTTTCTGTGAACAAATTAGCCCAACAACCATGTCAAAAATGCCTCCAGGATAAAACGAACCCCCAGGAGTTCCAGTGATTCTGCTCAGTGGTAAGCAGCAAAGGGCTTCTACTGGATATATGCCAGTGGATAACAGTGTGGGACCACAGTTGTGCATTACCCACTAAAACCCCAGATTTCATCTTCTGCTTTGAAATATACAGCCATGTTTTGTTGTAATTACCAGTTTTCCTTTAAAACAGGGATTGAAGGTTTTTGATGATAAAGATGTTGGTCATTTACTCCCACTCCCACATTCAATTGCCATCATTCAGATCATTTTAGTCTTATACAAAACTTCAATATTCTGCACGCACAACAGGTGCCACCTATGTGCATTTTATTAACAGTAACAAACAGGCCAGGCAGCCTGGTCTTAAATGAAGCACTTTTGTAGACGCACATGCTCAGAAAGCTCATTTGTATCTGTGGTTGTTTTGTACTTAGAATAAGTCTCCAGGACTGTAGTACATGTGCCTGTTGCCTAACCTCTGTGCTTTTTCAAAGAAACAAAATATCTATTATTTCCTCACTGCTTCAGTCTCTGGGTTGTTTCAGAGAAGTTTCTCTTTTTGTTTTGTTGCATGTATATGAGCGGGCATTACACCAGAGAGGAAGGTTTTTTTTTGGTTTTTGTTTTTAAAAAAAAAAAGAGGTTTGTGGGTGTTTACTGCAGGTGAGACAATGTGATATGCTGATATGGTACTGTTATGAAGGAGGTGTTCCACATTTGCAACTGTTGACACCACTGAACACTGTGAGCCAAGTAAATGGTATGTCCCATTAAAGAATAATGCTTATTTTCTATGTGTACTGTGTATTGTTCTATAATTTGCAAAACGTTTTTACACTACAAAGACACACAATCACCATGAGCTGACTTCAGACTCAAAATTCTGTTTATGTTGCACTGCCACCTGTTGGTGTAAAGCTGTAATGCCACAAAAGAGCCCAGCTGATAGAGCCAAATCACATTTATTTTTTTATGACGTTTTATAAAAGTTTAACATATAAACCACTGGCTTCTAAAACAGAGCCTGACAACTTGAGCGAATGGGGACACAACATTTAAGAAAAGATTGTTCCTAACAGACAAATGACTGCTTATGAGAAATATTTACATCAGTGTAGACAGAAGATTGTCCACACATCCTCCTCAAAAAAACAAATGAGACAAGATTCTGAAAGGGAAAGTAGGAGAAGACAGCATACAGGACAGAGACACAGACAGTGAGGTAGGGCAGGGCAGTGTAAAATCTACTGTTGTCTATAAAGGGCAGTGGTTGGTGCTATATACAGCTCACAGGGTGTGGGGGACGTTTAAACGGAGTCAGTCCTCTTGTACGCCACCATGCTGTTCACTTTGTGGATGGAAGTGGTGAAGGAACGTAAACGCACCTCCTCTGATTGGTCAATGATCTGTGGCCCTGACTCTTCCCACTTGTCTGGAACCACCAGGTCTTTGTCTGTGTAGACCAGGAGGTCGAATGCACCTGAAAGAGGGGGTGAGAGGGTCCAAAGGATTATTCAGCTGCCCCATTTACATGCCCACAATCCAAAACTGAAACTAAGACAAACTGAAGTTCGCTGTGTCTGGTTACTCACATGGCGTCTCCAGCAGCGGCAGGAAAGTAACTGTGGCTGTTATCTGTCTGATGACAGAGCGGATCTCATCCTGAATGGTCTTAATGGACTTCTCTCTGGGAGCACTGGGAAACACAGGCAAACTCAATGAACACACATTATCTAAAGTACTGTGCACATACACAATGAAGAAGAGCAGTGTCCAAGTGAGAACTGTCAGGTGACAATGTCCACCATGAACATGTGTACACCTGTATGAGCGGGCAAAGCATTGCTCTCTATTCACAGGACTTTGGCTAGATAAAAAGTACCAGCTTGTTTTGTAATGATCAGTTGAGTGCTGCCTTTACAAATGTTACCTTTTTGTTGCTTTAGCTATCATTTGCTCACAAACAGGCCTTGTTATAACCACTGGTTCAAGGTTTTTACCCTGAAAACCTGCAAACAAATGAATGTACATTATTTTATTAAGTGTTAGCATTAAGTCAGCCACTGTATTTTTGATATTCTTTGTCGAGGAATCTAAATTTAACACAGTATTAATCAGCCCCTCAATACTCTGCCTTCTCTATTCTGTCTGTGGCTCAAATGGTTCCTTCTGAAGATGTTAATCTTCTGATTTAATAACAAATATATTATATAATTTTCAAAACAGGGCAATATAATTTCCCAAATCCGCCGGTCACTGTAGATCTTATATTATTCAAACAGGAGGAAATGGTGCATTTGTCGATGATTTTCAGAGGTGGATTAATTCCCATTTGGTGATCTAGTGAGCATTTGAAGCAGCAGGACAATGTGTGTGGAATTGAGTCCAAATAAACTGCAGTGTGTGTGTCCATGGTAAGAAAGGAATATGTCATCCAGTGCAGCATGGTGGCTCACTGATGTGTTTAATGATGGGGCTCTCCGGCACAGAGAAACACACACAATACTTGTTAGTAAGATCATTGGGATTGGTTAATTACAAGTTAAACTGATAAATGTGTCACCCTGACAGATGGCTGCCACCTGCTGGTCTCTCACTGGACTACCACTTGAACATATAAAGACCAAATGCATATCAGGAGAAATTTTCCCTGTAAGTGTTACAAAGCCATAAAAACTCATCATCATTATTTGCCACCTAAACTCAGAGCAGTTTCAAATACTGTTCAACTGTGTAAAGAGTGCTGTTGAATAAACTACAGCTTCTCAGACTGTTCAAGGACAAACAGATAACAGAGGTGCTGACCTGCTCTCCTTGGCTGACTTGTCACACTCAATGTCAAACTGCCATCTCTCCAGCACCTCGTTGGTTTCCAGACACGTAATCACCAGCACCAGCTTCTGCACTGTGCACTCAAACAGCCACTCTGCAACACAGACATCAACCAGTTTGAATGGGACCTAATACAATACTGCCCCTCTTCAGTCAGGACAAAATAAAAACGGTCAAACATATACATTCATTTAAGAGTCAACCTTTAAGAACAAGAGACAGATTCCACTTCATCATAAATTCATCCAAAAAAAGAACACAATACTTTGAAAACAATGCTAAAATATATACTTGAAATAAGTAGTTGATTAATCGATTAGCAGAGTGACAGATTTTGAGAACTGATAAATCATTTGTCATTTTTAAAGTAACAATGCCAAAATTCTAGTATCTTGTAATTTAGGCTCATTAGTTGACCTATAACACACAATCTGACACCCTGGCAACTACTGATTACTGTCATAATACACCAATCCATTGTTTGCCAACTACTGTTATGTAACAGAAGCTGGGGTAATATCCACATGGTTGACAGAATGCAACTGCTTTGCCTATTTTTCATGAATTTACCACTAAAGTCATTACATCTCACATTTGAAGGTTGTCTGTGTGTAGCAAAGACCAACAACATTTAAAACAGATACATAATCGCTCATGTTTTCTCAAAATGGCAGAGAATTTCTAAGTAGCAGCAATTTTGTGGAGCTGTGCCAGTGGCAACTTTTTAGCAAATCCCCGAAATTTCTCTTAACATACACAATTTTACTGTATCTGATCAGTAAAATCAGCATTGCAAGAGCAAGTCCAACTGGTGAGCTGACTGTCAGTAACAGATCAAATTAAGCAAAAAATATGGCTTAATGTCTTGGGTCAGGTTTCAGTCTTAGACCCACACAGAGCTCCATCTGTAGGGCAGGGGAACTCAAATACTCCCCTGAGGAATTCCAGGGGCCACCAACACAATAACTAAGTTCAGTTCAAAAATGACTACACTCAGTTTCTCTGTCGTTTCGTTCGAAGTGACAATTATAACACAATGAGACCAAACATTCTTCCCTCTACTGAGAAAATCCCCTGAACAAAAAAAAAGAAAGAAAGAAAGAAAAAAACAGGGGAAACCCAAGTGTGGGGCTTTTAAAGACAAAACAAACAAACCACTGAGGCTACCTTTGAGCTGAGATACCACATTGGTCAGGTAGTTCTTCAGTTTGGGATCAGTGGTGAGCTGAAGGCTCATGTCATAGTGGGTGACTCTGGTGAATGTCTCTGGAGGATAGATGCCCCGCTGGTACAGGATGCTGTTGATACCAAATGCTGCGGTGGAAAGAATGAATCACATGATTCATACAAGAGGAAAAGAGATTAGTAGTCACGTGGCTATCAGTTCAATTCAAAGAAGAGATACAGAAAAAGAACCAAAATCCACTGTATACAGCAGTACATGTGTAAAATATTAACTTGGGCCGACGAGTGTAGATTAACTAGCAAAAGATACATTTCGTAAACATTAACCTACATCTCTCCCAAATAGGTTATATTCCTCTGGTGAATTCAGTATAACAACAATCAACATAACACAGTTTTAACAGAACTGCTTCGCATGTTACGTTTGTTAAACTCCACTTCTTCACCAGTAAAGTCTATGGGGGCGGTGCACGTTAGGTTGAACACGACACGTTAACATTTTAACAAAACAAACTGACTTGGGGAGGTTGTCTGTTCAAATGATGTCTATCAAAATGAAGAGAAGAGCTCAGACACTTTCGATCAGGTACTTTATTTTCTTGTTTTTTTTAATGGAGCTCAGCCTGCAGTGCCGCTGAAGCTACACTAAAGGCCCTTTAGCATTAGCACTGCATGCCTGCGTGTCTACGGAGTTTAAAACGGGCTGATGAAAGAACAAATAAACCCGAATACTTACAGAAGAACTCGGCCACAAGCTCCGCGCTTCCTTTTAGAGTGATACCTTTCAATGTGCTGGTCATTTTCTTAACACTTTTGGTTAAATTCTCGACAATGAACCTTTGTTGTGTTTTTTTTCTGTCTTTGCTTCAACTACCCGCCGCCCAGTTTGAAATTTGTCAGCTGCAACTGTTGCGCATGCGCGAATGCTTTCGGCGCGTGGTTGATGACGTATATAAAGCGCTTACAATTTCTTGACGCTAGAGGGTAGTATATGATAACTCAGTCATGCTATCATTCTGCTCTCACAATGTATCCATGATTATCAGCAAGAATCTGATGTTTTATTCTGTGAAGTGATTTTAAATCCTCATTGCATGATGGGGGATCAAGTGGCTTTCCCTGACCTAGGCATTGCATCAGTTGGTCAAAATTGCATTTCACTTTCATCACATTAATCTCAATTTTTTTTAACAACTTTATTTATCATTTTTTCAAAGTTGAAAACATTCAAATAATTGTTTAAACATTTCTTACAAAAGTTGTGAACCCGCCCCCACCCCCCACCCCATCCAGATGGCATCCCCACAAACATATCTACGTAAAATAATCACACATCAGACAAGTAGACAAAAACATAAAGAGAAGAAAGCAAGCATACACCAATACAAATAACAATAATAATAATAATAATAATAATAATTTAAAAAGAAAAAAACAGACACACTTGGACAAAAAGGACTCAGACAAATCTATGTTGATCATTGTGGTAATAACACCAGCATTCCGGACCTCTAGTATAAGAAACAGGT
The DNA here is from genome assembly GCA_033238685.1 of Lates japonicus. NCBI lineage: Eukaryota > Metazoa > Chordata > Actinopteri > Centropomidae > Lates > Lates japonicus. The sequence goes on along the minus strand of BRZM01000127.1, from coordinate 1,088,081 downwards.
ACCAACAGTCAGAGTATGAGCAATGGGGAGACTAGAACGGTAGCCAAAGAGAGAAAAAGGGAGATAAATTAATTAATGAATAGAGACAGCAAGTCAGGCAAAAGGCAGGCTCTTGATATGGATTATAAATTGTGACCAGGTTCTATCATACTTGTCCTCCAACCCGCGTACTGCATACCAGGTTTTTTCCAGGGCCAACCCCAACATTACCTCTCTAATCCAGTGAACATAGACAGGAGGGTTCTTCCCCTTCCAGTTCAGTAGTATCAAACGGCGGGCATGTAATGATGCAAAGGCGATTGCATTTTTGTGGAGGTGGGGCAGCTTTAGCTCATCACTAACTACACCGAAGATAGCTATTAAAGGGTCAGGCTGCAGTGTTTTGCCAGGTATGGCTGAGAGTGATTGGAAGATTGAAGACCAGAAACTATACAAAGATGGACATGACCAAAACATGTGTCCCAAAGAAACAGGAGAGACATTAATCTCAATTTTATTAGTCTTAGTGTGCACTATTAAGATTCACTCTTTTAACACTAACTGTCAGAACATACGGCCCATTTTTCAAAGTCAGATACCAACTTCACCTGCAAATACTTTAAAGCTCACTCTGCTCTCTTTTCAGTGGAAACCCCACTGCTTCCCCGCCAGCTGAAGGAAGAGGTGACTGTAAAAACCCACTGCAGTGAAGTCATCATACAGAACATATTTCACAGCCTGCTTCTTGCTCATTGACAGGCCTTTTTTCCCTACCACAGGCACTCTGCCATTCATCACTAACCTCTCCAAAAGCCCTATGAACACTGACAAATAGGAAACACTGAAGCCCCCCTCCCTCATGGGAATTCAAAAGGCTCTGCATAAGCTGCAAAATACAATCGAACAGCCTCTATGTCTCTGTTGCATTAAGTTACCTGGCCTCAGTACAGTTATTAAGTATACTAAACCCTTCCATAACAGGGGTGGGGGTGCTGGGCAACCCTGTATAGTTCCAAAAACACAAATACAATTTACAATGACAATGTTTTAGTAACTGATATAAATCTGCTGCAGTGGGTGGAGAGCTTTGCTTCTTAAAAGAGATAAAAGTTGGGATATGAGTAATAAATCTAAATCTCATTAGCCTGTGTGCTTTGGTAATACGACTTCACTGTTAATGTTTTATTTACTTTTTGTATGTCTGCTTTGAATTATTCATGCTTGAATTGTAATACTTAGCCACACAAACGGCTAATACATTAACAGACATGCAAACACCAATTTGATAAATTTACAGAGTCATGCAAGCTGTAATCCCTAAAACAGTATTGGTTGGTTTGTGGTCATTTTTCAGCCCTGCCTGCAGTTTCAAGAGCCAAGTGTTACAACACAGACTCCAGTTGCAGTGTGAAACCCAACTGGTGTCACTTTAACAAGTCTCTGCTGGTCTAAACTAACAACCCTATGGTTTTATATCGAAAGACCTCAGCGCCACAGTCATGTTTCATAACAGAGACTGTGGGTACTGGCATCAAGCCCTCTCAAAGAAAAGCCTCCCTATCTGTCTGGCATCGTGAAAGTGATATATCCTTTGCTTGTTCTCTCTGCATATAAATGATTTGGTAAGTTTTTCTTTTCTTCAGGGAACGAACCTCAAGTCTAGCTATTCGGCTGCACAGAAGAACTGAGGAATTTAAGAGACTGACAAACAGATGTTGGCCTTTCATTGAAATTCTGTAAACCCGATCAGTCAGTCATCCTCCTCCGATATGATGGTGACCGCTCCCTCCCCACAACTATGAACTATGAACAGTTCTTGTGGAAAACCTGCAACAAAGTCTTCTTTTCTTTAGACATTTTAAAAATATTTTTATCAACCTTTTAAAGATATTGTAATCAGAAAAAAGAGGAAATTCAAATGTGTTTATATTTTTGTAGTTATGGCCCAATGTACTGTACATTAGTGTTCATAAAGGCACATGAATTGACCGTGCTGTTCACTGGTGCAAAATCTGTGTGGGAAGGTTCAATTTCAATAGTAAAACATGCTGTTAACCAAACTGAGAGAGGCATGTACCCAAAGATAGTTCCATATGTGATTTGTGTTACTCAGTGACTCTGCACATTACTCTCTGTCATGCAGTCGTGAGCCCCTTTTCTCATTAATACTGTATGTATTAAAATGTTTCCAATAGTCTCTTCTCTTTATCTCATCTCATCTCATTTCCTCTTGGAAAAGTCGAGTCTGCCCAGTCATATTTCTCCGATAAGTTTTAATCCGCTTTAGGCTCTGAGAATGTCCGCTCGACAGAAGCAGTTATTTTATTTGTCTACAAATAATCAGCAGTTTCGGTGAGTTAAATGCATTTTACCTACAGTATATTTCATTTATTATTTGTTTTCAACATTTGTAGGCTGACATTTAGTCAGCAGAGTACAACAGAGGTTGATAGCACAACTGCTGCCTTGAGGCTGCTTCCTCAAATATGTCATATATTGGCATAGTATAAGGGGTGTAAGTAACAAAAAATAAATGATAAAAATGAAGGTGATGAAAGTGCATGAGAGTGATAAATTATCAAGTGATTTGATTAATTTAAAGCTGATTCGATAAAAACAGTTGAAAACTGAGCCATGTGTCATCATTTTGAACATTCATCATTCACAACACAAAGCTGCCATTAGTCAGTTCAGGAAAGTGGTCCCAAGAGTGGGAGACAAAAGCTAATCGAAAAAAAATATGAAATCAATGTGAATTAAAAAATAGAGTGATAAATTTTCACCTGGCTTAATAAACTTGACATTTTATTTGAAACACTTGTTCTGATAATCAACTTGGCTGTGTTACTTTCTACTATCTACCATTCATCATTCACAATACCCAACTGACATTTAGCGTTTACAGCAAATTTCTGCTCCATCCAAAGGGGTGGATATGATGACTCAACAGACTGTTAGTCAGTTGATATTTTTCATTTCACATCTATTTTCACACTCCATTTTTCAGTTAACAAGCATTTTCACCACTTCCATTTTTATCCATTAATTTGAGATTCCCACCCCTCATTGCAAAGTACTTTTTTAAAAATACTACTAGAAGTAGTCCCCACAGTAAGAAATATTCAAGTCATTCACATCAGAGCTGTAAAGAAAAAACCGTAAAAACATTACATCCTGTATTGAACATCAAGTGTGCACTGTACATTATACGGCTGGTGCATGCCATTCACTGTAAGCAGTGTGAAACAACTACAGTATGTTACAAACAAACTTTAATCCATGTGGAAGTGAACCTTCATAACACCAGGACTTAATTTCTTTTTCAATTATAAAACTCAAAACAGAAATAATTCATGGTTTGGAGGAAATTTGTTTATTTGCTTTCCTGCCAAGAGCTAAGACGTGAGGCTTCTAAACTTAGACTGTCTAATGCCTGTGTGCAAAGTTGGGGCCAGACAGTTATTAGCTTAGCTTAGCATAAAGATTGGAAGCAAGGGGAAGCAGTCTGTCTGTCCAAAGTTCAACAATGCACTCCAACACATCTAAAGCTCATGGATTAATACGCTACTACAGCTGTTCTTCCTACTTTATTGTACATAAAATTTTCATATTTAAGTTTTCATTCATATTTGATATTTTCATCAATGTTGCATGTGTCTGTGTATTCACAGACAGTTTTAGGTCTCAATATTGTTTGAGGATACTGAATACTTCTTTCCACAAACGTGGTCCAGCTGTAAAACTGGTCATCTTCTATGTCCAGCAGTAAAACATGGAAGCTGTACTGGGATTTGCTTTTGTCAGTATTCCAACATACTAAATGTGTGCAGACTTGTCAGCTGGTCCAGCAGTGTCATAGACTGACATTTGCTTCATGTGCATATTTGGCTCAGCTCATACCATAATGTGCAAAACACTCCCTCAGTCCTCACTCACAGGCTTTGAAGGCATGTCTGCTGCATTGCAAATTACATATTGATGGTGCAGGATATGATAAGTGCTGTCCCTATACATTGTAATGAGGTGTTAGACACACATTCCTGTCCTGTATGTGCTGTGTTTGTCCTACTTGGAGCTGACTGGCTGCAGTGATGGGCGTGCAGCCCTCAGCCGGCTGGACCTGTGCCTCGTGTTCCCTGGCTCTCTGTGTGCAACAGCTGGAGCTCTGCAAATGACTTTTCATGTCTCATTCACACGCAAGCACACACACATTCCTGCATTCTTGTAGATACACAAGCCAATTGTGAGCATATTGTATACACACGCAAACTGTATAGAGGATGTTATTGTTATAAGATATGACCATTTCTTTGTGTGTGAGTGTGTTTTTCTGTCCATCTACAGCCTTGTGACAAATGGTCAGACTACTTTGTGTCATCATGATGAACACATTCTTAGATGTTCTCTTTGCCAAAGTGGAGCTGTGGCCAAGTTCATCAGTTTGAACCTATAAAAAGTATTTCCTTGTAAAAATCCCTGGTTGTGTTTGTCTCATAAAGACACAGAGTTCCTTCCTTTTACTAGTGAGTTTATATGACGGCTTACAGCCCCATTAGAGACTATCTAAACATGCAGGCCCCAGCCATAGACAGATAGCCCTCCAGAGTAAACAAGGTCTAATTGATGGTGGGTGGGATGAGAGCATATATGGTTACTCAGTCATTGTCAAGCCACCTGCACTACATCTACATGCAATAACTCCTCCCTGCACATGTACAAATGTCTCCAAGGATTGTTAGAGTGCAGAAATGTCTGCAAGCTATAACGTTAACAAACAGCACACACACCAGAAGGGGTGGGGGGAATTGTTTTACTGCTTTCTACACTGATACAGTCTTAAAGCTCCACTATGCATTAGTCCAATGTAAACAGAGTAGTCAGGCTGATCCAAACATGTTTAACACCATATGTTTTAATAGCTGACACCCTTTCTGCTAAGGTGTTCATGGTGTTGCAAAAAGCGATGAATGTAGTTGTGAGAAAAATAAATAAAAAGGAAAGCTTGTCCCAATCTACCCAGTTCTTTTATCTTCCACCTTCACACACCTGGCCGATTCTCTTGTGAAGTTCAGAAAATGGTCCACCCTACCTGGACCAGAATAAAATTTGAACCTATGACTCAGGTCTAAGTTTGGGACCCATGACGATCTCTATTACCAAGCTGATGGCAAAGCTCCATGCTCATAGGTCACTGTAACCTTTGTTAAGCTGCCATTAGTACGGTCCAAGACAATGATTATGGTTAAATGCAACATACAATTCTATCAGTGGTGGGCTGTCAGGGCCAGCAAGACCTTCTCTGCTGGCAAACACTGTCACAATCACTGAATTATATTTTTTATATGTTTGTATATGTTTTTTCCATTAATACTATATGTATTTAATAGTTTCCAATAGCCTATTCTCTTCATCTCATTGCTTTCCTCTTAGTTGCACTGTTTAATACAATCTGTTTATGTTAGAGCTTTTATCCAATCAGATTTCAGCCCCGTGTTGCCAAGTTAAAAGAAATCTGCTTTGAGGCCTTCAGAATCAACAGTACAGGCCCCTGTAATTTAAAATGAATGGCAATGAAACTGTTGCCTCTTGGATCCTTTAACCAATCAGATTTCAAGTTGGCGAGATCAGGCCCTTCTAGCAGGCCTTCGCTAATGTCAACATTTTCATGTCATTTGATTGGATGGTCAGAGAGCTAGACTATTGGTCAGGGCTAGCAAACCGCATCTATAGCTACTAGCGCAAGCTAAAACATGTTAGTATAGATTTAATAGCTGTTTTTTCAACCCACAATGGCTGAAGGAGGAGGAAGAGTTCAGTGACTCTGTTGTAGAGGTTATCTGTGTGTCTCAGTTCCAACAATAAGTCCTTTTCTATGGCTGTGGAGGCTAACGCTGAAAGTTGAGTCTGTCCAGTTGTACTTCTTGGATAAGTTTTAATTCGCTTTAGGGCTGAGAATGTCCGCTCGACAGAAGCAGTTTTTTGATTTGTCTACAAATAATCAGCAGTTTTGATGAGTTAAATGCATTTTACCTACAGTATATTTTATTGTTTATGTCTTTGTCATTTTCTGAGTTAATATTGATGCTTCTGCTGGAGATGATGTGTGTGGAGCAGCTGTGGCTGCAGTGTTTGGAGACCTATTGAATTGTGTCTGTCTGTAATGCAGTGCTCTGGTAAACTGCGTTTCTGTATATTGTTGATGGTTTCTATATCCGTGACATTAAGGTATTAAGGTAGCCTATTAAGAGGTAGGGTAGAGGTAGGACACCAGTGAAGATTCTATTGAATCTGCTCATCAAAGCTGAATCCATTCATATCCCTCATTGAATCAATTTAGGTTTAGTGTTAAACTTTTGGAAAAAAACGAAGAAAAGTTATAGATACTTTAGACTGAGTGGACAGGCTGATTAATGTTCATAACCTGTAGCTACAACTTAAAAGTGAGATAAAGCAGAACTTAATTCATAGCAGAAGCTGTTCAGCATACATAGTAAAAGAAATCTTCACAGAAGCAGAGGATATCAAGTGTTGATTAAACATATATCTGGCACACTGAATAAGCAATAACTTACTGACTTTTGACATTTTATTTTTCACTACCAACTTTCTCTTGTTACGCTGATAACTGAAAGAGTGTACCATCAGCTAGATCTTGTTACTAGAGAACGCTTCACTTTTACTGTTGTAGGAACCACAAAAACACCCCTCTTTTTGATTGTACAGTGGTGTTACAGAGTGAAGTGTCTTCCCTCACAAATGTTCGTTGGCTGAGTACAGACACAGGCTGCAGAGAGCACACAAACCTGACACCAGCCAAATCATCAAGTTACTTACAGAATTAACATCAATTAGCAACAGCTGATGTGACCTGCCGCCGACAACAGTTGTCTTTTCAAGCGGCCAAAAATTAGAAGCTGCCATTGCTCTTAAGAGACAGGAGAGAGAAAAGTTTTGCTGACAGATGTGTTGGTATGAGAGTATTTTGCACATCCAGGTGTCAAAATCCAGAGTCATTCACACAGGTGCAAGCAAATAATGTTTCGAATTCGCACACTAATTTTCACTGGTTATTCAGTTAGTCTTGGAGCAATTTCAGCCACATAAGCACTGTACAATTAGTCCATTTATATAGGGTAGTGCTAATAAATTATGTTCTGCCAGTTTCCTATAGCATGTGTTAGCATGGCAGATATCCAGGGTCCACAGATATATATATGATCATAGAGAATTTGATCAATGAGACAAAAAATGTGGACTTATTGGGCTAATTCATTAAGTATTGTTTTCAACCATACAGATTTGATACAGGAAGTCAGCTGGACTCATCTGCCCTACAGACTTAGGCAGAAATTGGAGCGTTTGCTGAGGTTGAAAGGGTAGAAAGCATCTAATAAGGCTTTCATAATACTGTCAGCTTTTTTTCTACTTGTCAACTCAAAATACATATGCATAAGTCTAGCATAAGACTGTCCACCCATCACCTCTTTCTCTCCCCCACCTTTGGCTTAGCCCCATACTGTGTCAACCCCCCGCAACACGATCCCTCCACTGCAAGGTTCCAGGTCGACTCGTCCTTAGCCACGTTGTGTCTTGACCTCGCCTTTTCCGTCCGCCTGCACTCTTCCCTCTTGGCAAGAGAAAGCTGAGTCCGTGCAGATTCATCAGACAGCTGTCTTTCATTCTATATGAGCGTGAGTGAGTGTGTGCGTGCTCCTCTTCATTCCAAGGACCAAATGTACCCATAAGGACTGAGAGACAAGAAGCTCCAAAATGAGGATGTTTTGTTGGTTCTCACTAAGTAGTCGTGGGATCCAACAGAGCAGTTTAATGCATGAAATTTGCCCAAAGGACAAATGTAAAATGTTGGGATATTTGGTTCACAGATAAGATTAGAAACAGAATTAGATTTAGATTTGGTTAAAGGTTAAGGTTAGGTATTTAGCTGTGAGGGTTGGCATTAGGGTGAGGGGTTAAGGGTTCACTATGCTGAAAACATACAAGGTCATCTGACCAAATCTAAAAGTAGCAGGCAGACATGTTTATACCCATTCCAAATGACAAAACTCATAACCTCCCCCATGGCTGCATTCCATTACTTTTACAATCTTTTTCCAAGAATTGTATTTTGTCTTTGTTATCTCAAAGCAAACCACAAATACAGACTGGGTCAACAATGCACGTTTGGACAGTCTTCTCAAAGGTATTCATGGTGTTGCACCCGGTTGTATACATGAGAAGTGATGGAAGTAAATATGGGAAGTTGCTGTTGCTGTTTCGGAAAGTTACAAACATTTTTGGATGCAGCCCTCCTAATTCTGATGATGCAAATGTGTGGGAGAAGGTGCTTTTGGATGCTGTTAGACAATCCAACATGCACTTTGCTTGAAGCATACTGAGGCCATAGACGATGATTCTGGTCAAAAATGGTTCTTGTGTATATACCAGTATTGCAGAAGTCTTTGTAAGCCAGCAGAACTGATATAGTTTTATACTTTTCCAAGGTTTTTTTCAAGGTGTATTATCAAGAGTCTTGTGGACTACTGCTGTGAGAGAATGATGTTACGCTCTCTCTTTACTTTGTTCATCTCTTTTACAGTGTCTCCCAATTTGTCTGAATTTGTAGACGAAACTACTTTGATACATATTTTTTCCCTAGGAATATTTTTCTCCACTCTCTCTTTCTCCCTATCCAAATGGAGCTATTCATTTGTACATCTTGGCCTTTGAAGACTTTTCCACCAGCCCTCGTAGTCATATTTCCCATGCATGGTCATACTTTTATATCTGCACGCTTCCTGAGGCTAACATAACTGATTTATACATGCAGTCCTCGGGTCTGTTGACGACACCGATAAAGGTTTCATGACAAACACATCTGTTCTCTCTGCTCACTCTAAGGGCATGGATGGACCGGCAGAGGAAGGATGGATGGGCAAAAGAGGGTTGGAAAGAGGGGGAGGCAGAGCTCGGGACTTTGGAGAGTGGAGTTTCTCAGCTCCTCTGGCACATCTGCCCTTCTTCCGTCCCTGCAGCGCTGACGCAATCGTGAGGGCACACAAACACACACTCACAAAAACACATTCAGCTGGCTCTGTTTAGCCACGCTGCCTGCATGTGGATTACTGGATCTCCCATTGTGCTGCCATTATTTAATAGCAGCTTTGGCGCAACATAGAGTGATGTTTATGTGGCCAAGCTTCAGACAGCCAAAAGTGGCCCATAACAGCAACCAATGAAATCATGCTTTGAAGAAAAAAAGTTTAATAGCATAATGTGTGCCATTTGGTGGATGCTGTTATTCAAAGCTTGTTATAGTCAAACGATTTATTCATAATCATTTTACACAGTATGAAGCTTAAACAAAACACCAGCATAAGTAAAATGATATTGCTCTTCCAGCGATTGTTATTTTGCCTGTTATTTGAGGTTTTGACAGCGTGATGACGACTGAGGATGGTCATATTTAAGTCTTCCCCCAGGTCTTACCACTGCATCACTGGACATAATGCACAACATCTGGTTCCACTACTACACACATTTTTAGCATTAGCTGCCCAAAGAAGAACTGAACTGCAAACTCTTGTAGACCATTAAGGCCATCTGAGCTATAACTATGAGTCGCTAACACTACATTAAGTCCTATGTAGCATCAATAAACCCCCCCGTTTAAGCTGAAGACATACATACAATTACCAAAAACAACTGGGACCATCACTGGCAGTCTTTAATGACCTGTATGCTGCACATATACTGTATGTCATTAACATGGCTAATTTGCTGCCTGTGCAGCGTTTAACCACATCCTCTACAATTTATTTTACCATGTGGTTTCTGGCACCAAAGGCTTATGATATGCAATCTTGTGATTGAATTTACAGATTTATTTTGCTAATCTAAATATGGTGGGCAGACACAACAATCTAAACAATTATGGCCTGTGAATTTAGTAATGAAGAAAAGACATATTATTAAAAGTGATGATAAAAAAGTTCAAACCTATCCCAGAATGCAACAGGCAGATGTGGTTGTATCCTCTATACCAGTTTGTCACAGTACACATTCTCAGTTATGAGAATTACAATTTCCAGTTCAGATAACGTCTGTCTTCAAGAGGGAATCCTAGGATATAATTTGATATTTTGACTAAGTTGCTATATGTATGTTTTTGCTATCGCTACATAGCCAGTGTAGCAAAAACTTATATATAGCTTTAAAACAAAATTAAGGTATATATCAGCCATATTTCCCATGAATGTGGCAATTGTAGTTCAAACAAGCCTCCTACAGCTTTCCAAATATACATGATTTTTACATGAATCAATTCAAACATCATACAAAAAATAAACACAGAAAGAAGCAATGTGGAACAGCCATTGTGACAACAACAGATAAATGAACAGTTAATGTATGGGATATGGGTATGGAACATAGAACATCTGTCAGTGATGCCACCCTTAACATCCCTTGCATATAATAATAAGAATTATTATTATTATTTTATTACTATTAGTATTGCATTTTTTGTTGTCTTTGCTATTTTGTAAACTGACTGTAGCTTTACATGTGCTGTTCAATCTGTTTTTATATGTAAGTCAGAACACATATACAAAATTCATGGAAACTGATCCAAAAAAATATTATACAAAGTTGTTTAAGTTTAATTGTGTTGGACTGATAAGATCAGGACCAAACTGAAGAACTTGATATATATATAGTTATCTTCAGATTTATTTATGTTATATACAGAGATTTATTTCCGAGGAAAACAGAAAACAAGATTTGTATTCAGTCTTCCTCAGAAGTTTATTCTTGGCAAATTAACCACCAGAAATAACATTTATGAGACATGAAATCTCTTCCCAGAAACACAGGACATTATAAATAATACATAATTTAATAAACAAAATGAAACAAACTGACTGTTAGACTAAATCTAGTACAGGATAAGGTTTATCTAGATGAATGCCAACAGTGTGTGTGTGTGTGTGTGTGTGTGTGTGCGTGTGTGTGTGTGTGTGTGTGTGTGTGTGTGTGTGTGTGTGTGTGTGTTTACTGTGTTTCGCAGATATGTCAGCCTAATGTCTGACCAGCATCTCAACCACATATCCATAGATCCATCATAATCTGAGGTACATATATACACACACACAGAGTCATGTTATCATTGCGGTCTTGTGTATCCAATGAGAGCGAGAGCGCAGCAGTGAAAAAGCTCTTTTCAACACAGCTCATGTATGGTGAAAGAAAGTCAGTGTGCCGCGCAGGAACACTGCTCATTTATTTGTGTCAGCGCAACCTGGCTAACACACACACACACACACATTTATATACACACACTGACTGCAGCCCCGGAGCCCATCTCACACATCTCCAACCTGGACCAGCATGCACTGGGGTGGCTAAAAATAGCTCAGCGGGCCCACTGTGGGCTTCCTTTGTGTAGTTGGTTGGGACGTTATTAAAAAGAGGGGAGGTGTAATTACCCCCTCAACCCTGCACCCTCACCCATAGACTGTCAGTCAGCCATGCGACTGCACCACCAGGGCTTCACTGACCCATTTCTTTTCACTGTGTCACCTAGAAAAAAACATACAGATATGTTTTTAAGTGCAAAAATACTCTCATATGTGCCAATGAAAACAAAGAGAGACCGACTTTAATTTTGATTTCCCTGTCCCTGTGTACAATGCAATCCAAATAGGATGGACAAGTATGTTAAAATATATATTTGTACTTAAAATAAGCTCAAATCTTAAATCCTTAAAACCTGGTTCAGTGGTTATAAGATCTGGGGTTAGTTTCCCCTACCACACAAAGCAAGCTTTTTTTTGTCAGTGTTTCTCCACAACAATAAATGTTTGTGATTAAATAACCAACAATTAATAAAAATGATAAAAACTCAAAAAGTCAGCTGATCTGACTGGTGTACTTGGAGAATGTGACATCCTCCTTCACTTCAGATCAGTGAGAGGAAGACGGCCAAAAACTGTTTAGACACAAATCACTCATGTGAAACAGCCAAGACTGCTATAACTTCTTTACAAGTGACTTCCATCCACACAAGCAAATAAATACTTACATTTCAAACACATTCCAATAAAGTAGCAAGCTTAGTTTTGCTTGTATCTGCATCTTGTTCTATTAGCATCATTGCAAATCCATTTCCAACTTTCAACTGTATTGTCTCATCTAATGAGATCACTTTTGTTTTGTTAAAGTGAGCTGAAGGAACAGCTGCCATTGTGCTGCTGCATTTAGATTTTTAAATGTTTAAATTAAGTGTAACAACAAGTAGAGGGGAGTCATAAACTCAACAACACTCAGCTGTGTGTTTAATGGTGTTTTATTTGTTGTGAATTCAACTTTTCATTTTTAAGAGTAAGATGAGGACTGTGTTGCCTCTTATGTCAAAAGTCACATCGTCTGAATTGAAGTTGTATTAACCAACTGATCTTTACTGTTATTCAGCTTCCAATGTATTTCTATCCTCTCTCCTCTCTCCAGTATTGGAGCTGGAGCTGCAGGCCTTGTTTTGGTGCAACACAACAGAGTCTCTGTGCAGCTCTGGTAGGAGCGGAGGAGGTGAAAGTGGATGCTTCCCAGGGGAACAAGCCGCTGCTGAGGACACCATGATCTCTAATGTCCGGTGGTGAGATTCACCAGACTGATCAAGCACAAAATGAGGTACTGATACAGTTTTTGGCAACAGATTCTGCAAAGTATGTGTAACTGTGATAAGCTTTAACCTTTAAACCTTTCTAATCTGTTGTCAGTACAGTGAGATATTTTGATTTGAATGATTGCACAAAGCAAGCACAAAGGCATTGGTATTTACCGTATTTCAGGTTTTGTAAATGATAGTAACAGAAATAACCAAATAACCAGGAGTCCAGTTTTTATATTCAAGACAAAAAGAATCCTTTCAGCATTTAGAGGAAATTCAGCCTTTAAGTTACAGTCTGGTGAGGTTCAAAGCAGACAAAAACACACGCAAATTTGTTCTTGGCGTCACAAAATTAGGGAAAGAAGCATTTATTTGGATGAAAAATGTTTTAGCTTTGGCAAGAAGCGTCCGGCTGCGAGTCATGCTTCACAGTTATTCTGAGTCACTGCACTTCAACTTGGAAAATGAGCGAAATAAGTGAGTACGAGCTGTTGTACACGCACAGGCAAACTCCACAGAGAGGTGTAATTGTCTGCAGTGTCAGTCAGGGAGCTCATTAACATGGTCTACAGAAAAACACTGCTGTGGTCAAATTTGTACAAATAAAGTCCAGTGAGATTTGACTGAGTCTGTGATGTAACACAAACATCTGAGAGGGCAGCAGGAATGAGGATTCAGCCCTGAAAATCACATGTATGACTGAGCAATATTTGTGTGTGAATATGTGTTGTTTTCAATCTTTTACTCAATAGTATAATTTTTACAACTTGAGCCCACTGAAACAATGAATTCCTGAGCTCCCCATACACACCTACAGCTCACCAATCAGAGACTCTCTTGCTGCTCTATAAGTTGGATTTTATTATACAGGTACAATGAAGTGAGTGAATTTTGTTTCCACATAATTAAAATATCATTCCTCCAGTAGCACTCTCCAGACTCTGTGGTTTTGTTGCTAACAATATAGTGTAACTGTATTTACACTAATTGCTGCAAAACATTCAGTCACCCACACACCCTGAATCCAAGCTGTGATTAGTGGCAGCATGAGATGTGGTAAATGGCACCATCCATGTGGCTTAGTCCGTACTGGCAAAACAACAAAATAAATCAGACTGATCTAAGATCAGATCAGCTGATGTTAGGAACTGAGCTGCGGCACACTTCACAAAGGCAGGACACATTAGTTTAATGAGATACACTGTATAGTGTGGGCAGGTGGCTGCCCACCCTGAGTCTAGTTCTGCTCGAGGTCACTGTCACAGTGCTTGCTCCTGGTAGAAAGAGTTGAGTCTATCTTTATGAATATAATAATCAAGAGTATGGTCTGGACCTGCTCTATTTGAAAAGAGATAACTAATGGAATAACTTCTGTTCTGCTATATAAGTGACTTGACTTGAGACAGTTGCTTCTAGAGGGCAGACTTTTTGGATATATACACTGCAGTTCCTCACAGACTAAATTCAGATTTTGACATTAAACCTTTGGTGTGGTTACTTGTGGTCACCAGTGTTTGGTCACGTTGAACCTTAATTGTTAAAGAGTAATTTCACATCTGGTGAAAATCTTGTTTTTGCTGACCAGTAGTGTAACTTCTCACCTCGTTGTAGGGATGTACCACCTGTACTCCAGGACAATGTAACATCATAAAGATTAAATCAAATTATTATAGAGAATGTTTTAACAAACGCACCTGATGAATGTAAGTCCAATAGTTTTCAGATCTGTTTTGTTCTCCACTGACCTCTGTGAAAAATATCTGTCTATTTAGCTTCTAAACGCTCCACTGTGTCCAGCACCTCATCTTTAACTGTGTCTGTGTGCTGTTTGCTGCTGAGCAGGTAGTGTACAATGGGTTCATTAGAGCTTTGTTGCTGAAAACAGCTGCTGCTGCTGCTGCTGCTGCTGGGAAGGAGGTTGATGAGTTTGTGGGTCTTAAAACTAAAACAATCAGGTCAACGCTGCCAGAAAAACTCAGTAGAGCTGAGGAGAACTGTACAGTTGAATGGGTTCATCACTACTAATGACCTCTTTCACATTATGCACATTAACTTTAACCATTATTAATATACATATATTACTTCAGCTTTAACTTTATTGCTGAACAGTGATGAAGTCATGGTTTTTGTTTAAGGGTTCCATATCTTGAAAATTTCTGTTTTTTTATAAATTTATAAACTTTTTATAAACTTTTTTTATAAATCTGATCTGTGCACAGCCAATCAGAGCATTTGCTGATGGTTTGATCACTTCCACTCGGCAGCAAAATATGACTGCGTGTGTCTGGGACAGAAAGAGGTCGTCAGAAAAGCAGGGGAAAATCCAATAAATCAAATCAACACCTTTTTTTGTTAACACCATTATAGAGGTGTTTAATAGACCCACATAAACAGTACAGATATTACTCTAGGTGTTAAAATATGGGATTGAAGTCTTTTTACTACTATTGGCTAAATGTGTCTGAGCAATATTTTTCAAGCGAGATGGATTTATTATGTCATTATATTCATGTTTCTTTGTGTTATAATGATTCACTGACTGTATCCAGTTGGCTGATAAATAACTGATGTCTTTGGTGAAGGGTGTATTTGGGGTTTTTGATCACATGCTAAACAGTACTGCTGAAAAGTTAATATTAAGTTAATTCTTCTAAGTATGCAGCTTCTATCTGAATAATGAAACAACAACACAAGAGGAAAATGGTTCACCAACTCAGTCGAAGGTTCTCCCTCACCCTGTGGTGGGCATTGTTTTGCAACTGTATAAGCAAATCTATGAGCAAAAAAAATGTTTAAAGTTTGCACATGACAGAGTACACCCCTACAATGTTTATACTGTAATTAGTGGTCATAACTGTGGTTGACAACTATATTTTCATCTGTAAATATTTTAGTTACAAGTAGATTGAGCAAGCAAAGCAGTATTTTCCCAACAGCAGCGGAGTCAGAGGAGTTTATTCAACAACATATGATACTGGAAGGCAGCTAAGCTACAGGAGCACAGCTGGCTGAGTAGTGGAATAATGTGATCATCCAAGACTATATTCTCATAGGCTCCTGTAGTAAACAGTGGTATGGACTTTTTATTTTCTTCCTTCCACCCTTGTTTTCCATCTGCACCCTGATCCCTGAACCCTGATCCCTGATCCAGTCCCCCTGCTGTGAGACAGAGAGAAGGTTTATGTTTAGGCTCACTGACAGCTGGGGGACCTGGACGAACTGTATGAGGAGGTGCAGAAAGAATGTGCGTGTGTGTGCGTAACAGGCTAACTGATCCACATCTGTCCAGGGGTGTGACCTTTGACCCCCAGAGAGCACTGCGGGTCACTGACAGGAAGTGTGTAGAGGTCAACAATGTGGAGTGTGAGGTGGAAACAGCAACACATATGTAGCTACCTGTGTTACTGAGCCTGAAAAAACTAAGATTTATATTATCCACAACAATATAATTTCAAAGGTAGTTAGAAAATCTGTATCTGGACTGTAAGCACTGACTGACATTTCAGAGGAAAAAGAGAGGGATAGGGGAAAGGAGGAGCTGTAAAAAAAAAAAAAAAAAAAAAAGTTGCCTGCACAGCCCCCACATCTCAACACCGTCAACAAGAGTGACATCTGATGACAGCCTTAAAGTACCATTCGCAGCCATGCATCACAGTGGAGCTGCACAGCTTAGCAACTTCACGCTGGGCCACAGGAATGATAAAAATTTATAATGTGGTAACAGCGTTTACACAAACCAACACCAACGGGCCTCTGTTTTTGCAGGGTTGGGGATGTGGGCCCCGCTGGCAGATAGGAGTTGGGGCAGAAATAATCTGATTGGCTGCGTGAAACCTCAGCGGCCAGAGGGTTCTTCCTCTCCTTGAAGAGAGGCCAATATAATCATACGGTAGCATGACATTTAATGATATGATTAGTAAGGTAATTTGTTAAATGATACATGTTCAGTTCCTCACAAACACAACTGTGTTTAACTGGTTTGTGTCTGATCTTTTAGACAGATTTCTTTGTCATAGTAGATGGTAGTTGTTTGCTAAACACTTAAGTAACTTATGGGGTTCCCCAGGGATCGATTCTAGCTCCACTATTTTTTAATCTGTGTACAATCATACTGCTTCAATGTGGCCGTATCACCTGATGACATACAAACAGTTCACACTCTTTTCAGATGTATCTTAGATATAGTGCCTCGGTGTCGTAAAAATGTGTACAGCTCAGTCAGGGTAAAACTAAAATTTTTGTTATAGGTTTTAAAGTTCATTTTATCATCTCAAAAATATAGCTTAAGTGTGTCTTATCCCTCTCTGTGCAACACAAACTAATAAACACTTATATATCCAGCAGGTTAGAATATTGCAGTGTCCTCCTCTCTGGTCTACCTGAAACTTTAAAAAAATAAGTTAAAACTGATTCAAAACTCTCCATTTGTTACCTGTCTGTTAAAATATTGACTTCAAAATCCATTTACTTCTCTTTAAAGCACTTAATGCTCTTGCACCAAGGTCCAAAATGTTAGTCTATGAATGAGGGCAGCCCCTCAGCTCCTCTGGCACTATGTCCTTGTTCGGAATAGTCACAGCAGACGATACAAATGATTTTTTGTGCCATTTTTCTTGGCTAGTCCCAGAGCTTGAGTCTCCTACCAGATGGCACTAATGGGAATGATGAGTGAGGGGGTTGGGTGGGGGTCATTACAGACCTAGGTTGTCTTCTTGGTTATGGATTGATTGGCTTGGGACTTACAGATGCTTGTTCCCAGTGATCTTGCTGACCTGATTTACCACCTGGGTCAGCTTGTTCCTTGACCTGTAGATCATGGTCAAGGTGCGTTTGCTGTTGAAGCTCCTCTGTTTCCTGAGGAGAAAGAGCCGCTGCCTTGCTTTTTGTAAATGCGGCCTGCATTGGTCTGACTCATTGTCAGTGATTGTTCTCAGATATTTTGTGAGTGACCTGCTCCGCTTCTTGCCTTTTCATAACAATATGGTAATATGGTCTGAACTTGATGGTGAACATATTGGCCTTCATGATATGTTGAAGGAACCACCATATTTAAAAAAAAAAAACTTCACAATAAAAGCCGTCCAGAGAAGGGCAGAAATTATTCCTCCTGAACTGCTGGAAAGCTTTTAATGTGAACGAACTGGAGGATGTGTTGTGTTTGCATTGCATGTGCTTTGACAGCAAAAAGCAGCATCACCAACTCAACACACCAGCAGATCAGAAAACAGAGGGGGTCTTTGCTAAAATATAGTAAAAGTCAAGTCAAGTCATTTTTATTTATATAGCGCCAATTCACAACAGAAGTTATTTTGAGGCACTGTACATATAGAGCAGGTCTAGACCGTACTCTTTATATTATGATATTTACAAAGAGAGACCCAACAGTTCCCACCATGAGCAGCACTAGGCAACAGTGGAGAGGAAAAAGTTCTTTTAAGAGGCAGAAACCTTGAGCAGAACCAGACTGGTGGGCGGCCATCTGCCTCGACCGGTTGGGTTAAGATAAAAAGACAGGGAATGACAGAGTCCATGTTGAGATGTAAGTAATATTGATAATAGTAATTATAGCTATAAAAGTAATAATGACAGGTAAAATAGTAATAGCAGTAATAGCAATAAGAAATCATGGTTATAGAGCAGGTGACATTAGAAACAAAGGCCTGGTTCCCCTTTAAATTGAGCAAAATAAAGAACCATAGCCACTATGACATTTTTAACATATGTAACCCACAAAGGCCTGTCAATCTATGCTAGTTAGCTAGCCAGTTGACCTTTAAAGATAATAATTAATATGGACATGCATGGACACATCATTACTTACATACTTACCACAGTTCCTTGTTTGATGTCTGATGATATTTGGACTGTTGCTAAATGCTTGCAGAACCCCTCTACCATATGCTCTGGATAAAGGACAGCTTACACTGTGGTCACAGACAGCACCACAACACACCTACAGAGCTGGAAGTCACATAGTTCACATGTGCTGTAATGGACTTAGTGGCTGGTAGGAAGTGCCAAGCTCTGTGTGCTGGCCTTGGATCACCAGCTTGGCAGAGACAGAAGCCCCCCTACTCCTTACTGCTGCTACACCCAGCAAATAAGATCAATATGTTAGTGAGGACACTAGAGGATGTGGGTGTGTGTTCAGAGAATGAGAGGGATTAGCAACAAGGACAGTAGATGGATTGTTCCTCAGTGGGGGAAGTTAAAGGGTGATGAAAGCAGATGTCGCAGAGGTTCCTCTGATCATCCCCGTTGACTCATCCTTCCTTTTTATCCTCATCTCTCTTTATTGTGTCATTTTCAAAAACCTCTATGCTCTTCTTAATCCTCTTCATTTAACTTGCACTACTTGTTTTTAACAGCTTTTTGAAAGTATCCCTCTTTCTGATCTGCCTGTGGCTTGATAGTTGAGTCACAATTCTGAGCTTGTGATGGGACATTTTGGGCGAGTGTGCAGGTAAACTTGAGAATTCAAAGAGCACAGAATCGGTGATCTTATCAGTACACAAGAGCATCAGTATGGGATGATTCTACAAAACCCTGTATTACATGAAATGACAATTTTGTATCATCCTATGCTGGTTTAAAAATGTACACTTTATCTAATATCTGGGAATGACAAATAAAGGATGGTTTAAATTAAGGAACTGTGGTTATGGCAAATAAACATAAGTATGACACAGTATGTATATAGTATGGTCCAGTTACATCAAATATGGATGTAACTCTGCGGGGTACTGGGCTAGAATTCTGGAGAGGGCTCCAAGACTCATCATTTCCCTCCAAAACATAATTCATGTGCGTTCAAAAATATTCTCCAAACTTAATCAAGTGTTTTACTTGCCTAGGCACTTGTGCTGGAGAATAACAGAATGCAGGTAACAGAATTACACTTTTGTGATATGAAATATGAGTAGCTATATTCAGTTACAGTTACAATTTAAATAAATGGTAGTCCAAATACAGTTACATTCTTAAAATCAGTAGATTGCATTTTTTGAGTCTGCATTATTCCCACTGAAATGTAAAAGTTGTTGCAGTTTAGCTGAACACCTGCTGGTCAATTTGCCTACTAGCTACCTTCTTAGCCAAGTCCAGCCAGTTTAGAACATACATGATGTCTACTATATTTTTGGCCAATTATTTCATTTCTATCCAATAATGTATTTATATCTTCCTAAATGTCTTGGAACTTTTAAGAATCTGTTTGAGAATGGAGAATGGGATGCAAGCTAGCTGCCTCACTCTGTGCAGCAGTGCAGATTTATATTATTGTTATTTATATCTTCTCCCATTTCATGCTGTGGGAAAACAGACAATTTAAAAAACTGTCTTTTCTGGTACTGTTTTGATTTTCAGAGGATTTAGTTGTAAGACCACAAAGTGAAAACAAAATGTTCTATGGAACTGTGAATTCACATAATTCATCTTGTTTTCTGTTTTTCACTCTAACTTAATACTGTGGGGGAAAAATTTGGTAAAGGAAAAATTGGGTCTTCATCCTTTCTGCCAGACAGAACATCACCATCAGACTCACTCCTGGCTTCAGTCTACTTTAGGTAGCAGTATTATGTGAATGCCACATTCATTCACAGTGTTACATGCAATAATAATGTTGAAGTATCATAAAGTATTTAAAATATGTTACTCACTTTGAATAATCTGATGAAATTCTCTAATCTAATCTAATGACATCACATTTAAGGACATTTATTCTGTAATCTATAGTCAAACACATTTTAAAAGTAACCCTGCCTGACCCTAATCATACCAAAAAAAACCTTTGAATTGCTCAAAGGAAAATGTTCTTTGTCTCTCTACAAAATATGTGCTTACACAAAATACAGTGTCCCATCACACGCTCAGTTTTGGGACCTGCAGACCCACCTGGAGCTGCAGCAGGCATCCCCAGAACAACCCCCATATCCTGCTTCTGTTTTGTGCTTTAGCAGTCACTTCGTCTTACGTTTATTTATTTTTTCTTTAATGCCAGCAGGGAGATCGGGATAAAAAGAGAGACAAAGTTTTACGATCTTGTGAAGAGGCCACCAGAACCTGGCTCCACACCAAAGGAAAACACTGACCTGATGCCAGAATCATCACTCAAACCTCAGGAGTGAACATTTCACCTGAAAATTCATGTTTTTTATTCTACTGGTGGATGTTAAAATGTTATAGCACCACAAGGACATCAGCTATTCACCGAGGTACACGTTGGCCTGTGACTTCGGGACTGTCTCAGATGACTTTCCCGTGTGCTGGAAGGACCTGTTTTGGTGAAAGGGGGGGTTACGCTAACTGAAAGTGCGCCGAGCAAAAACAGGTCTTGTTGATACAGTCATCTGAGCCAACTGGATAACACATTAAGCAGCAGCTACGCTAGCTGGGGCTGCACTGGGGAGCAGCTGCGCACGTGGCCAACAGAAACCACAGCGGAATAACAACAGAAGCTAACACTAATAGATATTACATAGCCTCAGTGGAAGTGATTTACCTGACTGAGGTACTAAATTATTAATTATCCAGTCATCTTAGTTTAAAATTATTTGTGCTGTGCTGCTAGGTCAGTGGTTCAGCCTGGTGTTGAGTTGCAGCTGTTTGGTTATGACATAATGTAGCCATGGAAAGGTGTTTGGTACCAGTGTTAGCTCACCTGTGTTTTTCTTTAACACAAGAGGACTATTCTGTGTGAATGTCTGGCCAGACATATTGGGGTCAAAGGTCAGAGTTAGGTTGGGTCCTGAATCAGACCCCTGTTGACGACTCCCTCACAAGGCTCTGCATCTTGCTGTCTGTCTTTCTTGTGTTCTCTTCCTCTGCTCATCATTTTTATTCACCCTTATGCCAGAGAGTTGGTTTGCTTAACTTTTAAAAAACCTCTTGTCACTCCCCCAAATTATCCAGGCACGCAGATAATTTTGATTTTACCTGTCCTGGTTTTCAGTTGTCTGCTTTTTTTTTTTGTTCTCTTGGTTCTCACAACATTGAAAACTTAAATTCAAATGATTAAGTGTGTTTTTCCAGACAGTGCCCCACTGTGAAGACCTTTCATTATTTGTTAAAGAAGGATTATCCAGTAATAGGAACACTGTATCTAGAAAGACAAGATTCTGTAGGTTGCCCTTATCATGATAAGATTTGCTGGTAGATATTAGATTATGTCTTTTTGACAGATTGACACACCAGTCAATCTTGTGAAACATTTGAAAGAGATACTGGACAGCACAGTGGTTAGCACTGTTGCTTCACAGCAAGAAGGTTCTGGGTTTGAACCCTGGTTCGCCAGCCTGCTCTGGTTTCCTTCAGGTACTCTGGCTTCCCCCCTCCGGCTAGTTGATTGGTGACTCTAAATTGCCAGTAGGTATGAATGTGAGTGTGAATGGTTGTCTCTGTATGTCAGCCCTGCAATGGACTAATGGACTGGTGATCTGTCCAGAGTGTCCAGATGTACCAGGCCTCTCGCCCAATGTCAGCTGGGATTGGCTCTAGCCCCCCCCCCCCCCCCCAAAGGAAACACTGATATAGATAGATACTGGAAAAGCTACACCTGAAATTTCTGCTGCACTAATCAATATTGTTATATAAAGAATGATCAAATGGCTATGTGTAAAGTTAAAAGGGACACTTGTGGTAAGTTAAACAACAATCTTGATGTGGTGTATATCAGCTGAAAAGATACCCACTATGTGTGAACTCAGGTCAGATAATGTGAGACTGTTGGCTTAACTTGTATATCTGTGGTGTGTGTATACGTCACCATTGATTTTGAGATTAAACAGACAGAGGATGACTGTGGTTTGTCTTATCTCTGGCTCACACAGAACCCTATATTTCCACATGTGGCAAAAGCCCAGACACCGACCTTATGATCTCGTAACATCACATGTTTGGATGAACCTCAGCTATGCCTTTTTATGCTCTATCTACCTCGCAATCTGTTTTGTCTGCTCTGCCTCTGGCTTCAGTGGCCTGCATTGCAGGCTGTCTCACTCCAGCTGTGTTGTATATTGGCAAGTCAAGGATGAAAAAAGGGTGTCCACTTAGCACGCATACCTTCGCCTCTGCCCTCAGCCCCACCTGAGGGGGCAACCAGTTTGTCTGGGGGATTTGGTTTTTCTCAACAGTCTGTCCTTATCTTCCTGACATCTGCACTCACTCAGGGTGTCAAACCCATCACCAATGTCATCATATGGGTGCAGGTATGATTTGACTTAGGGACTGTATGAAAATTATTGACATAGGGAGGTGTCCTGAACCTTTTACATAATTAAAAAAAACTAACTTCCCTAGAGTTATTAATATTATATTTGTTCATACAAAATGTCCCCAATAAAAGAAAATATTAATAATAAATATAAAAAATATTGAATTGTTTTGCCAGTTATAACTAAAACTGCAAAAAGAATTTAAGATTCAAATTCAAGACTTAATTCATTTATGGCACAAAGTTTTCACATATCCCCCAAATTGCATATTCAAAGTACAATTGAATATGAGGGACGATGTACAATATTAAACATAAGTGTTACTATTTGATGCACTATACCAGAGTCAGCTTAAGCTAATTTTCATTTGCAGTGCCTTAGCAGGTCACAATTAAAACATATGCACAATTTATGAATCTTCAAAGGGGAAATGTAATAAATAAATGAAAACATAAATAGAAATCTGGAATAGAATAAAGAGAAAGAGAGAATAAAACTTTAAAGATGGCCAAAAGAATCAAATATTCTAACCCTCTCTCCCCCTCTAATAATTTTCATACAATCCCTTATTCTTCCAGCATTCTCTATGAAAGTCTTTACACCATGTCTGCACACACTGAAGCTGTCCAAACCCCTTTTTGTTCCATCACATCAACTATGTGGTGACAGGTGAGAATGCTTTTTCTCGTTCACCTCAGCTGCTTGATCGAAACCAAGCAGACAGTGATTCTATCTGGGGAGAACAGCATGCTTGAACTCAGCCGAGCAGGAACAAACAGGGCCTATTTTCTCAGCCCAGTGAGGGTTTCTGTGCTGGGGCCTGTCTGACATGCAGACAAAGCAGTCTGTTAGGGTTGCGGGCCAACGATGAACATGATAAAACGAATATCATTTTGAGACTGTGTTACAAACATCCACATCAAACACTGGCCTCTTACTGGCTGACGCTACTCTATCAACTTAATAAAAATATTACACAGGACATGCTGAAATAGGTAATCCTCTCAACAGTGCTTTCCTTTGTCTAAAAGTGTGCAAGTTATTATTGAACCAAAATGACTTGTAGACATGAAATGTTAGCACAACAGCTTGTTTCTGCTCAGTCAGGCCTATAAAACCCAGGAGCTGGAGCTGGCTGCTAATTTGTTGTGAAGCGCTCTGCTGTTGTTTTTCCTAATCGCACTTCATTGGGAGCGCCTGCGGCTCATTATAAGTTTTAACACCCACCAGACATTTCATTTGGAGTGGATCTGCTTAAAGGTCGAAAGATCATGTAGCCTTCAGTTGGGGAGATCAGCTGACTCACAAGATTGGTATAAGGGGGGAATAAGTTGTTTCCAGATGGTCTGCATGACTGAATGTGTTTCTGGATGGTGATATGGAGCAAAGACGAATGGAACCAAAACTGTGTTGAATGTTAGACTAAACAGTGTTAGGACTGAATCCAGCCTGCCTATCTGAGATATATGCAGATGCACAAAATTTTACAAGATAAAATTCTGGTGTCAGATGTAGCAGGAAGTCTCCTACACTCATAAAGAGTGATGAATCACAAAACCCCCAAACTGTCTCCTAAATACAAAGTTGCTCAATGCAGGGAAATCTGGACTCCCCAGCTTTAGAGAATGTGTTTCTCTAATTCTTGTGATACAGCACGATTGGGTTTTTGTTATTACTTGTGCAGTGCCTGTTCAAAATGTGGCTATTGATAGGGGCTGATTGTTTGGCCTACTTTAATGCTGCTTGCAGCTTTCTTGAGAGCAACTTCACACTCCACACTGCATATTATCCACCTTGAAGAAAGCCTTTGTTAAGCTGAGAAGTCAGAGTGGTGTGTAACACATGAAGGTTCATCCTGGTCTCTCTGCAGTATCGCCCCCAGAATGTCTCATTCTTGCAGTATTCTGGCTTGGTTGGCATTGCTCAGCACAGACTACAGTTTCACCTGAAAACTCAGATGGTTCTGTTTGGGGTGCTCAGTTCACACTCTTGCCCTTAGTCTCTAAGCATGTCTCTGTTGTATTCCCTCCTCTGAATACACCAAAATAAGTGCGATCCTGTGAATCCTTCACATCCAACAGTTTCTTCTTGTATGTCAGACACATGTTTATACTTACCATATTTCAAAGTTCTTGACAGAGTATTTAACAGCGCCCAGAATGTTCTTTCTAAGCAGCATCAGCTGCATCTGACAATTTTTATGATGTTCTGAAACAGACAGTACAACAGTCACACCCATTTTACACTATGAGCACCCAAATTTAAATTTGAACCTGCCTTTCAAGTTCTTCCATCACTTTTTATGTATAACCAACTGCAACATGAACCTTAAGTTCTTAATCTTGGCAAATAAAAGTCATTAAAAGTCGTCATATGGAAGAGCTTGACAAAACCTGATAAAACAAAAATCTTTAGGTTTCAGTAAGTTTGTTTAGAGATAGCGACTTTTAGTTGACTTGGGCTCATAAAAGTGATCCTGAATTAAAATATTATATGCAATATATATCATCCTTGTCGATCATGTTCTTATGATCTGGATTGGGTTTCTAGAATGCCTATACTATAGATTCAAATGGGCGAAAAAGAAGCCTAATGCATCTCAACAATCAAATCTCAACATAGTTAGCATTCCCTTTCTATCTGCAGATCAGGAGTAATCTACACTGAGAGACTCTGCACTGCACTGCAGCTACATAGGCTCCACCTGCCCCATCATCAACTCACTCTGGAATGTTTGACACAATAACAGCCCAGGTGAGTGCTACACATCATGTGGGTAATCTATAATCCCCATGTCAACACTCCACCACTGACTCTTCTTACACTCTGGGGTCATTGTCACTGTATTGGTTTAAACTGAAGGAACGCATGGAAATGTTGACATACTCATGCTAAAGCAGCCAAAAGGTCAACAGCGTTTACACCGGCAGGAAGTTTTTTCTATGAGTGGAAATGTTGCTGCAGTTCATACTTGGCACAAAGAGTTATGGCACACTAACAGAAGGAAGCCTGCAGCTTTTGATGAAACACAGATAACATTAAAGTCGAACTGAGTTTGAATTCTCCTCATTTTTTGTGTGAAAGGAAATATAAACTTTAATTATTATGCCAATAGTGTGCACATTTTTCCATTTTTCAAAAGAGGATAAAACATTTTTGGACACATTTATGGAAACAGTCATGAATCGCTCTGCCAGTTCAAATTATTTCTTTCAGTTCAGTTCAAAAAATTGTAGTCACTGACTGTAATGCACTAATTATTTTTTTCTAACCTTAGCGATTGCATCACCTTTCAAATGCACCTCAGCGCGTACAGCAGTAAGTGAACGCATCACCATTCATACCACTGCAACTGATTCTGACTGACTTCAGTTCAGTGGTATGTCCAGGTTGCAGGTTCAAGCTGATCGTTCAATTCAGTGTCTGTTAGTAAACTTTTAACAGTGAAGTAATGTACTGCACTCAGTCACCAAGTTGTCTGTGACAACCAGTTTGAGGGTGTTTCTGTAGTAGTTCACTGAAGACAGAGAATTGGTGTTTGAGAATTACATCTGTGATACACTTCTGAACAGCAAAGCCTCCAAACAAGGTGTTTTTTGCTTGTTTGTTTTACCTTCAACAAGCCTACATTGTGTTTGTTGTTAAGCACGATTTAAGCCATCTTCCCTTGTACCCCTGGTAAGCTAGCTAATCAGCTAGTTTTTCTTGCTTGCTAACATTAGCACTGATTTAGCCATTTTTCAAACATTTTAAAGATTTGAAGGTTCCAGTTTCTGGATTTCGTGCTTTTCTTTTAGGCTGTTGGTTGAACAAAGAATTTCAATACATTGTAGACATTTGTCTTCCTATGAGAAACATAGTAAAATGAGAAAAACTAGAAAATAAACAGCAGATTAATTCATAATGATAATAATCGTTTGTTGCAGCAGATGCGTAGATGTTCATGTGAATTTAACACTTGCTGAGTTCAGTTGTCAAGCTAGCTCCTGTGCAGTCCCCAAATTACACAAAAGGGTGTCCAGCTAGCGTTAGTCGTGATGTGTTTAGTCATAGATGAAGTGATAGCAAATGATCATACAGTTAAAAGTCACAGCAAAGGGTAGCGCACACACAGAGTAAATTATAGGGTAACGTATGGAGAGCTTAAATAATAGATGGAACTAACAATGGCAGCCTTACAGCTGGTTATTTGCTTGTGTGGCTTTACAAACTACTTTTAGAGCATCTTTGTGCAAACCTTGATGGCCATCAAGAAACCCCTTAGAACTGAAAAAGTCTTTGTACACACAGAGTATATCCTACCACTGCAGTAACCTGAGACAGTTTCAAATTGCATTAAAATATTCTTTCTAGACAATTATGTCTGGAATTTAATTAGGCTATACATAAGTAACATTTGAGCATCCCCCACCACCCACCCACCTAAATACTTTCCAACAACAAAGCATTGGATGGAGCATGGATCTCAGGTATGTACAGCGAGGCCAGAGTATTACCTTGCACCAGTGTCCTGCCAGTTTTCATGTGTGTTGAGTGTGGGTAGAAGGGTAGGGTGGGGGTTTGGCAGACGTCTGTGTGGGCGCTTTCCCGCTGTTTTATGCAACCATCCAAAAAAACAAAAGCTTTCCTGGAAACGGGGGCCTGGCATTCATTTGGTCCGAGTGCTTGTGGGATTTTTACGCCCTGTGGCATGCCCTCGCACAAAATCCCGGTCAAGCTCTTCATATCCTGTGCCACTGTATTGTAATACAGGGCTGTGGTGATGAGCGGTGACTTAGGATGAGATCACTCAGCTCCTTAAGGATGTCAGAGAGCTTGAGGTCACGTCTTGGAGTGGGCTGAATTGTTTCTAAGGGAAATCCACCCGCCTTTTAGAATGACTAAGGAATTGCATCTCTCCTGCAATGCTGAGGACTCATTTTGTGAATTGGATTTGACTCAATTACTGTCCCATTAAAGGAGGAGGAACAGAATACATTTCATTCCAACATGTACTGTAATGATTCATACATTTAAGCTCATTCTGGTAACATGCGTAGACATGCTGGAGACTCTCCTGCTCACTGTTTGCTCTGGACGCTCCAATCTGTCAACTTTGTTTTTCATCCAGAAAATTTATTCATGTTTCACTACCACTGGGTTGCTGGGTGTGTTTGTGCATGTGTTGTGCATGCATGCGTTTCCAGGACCTTGAGCATGTGAGGGTCTTTCACGGGCACACTGTACTGGCCCCCCAGACACCTCCTGCCCAATTCAGTGGCTCACAGCAGGCCTCTGTATATAGCAGCCTGGGATCATGCTGATACGGGCAGTTACAGAGCAGCACCAGGTAGAAACTGCTGCTGCATCACCTGTGAGTCAACAAACACCCTGAATGAGATCAAGCCTGATACAGTGTGTAGGTGTATTTCTGTCTTTATGACTGGATTTTTTGGTTAAATTTACCTGGGAAGATTTCTTAATATTTGTGGACAGACCTGAAAACCTGGCACCTTTGTACTGGGACTAGAGTACCAGTAGGTTATGTAGCTACACAGCCACGTCTTCAACTCCTTGTGGGTACTGTTCTCAGTCTGTCCTAGGGTTGTGTCCCTGTTGAACTTGCCCAAAAAGCCAATGGGATTTTTTCAATGGCTTTTGCATTTTACTGTGGAAAATAAGCCCCATGACCAACAAAAGTTTGTGATACTTTTGTTCAAATGAACACCACTGTTCTGATTTTTATTGCCTAAATACAATCGGCAGAAGTAAAAAGCTTATGTTAGGCTATAAACATGACGTCAGTGTCACCACCACTAAGCTTCCAACTTGTCATTTAATTTAGCTCTTACCTCTTCTACAAAAGCCTTTCTTCTTAGAAAGTTAGTGATAGTTAGCAAGACCTTGTGTATAAACACAGCGAGGCTGTAAAGGTGGATTGGTGAGTAGATCAGTTTTCGTGTGCGGTTTTATGACGTCGACAACTCATAAAAGCTTAAAAAATCACAACTGGGGTACGTTCTGATGTATTTAATGTCGTAGAATAAAACGTGAAAATGTCTTGAGCTTTGGTTATCCACAGACCTTATTTCAGGCATTTAACAAAAAACCACATATACTTTGGGACGAGGGAACTGGTAGTGCTAAAGTACTAACTTACTAAGGGTTTTAGGACTCATTCCTACACCACTCTATAAATGAAGGAGCAGCTTTAATTTGTGCTCCTTCCACACGTCTGAACCACACATTACAAAATGGCACAAAGATAATAACTTACACATAAATTGTGAGTGAACCTGCCAATGTGTACAGATGATTAAGAAAATTAATGAAAGAGGAAAGTTACAGTTGACTTTAAAATCATTATTTGATACTTTGCTCAGTTTCAAAACTTCTTGTTCATAACAACCAGGAACAACGGTCCCAAAGCCTTTATTTGCAGAATGGTTGTCTGTGCAACCAGTGTCATACGTCACTCATCCCCTGCTGTATGTACTTATATTTCAATGAGGAGGATGTGAAATGTATCTCCGCTGGTCTGTTTTTGTAATTTATGTGACTTTTCTCCAGGGCCAAGACATAAATCAAATGCCCGGTTACAGGAGTGTAAATCCAGAAAAGAAAAACAAATTACACTAGTCACAGAGGAACCACAATGAAAACAGATCAATTCTGTGGCAAGACAGCAGCCATGAGGCTCAGTCTAAGCACTGCTGACACATCCAGTCAGTGTTTAAGGTGGATGACCATTGATACAGATGATTATTGATAGAGACATTATCATGCTAGTGGTCTAGTCCTGTATACTTGTTGATTAAACATTGGTAGTCTATGAAATGGTAAATGTGATCATCCATGCAGGGTTTTTTCTGTGACAGGAAGTAGCAGTGGTAGCAGTAGAGGTTGTGAGTAGCATCATCAATTAGCAAGTTGTAGATGGCACATGGATCGATATATGAAAAATTAACTTCGTAAAGCTTAGAAAACTGTCACAACCAACCAACCTGATTCTGTAACATCCATATTTTTTTCTTGGATTTCAGCAGGTATTTGGAGTCCATCAAACAAAATTAACAAAAGCACAGATATCAAATGGGCTGATTACAAGATTTTTAAACTTAAAAATAAAAAAAAATAAATACATATTCAAAGACTTGAGAGGGGTATGTTGAGGTAGACTTATGACTTATGACTTAGTATTTCTAAGATCATAGCTACGGCTGAGTCTCAACTTTTCACCCATGTAGTGACAGAGCTGTTGCACTTTCACCTACGGCTACAAATTCCACACTCCTCAAATACCCTTTTTACACCAAATTACCTCTGGTTCTTGAACCGGTTCCACTCAGGATTCTTGGAACCCTGGTGTTACCCAGAAAACCAGCCAGTTTTGAGTGGAACCACTGTAATCAAAGATGTATCCGAGTGATGCACAGTAGTGGATGGCATTGATTTCCTGAGTGTTTGTACTGTTACTACAGATATTTGTCGGCAGATCACTGTACACTCTTTTTTTTCTGACTATTTCTCACATGCCTTCTCCAATGTTCCCTTCTCCATCCTCTCTTTCCAACCTGTAGAATAGACACACCCACTGATGTCATCATGCTTTGCACTTGAAAACCTGCTATTTTTTGCTTCCAACTGGGAACCCACTTTTTGGGCTCCGAACCACTTTATTTTTTGTCAAATGTCCAGAACTGTTCGATTTTAGGTGTGCGAACTGGAATGAAACCTTTTCTATGTTGGTGGAAAACGGGTGACAGTGAATAAATGAATGAATTCAAAATCATACAGTGTTTTCTAGGAAAAAGGAACGTTTAGTGGTGAACACTAATCGAGGAGGTAAAGCTGCAGGCTGCTGAGCAGGGGGCATTATACAAACAATCTATCACAATATTTTTAAATGGACTCCATGTAGTCCCACTTGCACTTTGTAAGTTACTCCTTGATAATAGAACCTCTGGAAAATTTAAAAATCTCTCTTCTCATCTGTTATCCAGTAGCTAACAGCATCTTCAAATGGATTTCCATGACCTTGTATCGAGTCTAGTCTCTTGTCTGTCTGGAATGATAAAATGTTCACGTGGACCAGAACCAACATCTAAATCTACTATTTCCACAGGCTGTGCTGCTCCTCTCTGTTGGCCACAGTATATGGTAACACTGGCTTTGATTGTTTGCTTCACCACTTGAAAACATTTCATTATTTGGGACAGGCACCAGACATCTGCCAGAACAGATTAAGAGTTCTAAATAAGGTTTTGATTTTGCATAGGGAATGCAATATGACCAAATCATGGCGTAACATAGTGTTGTGGTCACAAGTGGGGCCCCTGACAGAGAGGAAAAAAAGACAAAATAAAACAAATGTCATATCATTAACTTTCTATTGTACAACAGCTGGATCTGATGAATCAGTGTCACTTTTAATGTAAAATGCCTCTGATCAACAGCAAACAACATTACACCATGACCAAATGACAGCTGCGCGCTGCGTTCCCTCCCCCTGAAAACCTTCAAAGTAAAAGTTTTCGAGTCGATCGTGAACGCATCGCGACAGAGTAGTGTGGTGTCGGGGGGTGGGGGGCTGCGAGGAGCGGGGGACGTACACATGGACCTGCCTCCTCAAGAAGACATGCAGTGTTTTCCCTCAGTCCTCAGTGTGCTCTCAGCCCGGGAGAACCGCGGTCTGTCAGGATGGAGGACATCTGCTGTGAACACCCTGCACCAGCTGCTCCACTGACGGTCCGGACTCTGCGAGTTCTGCGCGTCTTTTGACGAAAACCACACAAGTCGGAGGGATGACAGACAGACAGACAGGCTGTGTGCAATGACAAAACCTCCGTGTGGTTTTATGAACATCTAGTTTTTAAGCTTTAAAAGTCAAACAGCAGCTGCTCGGGAGATGTGCGCGGTTTCCACGTGGATTCACAGACAGTGTTATCGCCTCTGATTTTTCTCCGTAAACCGCGAAGCTGTCAGTGGACTGTGTGGTTGGAGAAAAGACTTGAACGCGATGCGAACCCGATTTCCAAGTGTTGCTGTTCCCCCTGAACATGTGCAACACGCCGCCGCCCGCACGCGCCGTCCCGCCGACCGACAGTAACCGCTCCCGTGGGTCTAAATCAGGCTGAAACATGTTTATCTTGTGGGTCCCGGTGAGTTTATTCCTCAGCTTCATCATTTCTCAGACGTGGAGCGTTCAGATGTCGTGGGAAAACTGGAACGCCGAGCTGCGCAACCAGGGGAACGAATTTGACAAACCCAGCACCCAGCCTCACATCATTTTTATCCTGGTGGATGATCAAGGCTTCAGGGATGTTGGGTACCACGGCTCCGAGATCAAAACCCCGACACTGGACCGGCTGGCAGCGCAGGGAGTCAAACTGGAGAATTACTACGTGCAACCGCTCTGCAGCCCCTCCAGGAGCCAACTCATGACCGGCAGGTACAGTGCAATACCCCCCACCCACCCCTAAACCCCCACCAATCTGATACCTCCACAGCACGTCTTCGTGGTGTTCAGGGGATAGAATATCTTATAAGGGGGTCCAGGCAGCCCGCCAGGTATCAAACAGAGGGTCTTTGAGATAGAAACAAAAGCTTGGAAACTCAGTTACCAGCTGAAAGACAAGAGGTTATCATCCATCTGACAGTACACTCCAGCTCCATGTAGTCTCCTGATAACCAGGATTAATAAAACCCTGATACGTTACTGAGAGAAGTGTGACATGGCTCTGCTCAGTCCATGTTAAAGTGTATTAAAGAGTTCAGTTTTTAAAGCTTTAATAATAGTAGATTAATAAATAATAAAGAACAAAAGATACAAGTCAGTGTAAGGAGGATGACACACATTCACACCTAAGAAATAAGATATATGATAATCAAATAATGCCATAATTGAATCATTTCTCATTTAATGTGAGCTAGGATCAGCTCCAGTCCCTTCCAACCCTGCAAAAGTAAGCAAGTATGGATAATGAATGGATAGATTGATGGATGTCTCCTGAGTATTTTTTATCTGTATCTTTGAGTGTACCTGTGACCACTTCCTTTTTCTATGGAAGTGGAACACACTGTTAAAGGAAAGCCATGGTTTTTAACAAGCTGGGATATCCATTCTACCAGTTATGGTAATGTGCTGCTGATCAGAGCAGGGTGTACTCCAGGAAATTTGTTACTAGAGTTACTACACACTGCTATCTCTACTTGTCTTAAGATTTTCCAACGTGTAAAAACTATCTGGAGGAAAATAAAACCCAGGTTGTAATGGACTGTAGTATGAGAGTTTGTCTGCTGACAGCGTTTAGTGATAGTTTTTGACTCTTAAGGATGTAATATCACTTCTTAACAAATTCCTTAGTTTGATTTCAAAGTTCAGTGTTGACCTTTGAAAGAGTAGTTGAGAAACCATTCTCACCACTGTTGTGGAGCTTTTGGCCCTACCACATGTTGTTCATCAGCAGATAAGAGATAAGACTTTCACATGCTCAAAAACAAAAAAGGAAAATCTAACCATCTACAATTCTACTGAGGAACTCCAACTCCACCTGCTGATGAAGATCTTGTGATGTGATCAAAAGCTCCAGAGCAGTCACTAAATGGACCATGACGGTGAGACTTTTTTTGTCCGAAATTCAAGATACACCAAGGAACATGACATCAGCACTCAAACGCAGCATTCATGACCCTGAACCTCCCATGTCCCATATGCACAAGACTAAAGGTTTTTTCGAAAGTTCATTCTTGAAGCAGTAGTTTAACAAAAATCTTAAGGCAATGGTCACTTACTGGCATCCTCCTGATCTCATGGAACATAATGTACTGGACTTTGCTTCAGGTTTTCAAACAGAGAGACAACGATTCTGAATGAGGTGAAAAGAACAGGTGCCTGCAGGTGTTCTAAAAACAATGGTAGGTTAGTTATTGTAGTTTTGCTGTTGATTTGACCTGATTGCTGCAATTTGCATCAAACATCATACTCCTAACTCAAATCTCAACAAAAATACATGATACACATCTTTTTCAGATTCAGTGTGATTTACACTTTTCAGGGTTATTGTTATCATCTGCAAATCTGCTAGAGATTTCACTCCATTTAATTCCAGAACCTGACAACCTGACAATCATCACACTTTTAACTTTTCTTCAGTATCAGAGTAATCCAGTGGTAGTTGTTTGTACACCAATGGATACACTGCAAACAGGAAATGCTAACTGCTAATTCTGCATATTTTTAATGGTGCTAATTTGCCAAAAGGTAAACAAATATAAGATTAAAAACTGGGCTTAACTTGTGGGCCAGAGCTCACTAACTGGCTTCATGACAACTTTATTGCTACCAAATTATACAAAATATAATTCCAAAACTAAGAACATGATTATGGGGCAATTCTGTTTGAGTGGGGGCCCACAGTGTCAGACTCTGAGACTCCTGTTCCAGAAAAAGCTTGTAATTGGGCTTTGAGGGAAGATTTTTGTCAAACAATATTTCTAAGTGTTTCCAAGTTAGGCAACAGCAGTGTTACCTTAGCAACCACCCTTAGCAACCACTTAGTGTTTCAGAGGGCAGAAGAAAGCTGTAAAGAGATATTAGAGGGCGAGGCTGGCTAACGTGTACAGTATCACGGGAGGTCAGTTGTGGTGGGGCTTTGTAGTTTGCTTATAGAATGTTTCACATCAGCAGTTTTCCTCTTTGTACATGCAGCTCTGCAGGGTTTCTCCTCCACTGCCTCCACCATCTGTTCTGCTCCTTAGCAAAAAAGGAGGAGGCTAGCTGGGCACCAGTGTTTTTTGGCAGGCCTCCGAGAAAATAATGAGAAAAGTGCAGCCACCTCCTCGTTCTTCTGCCCTCTGTGAGCTGCTCCGATCTCTGTCTGGAGAAACAAACACAGCTAACATCCATGTGGAAATGTAGGTGTAGATTCAATTATGTTTCCAGGCTTGTATTCCTGAGTGGATGGTTGCAGAGGAGTGTGTGTGTGGTTGAGTTTGAGTGAAAGAGCACCGTCCATCCGTGTGTTAACATTAAAACATCAGCAGTCTGTGTCAGCTGGACACTCACTAAAGTTCTTTCAAGTCTTTTTTGGCACACCAGCAGAGACTTGTCAAGGCAAATATCAGACTCAAAGGATTGAGTCCAAATCATAAGCGCCTCATAAGAGCCTGATTAAGTTTTTACAGGCTGTTTAGACTGGTTACCATGGCAACCACCTGCATCTGAACCCAGCTGCATACACACTGCATATAATCAGATTTTATTATGACTTTATTTCTTTTTCTTACAGAGTCAAAGTAGTGCTTGACCTGGCTTTCACATCATGTTTGACAAAGCCCTAGTAAGACAGCGTGGACACAGGATACTATAGTGGCAGGTTAACTATAACCCTGTAGTACAAAAAAATACATACATTCACCTTTCACAGCTTTCACATTTTTCCCATTCATGTTCATTGAGTTGCATCTGTGTATTCAGAAAGCTATCCCAGAATGCATTTGGCTTTGAGGCAGATTACAAGTCTATCACAGAGAGATATTTAAATTATGTTTTGTATGCCTTAATTTGTGGTTTTGCAGTGATGTGTGTCAGGGCTGTTTCTGGGGGGTTCACTAGCCTTTACTGCAGCTGACAAGATGTCGGGGTTAAAAAGGTTATAAAGAGCTAGAGTTCCCTGAGCTTTTGGAAAACTTGTTAGGATGTGACCTTTACGAATCTATAAGGTTACCAAAACCAAGAGAGTGAAGATAAAAGGGACCTGGCAGCAGTTTCGTACATCTGCTGTTGGAACCGTAATGAGGCGTTCTAACCTCCCAGTAACGGGAGCTTGAGAAAAGATTTCCACACTGTCTGTCCCCTGGGAAACTCATGGCATCAGAAAAATTTCAACCTGTCTGGTTTCCTTTAAGCTGCACTGATGAGATTAGAGGCTTAATGTCAGAGATTTCCTTCAAGTTTGGAGTTGTTGCGCTTCTCAGCCCGTCACCCTCCCACTGATCTTCCCTGATCAGATGATGTGGATTGCCAAAGCCTGGAGCAGAGGTTGCTCCTCAGGCAGCCCCTAAAATTGAAAAATGTTACATATGTTGGAGGAATGCACACATGACATGGCCGACAAATACTTCTGAAACCTTTCCACTTCTTTTGGATCCTTTGTAATTAAGTAAACATGCTTCTGAAGTGTCAGAGATGAATGTTCCAGAGCTTGTAAGCCATATAAACTTACCTGTCTGGACAAATCTTGCATGCAGACTTTCTGGCAGTAAATCAGTTAATCATAAATGCACCTTTCTCCCACAACTGTCTTACCCTTTGTACTTCTTTTCTTGACTCTTGGTCAGCCTCACACCTGCAGGTAAGACTGTGATAAATACACACAGTAAATTATTGCTGTT
This sequence comes from Lates japonicus, assembly GCA_033238685.1. NCBI lineage: Eukaryota > Metazoa > Chordata > Actinopteri > Centropomidae > Lates > Lates japonicus. The sequence goes on along the minus strand of BRZM01000127.1, from coordinate 1,051,853 downwards.
TTACTGTCCCATTTACATCCCAGACAAGGGTAAATGTATCACACAGATGGTCTTAATCTTGTCATCATTGTCCCCCCCACCCACCTTTTCCATTGGCCACAGGTGTTTAACCCATGGTCACTCTTTGTCAACTGAAGAAAACCAGGATCAAATTAAATTTCATTATCAGTCTTCTACATCACTGAATGAGCTACCATCCATCAACAAACAAAAATGAAGAATGCGTTCTGGGGTCCCAGGGCAGTGAAGTGCAGATCTATAGCAAGGATAGCGGCTTGGTTCCAAAAAGCTCCTCTGTCATCCTTGAACACTGCGCTCTTATATTATAGACCTCTGGATCTGAATCTGGTCCTAACCACAAGGAGAGTTGGGTCGTTTGTTTGCTTAAAGCAGCTCTTTTTCACTCTGCTCCTCACCCGTCTCCTACTTATTCACACACTTCCCATCTGTCCACACTTATCTCAAACCCGTCTTAGCCTCTCGGTCACCCTTTACTTGTTGTTTCAGTGATCTGTCACTCTTTCACTTCTCCCTTTCACCCCACACTAGTCTGTCCTAGAACTCTGGGTCGAGTTGTGCAATGTAGAACCGAGCAAGTGGATGTTAAAGGTGGCAAATAAGCAAAGTTTCTGGAGAGGTTGGTGTTCATTTGTGGAAAAGCAAGTCTTGACAGCAGATTTGTTCATCAGCTGTAAGAGTCTGTAAAATGGAGATCATAGGAGTAGGCTAAAGAAGGGGCAAAACTGAAGGGAGACATTCAAAGATAGCAAGGAAAGTAAATGAAGAGCTAAGTAAGATGAACTACTCCTAGGCTGACTTTGATTAAATGCAGAGCACTGGGTTGAGGCTGCTTATTTGAACCATATGTGTAGAACACATGGAGCAGGAATACAAGAGAAGGCCCCGGCCTGGGCAGCAGGTCTGCTCGGGACCCTCCACAACCTCAGTGGCTGGAGCAGTGGCCAGTGCACTTGTCTTGTGGGACTTGAGCGATTGCCTGCGCTTGGTGATTCGAGTTTAATGGCGTGTGTGATTTGTTGGCCTTGTGGCTCAGCGGTTGTGTAAATAAACCAGAGAGATAGCATGATTACAGCAGCGTTTAAGACCATAACTCTGCTTTTTACTTGACGAATGCAACAGCACCCTTTACCCTGATAAGATATGGAATTGAGCCACTGTCTGTTAGAAGTGTTTGGTCTTTGGCCTCTGTGCTGTGGCAGCCCATTGATGCCTGGCTTGGTTAAAAAAAACCAAAAAAAACCAACAACAATAAATCATCTGGAGGTACTGCAGAGAAGGAGGAAAGTTCTCCAGGGGGCAGTAGTTACTGCAGTCATTATTTTAAGGATTCATAAATACTGAAGACCTAGAGCTGTCCTTCACATTCCCCAAAACCTGCAAAGTCAAGACCTAGTTTCCTTGTGAACTCCCTCACATGTCAAAGAGAAACAACACAGGGATACTTTGAAAAGTCTTTGCGCTCCACCTTGTACCGTTCTCTGTCAAGACCTTAGGTTGGTTTGACTGATTTGTGGAGGGATCACAGGCTGCACTTAGCATGACATTCTCATTACACGGCTGTAACCTTTCGGTATGTGAACACCACCAAACCTGCAGGAGCTGTGGGAACAGGGGTTGGGGCTCTGAAGGGGTCAAATCTTAAACACGTACGTGTCTTAATAAATTTGCACATGTATCTGGTCTCATTTTTGTTCTTTCTTTAGTCTCTTTGAGTCGAATCATCCATTGTTTTCACTTATACAAGGTCTTTTTCTCCCAGTACTGGCACAGATGCAAAAGAGCTTGACAAATAAAAATAAATGAAGTGAAGGACAGAAGTGGAAAAATTATCCTTGTATAAATGAAATGAATACAAAAGGAGATTGAAGATAATGGAGCGTATTACATCCAAAAGTCATTTTATAGACATTTATGGGCTAGTAACAAGTCTAAATGCACCAAGCACTTTGTGTGTGGAAAGTCTGGAGAGATTATGGAGAACGAGGTTTTACAAGTACTCACTCTTCTTGGAGTTAATTATGTATTATGTGGATTTTTTCAACAAAATAGTGAAGACAACAAGCTTCTTTACATCTTTTTTTTCCCTAAAGAAACACGTTCCCATACCAGGCTTGGTTGATGACGACTTGTTGTTGACGTTGATGTCTTACCCACAAACACATGTTGGCTTTTCTTCTTCCCTTTATTCCCTTCCCTTTCTTAGTTCATTGCATTTGAATCTCATTCACTAATGACAGAGCAACAATACCTCCTCTATCCCCCAGTGTGCATGTTTGTAGTTGGGTTTCAGAGCGCTCCCTGCTTAGACCACCAAGTGACAAGAAATTCTTCTCATCGCCATATGAAACCAAGACTCTCTCTTGGCTCCCACCAGGGCCAGTGTGGTCTCATTTTGAATTCATTGACCTGACCTCAAAGACGAATAGAGGTATCAAATTCGGAATTGCGCTGTATTATTATCCTGAGGAGTTAAACATTTTAAAGGTCCTGGGAACCGGATTTGAATCCATGGGAATCAGTTTTGCCAAGTGGTAAACATTACACTTTTCTAACTTTCCAAATGTTTTGGAGGCATCAAACCCAGATGTCATTTTGTTTTGGCAAAACACAGTGCAGTACAGTGTAATTCTCTCCAGAGGACAAACAGCTCTTCCCCCAGGTTTGTCAAGAATGTCTCCACTAACTGCAGCTGGCATTAGAATATGCTGGTGATGAGGTGGATCAGTGATCAGTGGAGGTAGTAAGGGCTGAGCTGTTACATACAGACATACTCCACACACACAATGTATATTGCTTCCAAGCAGTAAAGTCAGCACATTGGCTTTTTAATAACTCGCAGTGCCAGATGCAGAATTGACCATCCATTCTTAACCTACAATCATTATGTATGCTTGTGCCAATTTATAATGCATTAGTGTAGTGATAACTTAACCAGAATTATCATCAGTCTGAAAGGTAGCACTCATATGAGTGCAGTTAAAACAAGTCCTCCAACCTAAATGACCACAGGTACCATAATAATAATAAACATGTTTAAGGTGGAGGTCAAGTTAAAAATCAAGTGTCTCTGATATAAACTGTAAAAAATACACTAGACTGAAATGATTAAATGGTGACACCAAGGCAAGAAGTGTTGCCATGAATTCTCATTACCTAAAATATCAGAAGATATTTTATTCCGACATGACAGAATTGTGAATAACATTTTTATTGCTGGTGATTGTTTTATCATAGATCTCCTGAAACAGAAGCTTGTATAAACTAGCTCAAATGATGATCTGGCTAACTGTGCTGCATGCAGGGGTGTGTGTGTTTGCTTGCAGTTGCAGTCTGTGATTTTATGGGGACAAGTGTCATGTATTGTTTTTGTTGAGAGTAGGTCTTAGGTTTTAAATCAATGAGTTTATTGCAGGTTTTGGAACGTTGCACTCACCACATGGTGGTGTAAACCTTGAAGGACTTTTGCATTCTCCATGGGGAGTAGAGCCTCACAAGGCCTGACCAACCTTCTGGTTCTCCTCCAGCTGAATACTCCTTTCTGGAAACCTAAACCAGACACTTATTTTCACTCCCTTTCCCTGGTGACAGCTTGACTGCACACCGCTAACCTCAAGAGAGAGCAAGGGAGTGTCAAAAGAGGGAAGACAGTAAAGAGGCATCTGGCTGCATTGGTTCCTTGTCTCCTGGGTGTCTTTCTTTCACTCACAGCAGACATAGGGAGTCAGACAGAAATGAAGTCAGAGCTCGTTGTGTTCATCTTCTGAAAGTTGCTTCCAAAGTCCCAGCTGAGCTGCCTCACTGAGAGCCAAAAACACAGTCAGTCACAGTCTCTGTAATGATAAAGTTGGCTTGGCTGATTCAAAGTCAGACCACTAATCCCACAGCTCATAGTTTTGATTGCAGGACACTCAGACCTGATCCGCATAGCCCAGAATATAATTATACCTGATCCAAAATGTGGTAGGCTCAAATAGAAGAACACCAACTCTGGCAGCAGTATAATGGACCACCAATTACGGAGCATCTGCATTCAGGAAGAGTAGCAAACATAATTTTTCCCCGCACCTCACAGTCCACACTGATTCTGATGTACCACATGATCAGAGCTGAGAAATCTTGGATCCACTTAGGATTAAGCATAATTAAACATACTGACTGGGACCCAGAGCAATAGAACAGATGTACCCAGCCCCAGTTAAGCTAAATGAAATACTTTAGCATCTTCGGCAAAATGCAAAGATGACAAAATCCTCCTTCTAGCATGTCACATGTTACATTTGTTTAATCTGTACAAATACCAACCAAGAAACAGTGCAGCACATAACCAAAAATAGTAATTTTTACACCTCTGGTTAACCAGCCTGATATTTAAAGGATGCGAGTGGATCTTCTAATCTACTCATGGCAAGAAAGACAAAGGGTGGATTTTCTAAAATCAATTATATTTAAAATGAACTATAATATAATAATAATAATATATACAGTGGTTGGGCCTTGCTTAGAGAGCTGCCTGAGTTTTAGTACTGTTACCTAAACAATGCTGTTTTTTGAAGCCAACAATATTTTAGAGTTGAAAAATCCATGATAAGGATGTATGAGCTAGCATTATTTTCTTAAACATTTTTAAGGGATTCTATCTGATGGACAAACTGTGGAAAAACATTTTTTAATTTACTGCACACAAATCTTTTGCATTTTCCTGCCACTTATGGATAGATAGATATATACTGGTATCAGTTTATATATTAGTTAGTCCAATTAATATGTTGGGCTTTACTTTTTTGATACCTCATTTTAGGGAATGTAAACATGTTTTAATAATTTTTTCATTTAACAAAAGCATTAAATGCCAATACTAACACTTTTGATACACCATGCTATAATTGCATCTCAGTCAGTACACTAAGATGTTGAGGTTCACTGAGGCAACAAGTTATCAGGGACAGATGGAACATCCCTTCATTGGAGTAGAAATCTAGCTGACATCTACTTCAGATGTTAATGTTTTACAGTATTGATTTTCATTTGCTTTTGTCAAGCTTATCGAGGAAGCTTTTACTTCACTTTAGAAATTTCTTCCAAAACACGTCATTGGTGACGTTCTCAATCCTTGAGTAATTGATGATGTGGTGGTGTGGGAATGGGAGAGTCCAATGGGTGGGGGGTATTTGGTTAAGTCGGAATCAACAGTTCTTTTAAATGCCTGGAGATATACTGTCATATGGTAATTTTGTGCTAAGTGACATTAAAAGTCAAATAAATTACCCCAGATTGTGGGCTGACTTAATCCTTCCTTCACTGCCAAAAGCACTTACAAGTTTACTTTTGCACTTAATGTAAAAGTTCCTTGATACAAACTGTAGTGTTTGCCCTTCACTTATCAATTGTGTGCCTGCTGTCAAGATAGCTGTAACAGCATCATTTGCTCCAGGTCACAACTCTGCTTCCTGTCTGGCCTTGAGTGACAGGTCTTCTGTTTTTGCTCTGGGCCTCCCCCCTCCACTTACCATTAGCCATTCACCTCCTTGCACTGCACTGTTAGACGTCAGTTGAACATTGCTCTGTGCTTGGGTTGCCAGCCTATAAGCAGTCCTCTGTTCTCTCAAATGTGTTTGCTTTGGACAGGATCCTTTGTAATTAGAATTGGATTGAATAATGTATCAGTGTGTAATTTCCATACAAAGATTCTCTCTTTAACTAGACAACATACTGCCTTCAAATGGTCTGCGAGGGAAGTCTTTTGTGGGAGGAAAAAATCTAGTCTTCGATTTCATACACACACATTGGCAGTGTTTTCAGTGTTTAGATTATTTTATTGAAATGTCATACAGTAGCATGTGAACATTTTTTAAACGAACTCACGCAGCAGGCCCTATTATCCTATCTGGACAAGTTTATGAGCCAGTGTCCAACTCTTGACAGTTTGAGCAAAGAATATAGAGGAAGGCCTTTCAGCATTTTTTGGAAATACAGCCAAGTCGTAAATGTCACTTAGTGGGAGAGAGCAAAGTAAAGGCATAATATCATCAGCTGTAATGTCATGGCAGACTGAATCATCATGGCTTGGTTCTTCTTGCAGTTACAGTAATTATTTTTTGTGCAGTAGCTAAGGGATACGGTACTCCATTCTGAGTAGCATGTTTCAAGGGACAAATATCCCTGCAATAATTACATTTTTTTCAGGCACTTTCTATTTAATGACCAGCTCTCATCAAAGTTGCATATTTCCCTAAAATTGATCATGTCTTTGACAAGGTGATATCTGTTCTTGTTTTTCAGGTATCAGATCCACACAGGCCTGCAGCACTCCATAATTCGAGCTACCCAGCCCAACTGTCTGCCCCTGGAAAATGTCACCCTGCCCCAGAAGCTCAGGCAAGCAGGATACTCCACCCACATGGTGGGCAAATGGCACCTGGGCTTCTACAAGCGTGGCTGTCTGCCCACTCAGCGTGGCTTTGACACTTTCTTCGGCTCCCTGCTAGGAAGCGGGGACTACTACAGTCACTATAAATGTGAAGGGCCCGGTATGTGTGGTTATGATTTGTATGAAGGGGAGGAGGCAGCTTGGGAACAGGACCGCGGCATGTACTCTACTGTGATGTTCACTCGTAAGGCAATCAGTATTTTAGCCAATCACAACCCTCACAGACAGCCTTTGTTTCTCTACTTAGCCTATCAGGCTGTTCACTCCCCACTGCAGGTTCCTGCCCGCTACCTCGAGCGCTACAAGGGCATTCCAAACTTGCATCGTCGTAAATATGCCGCAATGGTGTCCTGCCTAGATGAAGCCATCCACAACCTCACAATTGCGCTAAAACGCTACGGTTATTATGACAACTCAGTTATAGTGTACTCCTCAGATAATGGGGGTCAGCCATTGGCTGGTGGAAGCAACTGGCCCCTCAGAGGGAGTAAGGCCACCTACTGGGAGGGGGGCATCAGGGCGGTGGGCTTTGTTCACAGTCCCCTGTTGGTGAACAAAGGGACAAAATGTCGATCTTTGGTTCACATCACTGACTGGTTCCCCACACTGGTGACCCTGGGTGAAGGGACCTTAGATGAAGATCTAAATCTGGATGGATACGATGTCTGGGAGGCCATCAGTGAAGGCCGCCCATCGCCTCGACAGGACATTCTTCATAACATTGACCCAATCTATATCAAAGCCAAGAATGGTTCATGGAAAGCCGGGTATGGCTTATGGAACACAGCCATCCAGGCTGCGCTCAGGGTGGGCCACTGGAAGCTCCTGACAGGTGTTCCTGGCTACAGTGACTGGGTGCCCCCACAGACCTTCTCCAACCAGCGGCTAACCAATCGCTGGCATAATGAGCGCGTCCGTTGGGACAGGGGTAAATCCATTTGGCTTTTCAACATAACTGCCGACCCTTATGAGAGAGTGGACTTGTCTCAGCGCTACCCACATATAGTGAAGAAGATGCTAATGCGGCTAGCACAGTACAACAAGACTGCAGTGCCAGTACGCTACCCAGCCAAAGACCTGCGTTCTAACCCTCAGTACAATGGGGGCGTATGGGGACCCTGGTACAAAGATGAGAGGGAGGAGCAGGAGGAGGAAGAGAGATACAATAATTTGTTCACCAACCATCTTGGAAAAAGAAGGTGGAAAAAGAAATCAAAGAACAGAAAGCTGAAAAGGAAGGTAGAAGAATAGCTTACCCCTTTTGTGAAAGACTTCAGTTGCCTTTTCTCAGGGATTGATACTTCCTGTTTCAGGATTGTCCTAATCAGACTCTGTAACTCCAGTTAGTTTTAACTTGACTCCACTTTATACTGTATGAAAAACAATGCGGATGAACTTTTGCAATGCCTCAATAGAATAAGGAGAAGATCCACTTGTTCAAACACTACTGTCATGCCCAGACACAGCTAAGACCTCATGTTAATGGTAGGGGCATTTAAAGAATGTTTATTTTTCTAGATTGTGTTGCATGCTTGAACTGTTGTCACCTTTCGATTGTTCTGTAGATTCATGTTTCACTTAGAGTAGAAAATCAATTTTCCTAGACAGTTGCCATACATTTTGGTGACAGAGAAATAAAGTAAGACATAGTTCTATTATGTTGTTGATTGCAGCGATACAGTGTCGTGGAAACAGATGTAGGATTTGTGTGATGTGTGACTTGATGTACATTGGTTTTATAAGCACAGTCTGTCTGAACCTAAGAATAACAGATTTTGTTCCCTCTTTAAGATGATGTCTGGTCCGGCACCAGGCCAACCTGAATGTAAGACAAACTAACAAAATAAAAGCCCCAGACACAAAGCTCTTTGTCTCCTGCAATCTCTCAAGCCCTGTCTGGTTTGCATTTTATTACAGCCAAATTTCCTTCATTGTGATGACAGTAAGTACTCTTGTAACTGGAAAAGTTTTAACATCTCCTTCATTTTTAGAAGCTGAGACGCAGCCACTAAGCACATTTATTCATGGAAAATACACTAAAGTGGTGTGGGGTGTGTGTGTGTGATAAAGACTTCTTGCAGTCATTACAAAAATGCCTGCCTCATCAATCATGGTGTACTACGCAAGAAGTTGTGATCAAGGAAAAAAGAGACATGGAGTGAACGTAACTTAAAATCTTTAAAACTATATTTTTCATGTCTCTGTTGCTTGGCAGTCATGTAAACAGTCCCCAAATTCACTGACTTGAACTGTTCATGAGTTTTGCAAGTAGATGGGTTTGTTATACTTTACAGGCCAATTAGCTTTTTAATGACACAAATGACTTCTAAATGTGCTGTAAACTAAAAGATTTATAGTTGCCTAAAAATGGAACAAAACTCCATAGCTCTTCTATTTGTCTTTTTACTTGGCTAACTAAGCAGCTTTGAAGAGCAATGCAAGTCTGTGGCGCCGGTACAATCTGAAAGCTCGAAATTTGTTACAAACACATGAAACAGCAGGAGTTCCAGAGAGAGGGGTTTTCCCGTAGATAGAGTGCCAGGCTGCACTGCACATCTCTCCCATCCACGCTAACTTGGATCCCCCTGCCTCACCAGTGTGCTGAGCCAAGTTATGACCTCAGACCATTCAGGCACTGACTCAACTTTCACAGTGGCGTTTCTGTTAACAGCTTATGCTAATATGAAGATGGGCCTTTCCATCCTTAACCTCTGTAAATTCAAAGCAGGTGAGGTCTAGTTGGGTTAATCGTACTGGTTTTCCTCTGCTCCCTCACACTGATTTGTGTCTACGAGCCAGATTGTACCCATGGGAACCAGAACCAACCTGGGTAAGCTCAGTTTTACCCATGAACATAAAATGCAAGCGATGCCCTCCGTATATTATGAGTTACAGCTGAGAATTATAGTAGATCAGATTCTTATTTTGTTGCGTCGTGCTGAATTTCCTCTCCCATGGGCCATAGGAACAGTTAAACCCTGGATTCTCTGGGAATTCACATTTGCTTTCAGTTATGGGCATTAGCATCCCTCTTATGGGAAAAACCGAAGGCATTTTTTTCCCCTGTAACTGAGCTGTAAGGCAATACATCAAGCTCCCTCATCCTGCTGCCCCACATTAGGAATGCCAATTAGTGCTCATTGGGAATGATAGGAGAAAATAAACCTGATGGATGGCAGAGCAAGAAAGCTTTGATCAAAGTGAAGTGTGGGAATACAATTGTGCCAGATTGTGTGGGTTTTCTTTCAGCTGTGGCACCGTGTGAAACGTATAGTTTAGGTTCTCGCATGATCACGGTGCAATTTAGCCAAATTATGTGTAGCCAACTGGAAAGAGCCAACCACCTCATTGCCAAGAGCTACGTTCGAAACACCATGACTCAGCTAGACGTGAGTTCTAAAGTATCTCTCCCAAAGTCAAGCGATGAAAAACAAGACAAATACCAAGCAGCTGTTGCCCAAAAGAATCAGAATTAATACAGATTTCATGAGATTTCTTGTGAACACCACCCAAAATGCCAGAGCACATTTAATGCTTGTGATGCATCCACTCACGGCATTACACTCTGCAGGGCTGTGCACTCCAGCAACTTGGCAGATATTTGACATTCCATTCATAAGATGTAGTTGAGACTTTTTTCAAGTGATTGTACAAGCATATGAAACAGCTGCTGTCACGTTTGTTAGTGACATCATAGGAAATCCTGCCTAGGAAGTGGCCTGAAAAGTCAGCAAAAATGTGCCAAAATGATAAAGACGATACATCCTTTTTCCTGCATGAATCACAGGGCATTTACATGTACGTACAGAGTTCAAGCAGTGCCTGCTGGAAAATACATAATGTACCATTGTAATTACAGGTCCACCTATGTGAGTTAGAGCAACTTTAACATTTATTGAAGCCCATGAGAAGAGTATAGGTGTCTGGGAGAAGACAGAACAGTGAATTAGCTCGATGGACAGTCTGGCTTGGCTGGTCGTGTGTCTCCAGACATGGGGATTTCCTGTAATGAGCAATTTCACCCATGCACAACTGGAACTTCTCTTGGCCTTCAGCAGAGGTCCAGCACTCCCACTTTATCCAGTTTATGACATATGGCCCCATTTAGCTCTTCCCAAGGACCACTCCCTTAATATCTTAATGTTTCTCCTTCCCTCTCATTAATCTTTGTATAGGTACTTGGCTGTATTCATCCTCTCATCTCCTTCCCCTTGTAGCCATTCAGACTGCTTCCCTCTCTCTTTACTCCTGTCATTATTCTCATAATGCTTTATTCATGCTCTTTTCATCCTCTGTTTCTCTTCCCTCTCTTCCCTTCTTGGCTTAGCAGAGGTCCTCTGAGGGTTTTGCTCAAGTCCAGACCTGTGGGGTTTGGTTGGTGCAGCAGCTGTGTTGCAAGGAAGGCCTGGATCTTTCAAACAAACACAGTGTCGTCCATCTCTCAGTGGTATTCAGTGCCCCAGGCCCTGTTGTCCACTTGCCACCACCTACACGTCCAACAACTCTTCTGCCATCCATCAGTCTTCCTCCTGATCTCTTGCGCGAATCGTGTCGAGGCAGTTTTCCCTCCACTCTCACTCACAGTCAGCCAGCTGCAGAGAGTAATCAGTGCTGTGCTCCAGCCAAAACGTGCTGCCACGTAATTTGTTGACACTTCCCAATCCAACAAGTTTGGAGCTTTTCCCATGTTGCATGCTTTAAAAGTACCACATGTAACACTTGAAAACATCAGTGTATCAGGGTAAGTCATTTACCCCCACCCCCGACCTCCCTCATCACACTGCTTTTGTGCTGTACATAAATGCAGCATGTATCTTATTAAATGTGGCCTGGTTGGTATATGAAGTACATTACAAGCAGAGGCCAGTTAAGTCTATCAGTCCTATTAAAGCTGTTCTGTTACCTCCAATGATCAACCTGGCAAAAGATACTTATTGTATTATTTGTGTTTTACTGTTATGTACAAGTCAACCTAAAATGATTTTTTCAGTGCTGACAGAAAGGAGGACAGAGCTTTGGCTACAACACTTGGGGCCAAACAAGTTGTAAATAGGAAATCTGATGTTTTTCCACCTTGTAAAATTTCTACACTGAACCTGTTAGAAAACAATAGTAATTGTTTTCCACATTTAGCAGAGAGCAACATAAGCATTTGAAATCATTAAGCTGAAGTACAGGGGGCGGCTCACAAAGAGCTGGCTCCCTCCTGAGGGTCTGAGAGTGGTTCAGGTTGGGAGACAGGGTCTTGTCACCTGATGGCCGACCTCCTCCCAAGGGTCTGGAGTGTGATCACTATGGTGGCAGCCCTGTACCACTGCACTAAAACAAAGCAAGACAAACTAAAAACACCTTCCACCTCCTGAGCCCTGTGCAGCTGCCCCATCCCGCAAATGTTGTTACCTCCTGATCCAGGCACCCTATATGCAGCAGCTCCACTCCACTAGCTTTCTACCTTTAAAAACAAATCTGAATATCCAATAACTGCATTATATATATATTGTCTTATTTGTCATTTACAATTACAAATACAAAGTATTTTCTCGTTTTTCTCTCTCTCCTTTCTCTTCTCTTTTTCTCTCTCTTATTTACAGAAAGGGCTATCCTTGTCTTGTCCCATGTGTGTCTACATGTATGTATGTATATGATGTTTTGTATGTCAACCACTTTTTATGTGTGTAGTGTTTGTTTTCCTTCACCGGTAAAAAGAAAAAAGAATCATCGAGGATCACAGCAACAGCTATGAGAATGAAAGACCAGTCATATCAGAAACAACACGAGTTTCCCACAATTGAGAGCAGAGAGAACATTGTTTTCTTCACTAATTGACCACTGATGTAATGTTCAGCTCATCTCCTCCTCATTATTCAAATACACACAATCACATCCTTGTTTGATTAATGTTTATACAATAAGCATGAGGGCAGAAACATGAAGTCATACACCACCTGCTGAGTGGACTGTATTGCACTGAATGTCCAAACTCACTGTTTCGCTCCGTTACTTTGATATTATGCTCCAAATGAGGTGTTGAATACGACTGGCATTAATGATGAGCTGATGTCATTATTTGTTTGAAATGACTTCCAGAGGGCGTTTTCTGTCATTCCCAGATTTGTCTGTTTGCCTGCCCGTTGTTCATCAGTCACCTGAACCAGTGTTTGGCCTTATGTTGTCTTCAGAGATACCTATCATACTAAAAGAGCTTTTCTGCCTTTGAAAGAATTACTTTAATAATATATGACATAATATTATAATATATAATTCCATGTAACTTTTGTGGTGTGTGTAATTGGAAAAAGGATCATTTTGGCTTATTAGAGATTGTTCTCATCTAAGTAGATGTGCATAATGACATCACTACATATGAGTCATTGTTAGCCTAGCTTAGCATAAAGTTAATACGTTCTGAAATATACAAATCAATACCTCTAAAAGTTAATATTTAATGTTGATTCTTGCAGTGTCTTTCTTTTGAGAATTTGTCCTACTTTAATATCCTCATCCTACAGCTTCAGTCTTAACCTTGAAAAGCATTTCATTAAGTCTGATTTTTAGATAACTTGCTATGTAAATAAACGTGATTATAATTGCCATTCAGATGCATGTCTGAGTCTGCTGTGTTTTGTTCTTTTTCTTGCACACATCAGCCCTGAGCTATGTGTGTTTCTTTAACTGTATTGTGTGTATTGAAAAGCACTACAGTTTATGCTTCGATCAATCACACTCTGGTGATGTGACCCACTGTTTAAACCAGGTTGAAGAGGAGGTGAAGGTCCAGCTGTGGTACATCAACTCCAACTGGATCTGACACACAGGCCTCTGAGTCCCCCCAGGCAGACTGACTAAAATGCGGGGGGAGGAGGATGGCGTCAGTTCTTACTTCTACTTACACGTACTATAAAGCCAAATCCAAACAGCTGATTGTGTCCTGTATCTTGTATGGTTTTTTTTTTTTGTTTAGTTTTTTTGTTAAAGTTGCTATAGTCAATGTATATTAACAATAGACCAGATGAGTGTGTGTAATCTATGAAGATTTCTCAACAACTCTGCTGTTTCCCACAACTCTTCAGAGCTTTTTAGCCTCTTTTAGCTCATTGTTTTGGTTTTTACAGCCCACAATTTTACTGTTCTTTACTAGTTCACTCACAACTCTCATAAATCCGTTTCCAGCAGCAGCAGGTGGCTGTCTTCAGTGAGAAAGCCCTGATAAACCCACTGCACACTACCCATCCAGCACCAAACAGCAGAAGGATAAGGTTAGCAGCTAGCTGGTGAACATGTGGAGCATTTAAAGCACTTAAACACGTTTAAATACAGAACTTTAAAGTTGGATATTTTTGTCATGAGTTACAATTAAAGACAGAGTGAATATTGGTTTTATATGAGTCAAATCACCTGCAACACAACTCCTCAAACAGTTACCTGTGAATAGGCAAGTGTTAGCTAACATGCTCATCGTATCAACTTTATAAAGGAGAGTGTCAGTGTTTGTTTACAGCTTGTTCCATTGGCTCAAGTGGCCAAAAAATCAGGTCATGCAGCTTTAAGTAACTTTCCAGCTATATCCTCAGATCTGATCAAAGCTCGTGGAACTTCTACTCGATCAGTGAGAGACTAACAGCGACAGGTTGTGACCACTTCATCTATCTTATGGAGGGTTAGGGTTAGGGTTGCTACTGCAAGGTTTTTTATATTCTTCAACCCCTTCCCACCTCAGTTCCTCTACAATATTTTTGAGTTTGAGAAATAGCAAAATTCTGTTATGTACAGATAATCAACAGTACAGCTTATTGAACAATCCTAAACTTTTCATCTTTTGTCTTTATGTGTTCAGTGGTTTCATTGTTTGATTAGTTTTTATTTATGTAATTCATTTTTATTCTGCTGTTTCTATAAATACTTCTGATGTACATTCATATAGCATGTGTTGGAATGGATATACATTGTGCCCTGCTTAACTGGTCAATGAAATGCTGATTATAAAGTGTGAACAAGCAAAAGCACAATCATTTTAACTGAGGAAATAGGAGCCTTTAAAAAAAGAAAAAGAGGCAGAAGACAAAAGAATGAGAAAACAGATAATATGAAGTAAGAACAGGATGGGAAATGACATGGCAGCCCTCCAGAGATCTTCACACTGTAAGTGCTGAGAGGTTGGGCAGGATAAGCAAAGAGGAATCGCCTCCTCCTGATTCCTCCCATCTGGCGTCACGCTGGCCCACTCAGCTGTTCACTGTACTGGCAGAAACCCAGTTCTCCACAGACCTCCTCCTCCTTCTCCTCTGCCAGTAATGGAGAAAAAAGACTGGATACATTTCAGCTACCAGACTTTAAACCTCTCCACCTGTCACATGCCAGGGTGTGTGAGGGAAATCAGAGGCAATGGAAGGTTGGACAATGCTGGGCTGCAGTTTCATGATGTCATGACTTCAGCCTCAGGATGACCTTTCCATTTTATTGCCTCCTGGAGGAATGTGGAAGGTGTGTGTGTGTGTGTGTGTGTGTGTACAGTCAGGATTAGACCAATATTGGTTCAACAATGTTCTTTTATTTCGAAAAGAAAATATGAGCCACCTGTGATATGATGTAGCAACTGATCACAGATGTTTACTGTGGAATTAGTCTGTGTTACTCTGGTTGCTGTTTAACACTTTCCACACTAATATGAGTGAATATGAGAATGTGAAAGTATGATGTGAGATATGTAATGGCAAATTTACATCCAGGCCCCTTGGTTTCCATGATTGATCCAAATGGACTTAATTTACATGATCAAAGTGGCAATTATTATTCTTGCTCTGAATTATCAGTAAGACAAACTGTATATTCAAACAACATCTGGCTTTTACAGGAGTAATAATGTTGGTTTTATTGAGCAGTTTTTGGCGTTGATTGTAAATTACACTTTCAGAGTAAACCCAAATGTTTTACAGTGCACTCAGGTTGGAGAGAATCATGCATTGTTGTATGATGTTGGACAGTCTGTGCAAGCTGTCTTTACAGATCTTAACTGCAGCTATATTGCAATATATCAGTCTCACTCTCATAAAGAGTCAAAGAGTCAAAACAACCACAATATATTTTAGTCTTTACCTCAAACCAGAGAGAGGTAGAGTGAATTCATGTCTCGTAAACAGTCCTCTTATACAGTAGCTGGACCACAGTGATACGCTCGTATGAGCCAGAGCTTTATGTGTCTCTCAGTGTTAGAGAATGTGTAACATTAGAGCCAGGAACACAGGAGGACCCAAATACACACACTGGGATGAGTTTTGTTCAGATTATTTATTTTCCACCAACAGAAACAAAAGACTTACTAATAGGAGACAAGCGCCACATAACATAACACAACTCACTACACTGATAACCGAAGAAAGGAAGGACAGGACTAGATAGACACTGGGACTAATTACTAATGAAACACAGGTGAGACTGAATCCAGGGGACAGAGAGTCAGGCAGACGGTGCAGGGGCAGGAGATGAAGGCGAAGGCAGGACTCCAGAGGAAACAGAGCAGGAGGGAAACTGCGGAGGTGTAACTCCTCTGGAAGCAAAACAGGAGAAGGCGAGTCCTCTCAGGAAGCCGGACAGGAGGGCGACGGCAAAGGTGGGATGAACCTCTGGAGGGTGAGGAGATTTAGATTTAGATTCAGTTTTACCAATATCAGCTCCAGTTCTACCTCAACAACAACATTGGCTGTTGTATAATTGGTACATTTTTATCACTGCAGACAAATAGCTGTGATTTCAGGTAGGAAAAAAAATGAAATACTGATTATCAGAAGCTGTAATCTGAAAAGAGTATCTTTTAAACCAATAATGCTCATGCATGAAAACATTACATTCTAGATAGTGTTTATTGTCCCAAAAGAGAAAACTCTGCACATTATCATGGTTAGAAGCATTCATATACATACAATACTCTTGGAATATAGTCCACATACTTAGACATTCATTTCACTGTGGAAAAACATCAGTGATATTGTAGTTTTTATTGGTTTTCAAAATCCCATATGTGTCAAACTCTATAGCTGTGTCTTATATAACTACAGTATGTGTGAGAGGAGTTTTACTGCAGCAGTAAAAGCTCACTCTCCTGCAGCCTCCTGGGTCTTCACATTGACCTTCTCTCCATGCCGCTCCCACCACCAGATGGGAACGTTGGATCGTCTCTTTATATGAACTCCACATGCTGTCTGCAGCTCACGCCAAGACTAAGAGAGGAAAAATGTACCACTGTATGTTACAATATAAATCTCTGCCTGAAAAATCAGATTCCACTGTGTACTTAATGACACTGAGTAATATGAGACCACCTGTGAGCTGGGGAGGGCTGAAGGAGGGGACATTTATAATGCCAAAGTGTCACTCATCCTACTGTGTGTACTGTTGTTCTTTTGTGTTGATGGATACCTGCAGTAAAAAGGTAGCCTACTCCAACTGTAATTTGTTTTAAAAAAGAAAGGTGTTTATGGATTTTTGGTTTCTTGCAGGGAGCAGCTGGTGGTGATGATGCAAGAGCTACAGCCATCATTGCATGTACAATACAAGAGATTCAAATTCACCCTCTGAGCAGAGCTACTTCTCCAGGGCAGTCTCAACACTACAGTAAGTCGCTGTTGGAAAGTGGCAAGACAGGCCAGCCAGGCCAGGGCTAGCTGGTCCGCATGCTAACTTCAGTTGAAGAAAACAGTGTTCTTATAGTATGTGGTGTGCAACAAGAAGGCCAACACAGCACAGTACACACCAACAGATTCCCTCCATCAAATATATAAAATATTGAACATGTTTAATATTTATCATGGCAGCTCCAATCATCTTCCAAGCAGATTGGGGAGGGTACAGTCACTCTTAACACACCTCACATTACAGGACAATCTGACAATCAGTCATCTTGAGAACCATTGGATAATCAGGCCTTTGCTGACTTTGATGGCAAATGAAAATCAGCCTGATTATCTTGTAGTGTGTATCTTTCTTTAAGCAAACAGCTGTTAATGCTAACATTGGCTGTGTAACAAAACTACATATGGCTCCCTTAAAAGTGATTATATGTAAAGTTATTTCACTTTTTTCCTGCAGTACACTGCAAAAAAAATCTCTTTTTCTGGCAAGTTTTGTAATAAATTTCAAAAATCAGTAGTAGTAATTCAGTTAACCTATTTTTGCATTTGTGTATGTTCCTGCAGTGGTTTTGCATGTTTTAGCCCATTTACTCTTTACATATCAAGTAGACTTGACCACAGCAAGTGGATTATATGAAATTAGGAAACATTTTAAAAGGCTGTCCTATTAGAAAACAGGAGGACAAAAAAAACTGGAGGACAAAACCAGTGTATCCTTGCAGGTGACAACAGCAACACTTGATGGTGTAAGACCATGACTGGCATATTTGCCTTTACTCAGCAAAATAGACATAAGTATTCGTTTTTTCCACCAGGATGCCTCTGCATTGGTCACCAGTATTACTGAACCTCAACTGGAGAAACAGCGCCCTCTTCCTGTATCATTGAATAATCCAGTAGATTTTTTGATAAATCTGTCCATTTAGCTCACAAAATGTAAAGTATTTATTACACTATTTACTATATATATATATATAGGTATTTGAATCCCTGATTGAACATACAAAGAACAGGAAGAAGAAGAAGGTGGTGTGTGCCTTCTTCTGTGGTGTGTGGAAAACAATGACATGCTGTGTTTGTGCTTCCACAAAGGACTGAAGTACAGCTCTAATCATATTTTAAAATAACTTTAGGAGTAACACTGTTAGTACAGAGTCATATGTGCAGCCCTGACCAGGCAATGCAATCTGCTGATACTATGCTGGGAGATACAAAGAGGACTGATTTATCACTGGATGTTCATATATAGAAACATTTGTGTGGCTATTTGTTGCATGTTGTACTTCTTCTTTTCCTCATGTTGGATGTCTACAACATCAAATAAATACAAAAATACAAATTACAAAAAAAACAACAACAACAAACAAACAAAAAACAATTTGGATGAGTATTTCATGATAGTGTGGCTTTGCTGACGTTCCATCCATCAGATAAACTGCCATTCAAAGGCAACACATAAAATACATGTCAGTTAAGTTATTCACTCAGTCAGGTTTCATCACTTATTAATGAAACTATATTGCTCAAGACAAATCAACTTCTATTGCTGGTATTTATCTGGTGTTTGAGCTTTCTTTGGTCTTTTCTCCTCAAGTCTCTCAGTCTGGAGACTTGAATTTTATCAGTATCTATCTCCTGTCACTCAGTTTTAACAGTTCTACAGTTCAGCTCTAACTCAAACTCATCGCAAATGTTTTTATGAGACGCCTTGGATCTAAACTGGGGTGTGATCTGACAGGAAACCCCTTCATGTCGTGATAAAACAGGAGGGAATGACCTGTGGATGTCTATGGAGGTGTGTGGTCACTAGAGGGCAGCAGAGGGCAGGAGGCTCCATGATCAGGAGCCACTTCTTCTCAGTCTAAAAATAGCTCATTGTCATGGTGATGGTGCTGATGCAGATGCATATGGACAGCCTGGGTTTTATTCTCTAACAACATGCAGCTGATCAGTTGTTCCCCACTGGAATAATGAGCAGAGAACAGGTTAGCAGTGTTAGCAGCTAAATGAGAGGAGATCATCATGCCAACACACAGCACACACTGAGTGGGGTTTCAGTGTCAGTGAGCTCATGATGGCGACAACAGTGAAGACACACACACACACACACACACACACAGAGAGAGAGAGAGAGAGAGATCTGATTAGATCAGATTATAGGCTAAATTGGGATTAATAATGGAGATCCAGTTAACAGCGAGTGTGCAAGGTGAACCTGATCAGGCTCTGATGTCAGTCTGAACTGGTTCTGTGCTGGAAGATTTTGGATTTCTGGAGGGTTTCTCTTTTGAAAATGTATTTTATCAGAGGTTTATTTGCTCAATTAAGCTGCTTTGGTGTGTCTGCCCAAAGACATAAAAAATAACTCCAACAGGTTTGGAAATACCATGACCCAATTACTTTGATTAGCCAGGAGCTTCCTGTTAATGACTGACCCAGTATACCACAGTGTGTCCTCAGAAACTAGTCTGTCACAACCAGGACATTCACGTCTGACACCAGAGACAATTTCCACAGCAGAGGTGGAATGTATCTGAGTGTATTTATTCAAGTACTATACTCAAGTTTGGAGTTTGGAGGTACTTGTACTGTATGTTATCACTGTATGTTATGTTAAACTACCACTCTACTACAATCATGAAGAAAATGTAGTACTTTTTTTGTACTTTTACTTCTGTCACAAGTTTCCACTCGTGAAATGTAACTAAATACATTTTCTCGTGTATGTAAGATTAATTTTAAAGTACTTGCACTTGAGTATTTCCATTTTCTGCTACTTGATAACTCCACTCTACTACATTTCAGAGGGAAATATTGTACTTTTTACTCCATTACATCATTCCCACGGCTGTAGTCAGGTCAAAATTTTAAGACTTTTAAGACATACAGCTCAATTTATAGAATTTATGATACATTCTTATAGAGTGTGTAAAGTGAAATGTTATATAACCTTTATACCTTAATGCATCAATAATAATATTCCAACATATACATATTATATGTAAGACATTTTATATGATTATAGTAATACAGTAATAAGTTATCAGTCACAGGGATGTATACTTGCTGATAATACTTCAGTACTTTTACCAAGGTGAACTTTCGAATGCAGGACTTTTCTTTATAATGTTGTAACACTGCTGTATTGGTACTTTTACCTGAGGGATGTGAGTTCTTCCTCCACTGTGAACCTGACACAGTGGTGTGTGTCCCAGATCAAAACAGTGTGTACTGCATACAACAGTAAATGTCACGATGTACTGTTTTAGCAGTTAGTACGTGAAATAATTCATATATTTGACTGTTTTTGACTCTTTTTTTTTTTCTATATTTACAAACAGGAAGTGCTAGAATGTGTGCACTCATAGTCATCAATCAGAACTCTTAAATGTCACTGCCAGTTAAACTTTATAAGGTTTTTGTTTCCCTGTTTTCCTCCATTGCCTCTGTGCATTGCATTACTGGAGAATGGCATCCATTGACAATACACTGACAAACTGATGTACTCAGCATATATACTGAGTGTACTCCATGTTTGTCCCCTCTCCAGTGCGACATACTACACACTCAAAACCTGCTTAGAATTAATATATGTTCTGGATTCAAGGCACCAGAAGCTTAACTCCATATATAACCACCTGTTATCATGTGACCAAGGTTAGTCATGTGAGTTATCTCCATGACAACTGAGCAAACTCCATCTGCTGATGAAGATTAGGATGACAAAACAGAATTTAAATCTGACCAGGTAATACCAAGACTAGAATTAACATTAACATTGATAGTGATATATGTACAGTATTTTTATATTAACAGCAGCTAATGTCCCATCATGTTCTATGACTTTCATGTATAATTAACAGGCCTCTGATTATTACCATTACCACTGACTGAGTTGCCAAACATCAGGCATTTCTTTTAAGTGTTCTCTGTGAATTATTCATCACCTGTGTGTTAAAAAACAAGTCAGTTTGATTGTGTGAATATTCTGAACTAATGAGGTGATCACTGTATTCATGCACACAGTGATGTACCCTGATCATAATCTAACATGAGACATGTATTTCTCTGTGGTACACATGAGCACTGATACTGAAACAAAAACATGTGGTCGTATCAGCAGCATCAGAACTGTACGTATCAATCCGCCTGCCCCTAATGATGACTGAGCGAAACATGAAAGCTCCGGAAAAGGTTAGAAAATGAAACTCGGGTGAGTTTTTTATTCGTCACTTTTTAATTGTGCAGTCTTACTGAGATTGAGATCTCTTTTGCAAGGCAGACTCGAGGGCAGCAGAATCAAAGAAACAGTCAGTCACACACAAACACCTACGAACAACATCTGAAACAATCACACACATTTCTACAAAGGTTCAAAATTTTTATCATCCAAGCACAGGTAGGTAGTCCTCCATAAATCCCACCTAAACACATGGGTTATTGAGACATTTATAAAGAAAAATGATAGCGTGTAGTTCTCCTCGTGTAAAGTACAAGATAGATGGTGATCAAGAACAGCTGATTAAAACCAAGATATGAGAAAGCCTATCTTGCTTGTGGGTTTGCTGTCAATAGGCTGTAGTCACAGATTAACATTTCCATTTACACAACACTAAGTCACGAAAAACATGGGTCCGTGGCTGAAAAGGAAAATGCAGTTTGTGTTGTATATGATGTGATTCTAACACAGTTCAGTTTGGTTCCTTTTGTTAATGGCTGATTAAAATATATTAAAATAATAATGATAAATAAACATTGTTTTGCCAGAATTAATGCACTATAAGCAGGTGTGACAGGAAAGACATAAAAATCAATCACTGTCCTAACACAACTATGGAAAATATCAACAGAATAATGTTTTGGTTTCTTTTTCGGTTAAGTTTTCTCCTCTAACTATACTGTGTGGTGTAGATCAAGTCATCAAAACCAAAGATAGAAGTCTGTGGTGGGGCCTTGTGTTTATGAAAATGTGGTCTGGAGGGTTTTACAGGCCCATGTAAAGCATAGCTCTCAGTTCCTTTTCCCACAGCAGAGCTGAGCTGAGCAGGGGCTCAGGAGCAGGTTTACTTGCTGCCTCTAGATGGAGCCCTTGTGCAGCTTTTCCAACTAGGAAGCGTTCAGAAGAAAGTCGGCTTCATCAAGCTAGACACCGCGTATCGAGAAAGAAACGGATGTGAGAATATGTTACCTCCAAAATAAAATAAACAAACAAGAGATTAAAGTTTGCCAGACGTGTTATAACATTCAAAAAGACCAGATCAAAAATAAATGAAAATATTAATATGAACATGGTGTTAAAATACATAGATACAGACAACATTATGATTGTTACATGATATTTTTGAACTCTGAAACGACAACAAAATGCAAAACTTAAAAAAAAAAAACGATTTTACACAATAATCAGAGTAGAATTCTGACACTTCCCACAAACATCAGATTGATTTACTTGAGCGGTTGCAAAAAGTAGGCTATTTTACATGGTGGAAGGCTTTACAATGGGTTTTACTAGAGAAGCACAAATGAAGATGAAAATAAATAATATGGAAAGAGGAAATGTTGAAATACATGAAATATTGTGTAAGCGTTATCTAAACTGGATTTAGACCTAAAGCAGGACTAAATATTGCATATTAAAAATGTTCGAAAATTCAAGATTTTGCCCACCAGTGAGGGTCTTATTTTGAAATGTGACCACCGGATATGCAATATTCTATATTAAGTCTGTCTTGACTGCGGTCAACTAATCCAAGTGTCAGTGTAGAGACAAACACAACAGCAGGTCGCGACGTCCCTGTCAACTCCAGGAGTAACCGGGGTCTGCGAACAGGTGCCGGGAGGAGCGACGCCGAGCTTTTACTGCATCCGGGAGTCGTTTCTAAATAATTCCTAAGTTTGCTTTTATTTTCCTCTGCGAGAGGCGACAAGTGGCACTTTGGGACAGAGAGGGGAAAGGATTTGTGGAGAGTATTGAAGCAACTGAGGCGTTCAGGTTCCCAAGTCGGTCTCCTCTGCCCACCTTAACATGGCTTCAACGACCTGCACCAGGTTTACCGATGAGTACCAGCTGTACGAGGAGCTGGGAAAGTAAGTTCTCCTTATTTTCCTCCCATTTTTAGTCGAAATTTATTGTTGAAGTGAAGCTCTAACTGTCCTGTGATTTTACTATCGCTGTTAAGATTGACCGAAACCACCGCCAAGGACCGCCGCCTACCTGTTCCTACCTTGATAGGTTCAGTTCGCGCGTGTGGGAAGTACGTCACACCAATTCCCATTCAAAAATCTGTCAATTTACTTGTACGTTAGTTATCACGCATGAAGAATATTTAAGCCTTCCCTCTTTAACACCGTGGCGGCATTCATACTATGCCATAATTATCTCAACTATTTGAGTCGTCTCTCCCTGCTCCTCCCCGCCCATTAGCTTGTCATTAGGAGGAAGAATGTTTTAATAATTCCCTGTGAACCAACTGAAAAAGTTAAAATTGCATTCCAAAGCACCACCAAGTGCATAGCAATGCATACCGAATAGAACAAGGGTGCATTATAATTTGTCATTTGTGTTAAGTAATGCTCCAACATGTATGTACCTCTAGCGACGTGCCAGGCAAGTAAAAACAAGCAGAAATTTGTATGGAATTTGGTGCTAATGTCTTCAGCACGGCAGGTAAGGCAACCTGTTACCTGTGTCACTCTCAGTCAGCTGCAGTGAGGTGAAGCTCACCTTAAGTACATGTAAACCTTATGTATATAAGACACTGAATGTGCCTGTATTTGTTTCCGCCCCTTTGTACAAAATGCGAAAGGTTGACATTCCTCAGTGGTGTGCCTGTGGTCCACACTCTCAACAACTTCATATTTACAGTCTGCTTTTTCTGGAGTGTCACGGGCTTTATGTTTTCTGTTATTTTTAAATCCGACTCAAATGTGCACATGTTTACACAGATAAACAGTTAGGTTTCACAAGGTGTGGCTCTCTGGCTTTAGGTTAAATCACGCTCTGACAGTGAAGCTCAACCACAAAGCTCTCAGATACCCAGCTGTATAGAGAGATAAATCAATGAGCACTCTCAGTGGATACAGCGACCTGTCAACCTCAGTCATTTATCACTTCTTACGATGACTAAATAACAGCTATTGCATCAGTTATTACTCCACTTCATATTCATGTTTTGATAACTAATAACAGATCTGGGTCTGGGTTTATTGAATATGTAGCTGGAAGTGAAGTTCTTGTAATGGCACAATGTACATAGCAATTATGATTCTTGGAACTCCAGCTCCATGTTTACAGAATGAGCACCTATTTCAAGCCTTTGTGAGGAATGATGCAGGAGGAGAAGGTGTGGCTGTCTGAAAGAAGAGAGCGCTGGTTGTACAAATCTGCTCTGTTCAGTAGGTATTCAGAGCAGTGCTTTACACAGTCTGACCTCTGCCTTTCACGCATGTCATGTTAATACTTGCTGGCATCCCTCCATTCACATACCTTTTCATTAGTGAAGACTGCTTTTCTATGGTGTATGTTTCATTAAAGTCAATAGAGATTTTTTTAAAATATCAAAATGTTTTTGAATGAATGAATAGCTGGGAATGTCTGATGCTGGTAAACCTGGTGAATTAAATACCTGACAGATTAGATACACTGATATGATCTACTAACACAGGTGTTCTCAGCTAGCAGCACTGTGGGCGGGTACAAACTGCTTGATTGACATCTCTCTCATTCCTCTCACAACTTAAACCTTCAACACTTCACCTGTGTCAAGAATTATTTGAGACCCTCTCTCTATTGTTTTGAGTTATTTTGTGTAAAACTGAGAGTTATAATGGAAAATGGAAATCTGGCTAAGTTATTAATATAGATCTGAGACCTTAGACATAGGTGCATTAGATCCAAAGAAGTGTTTCCCAAAAATGAATTCATGATTGGACAGTTGTTTTGTTTTTGAATGTGTGTCTTGCTGTGTTGAGGCTTTTTTTTGACAAATGTTGTGTTTCTGAGTTGATGGAGATTAAAGCAGCCTCACTAACTGTGACAAATAGATGAAAATGAGCCTCAAAATATAGGAAGACAGACTAAAATGAAATATAGCAAGTTAGGCAAAACAGTCACAACTCAAGGTGCTCTTACTTGCTTGTTCTGAGGCTTTCGACCATGCTCATGGTCTCCACAGTGCATTACAATGAAGATTGTTTTTTCAAACGGCTGTTTCCACAATCAGGCTGAGTGATTGGATGATCTGTTCATCAAAACACAGATTAATAAGTCTTTAGATGAGTTTCAGAGAGACTCAGGAGGTCAAAGAATGGTGGTGACTGATCTCTGTTTCATGTTGTGTAGGGGTGCTTTCTCTGTGGTGAGGAGGTGCATGAAGATTTCCGCAGGGCAGGAATACGCTGCCAAAATAATCAACACCAAGAAGCTGTCTGCCAGAGGTGAGTACATACTGTACCCTGACATGTGGCTTTAAGTTCATAAGCTGTTGTCACACACCATGAAGTATTAACTCTGCTAGGTAGAGACATGAGGCTGTGGTAGCAGGTCACTGTGGGACAGTATCTTTTGTAAAATGTTTCTGCCATGTCACGCTTTACACCAACTTCCTCTTTTTTTTTTTTTTGACTGTACATGTTTCTCACGCCTTCACCAGTCATGTCTATAGTGGCAGATGGTGGTCCAGGTTCAGATGGTCGCAGCCATGCTAGCCATCTTACTCCTCTGGCTTTCAATTCACTTTCCTTTCATGCTCTCGTTGCTTTTCCATTCTTGTGACTCCTCATCAAACATGAAACGGGCCAACAGCTCCTTTTGTGACTCATTCTCTGATATCAACCCTTCAGTCTCTGATGAGCTGCACATGACTCACATTAAAACACAAGCCAGTGAAGGCAGTGCGGTGGCAGATATGAGAAAAACTTTGTTGTTCTCTCACTCTGGTGCCTTTTTTTGTGCTTCCTCTGTAATGGAGCGTCTGCTCCAGAGCTTAGAGGCATCATAATTCTTTTTCTCCTCTCCTCACCTTTTTATCCTCCATCATTATCTGTGCTCGTGGGCTAGGCTCCGCTGTCTGGATATTGCGCCAGCTGATTGGTCCACTGGACCCTAATGGGCTGATGGGAAAGTCTTGGCGCAAACAAAGGAGATAGGCTTGCAAAAAAGCACGCGGCGATGAGCAATTACTGTAGCGGCTTGAATGTGGCGTCTCATGGGGGAAGCAGGGGGTTTCCTCACAGCTTTGCATGAAGAAAAGCAAAATTGGGGGGGGGGTACATGTGGTTTTGAAAGAAGAGAGAAAAGAGTCAACACTAATAATGAAACAAAAACTAAAAAGAGAATATCCATTTAGCTATTTTTGATGGCTCACTGACACAATATCTCTATTCATTCATAGCCAGTCCTCCTCATATGGTGAAAAAATGGAAGCCTGAATGAGAGAGTTTGTGGTTCCCGGGTCTAATTATTGGTGCTGTAGCTCCTGAGGTGAGGTGGAGAGCATGAGCGATGAAAGGGAGGAGAGCAGAGAGAGAGAGAGGAGGGCAGATGTTTATAGAAGGGGAGTCCATGATTGATTCCATACTCAGATTGCTTTGGCCGAATGCCTCCAGTGAGCCTGAGCCTCCCTCACCTGAAGGAGAAAATGAGAGTGAAATGGAAAGAGGAGAAGAGGTGTGTGTGTGTGTGTGTGTGTGTGTGTGTGTGTGTGTGTGTGTGTATATATATCAGTATTTTTTTGGCATTGCTGCTCTGGTGTTTGTACAAGGTGAATGCCAACTTGTCAGGAAGCGAGGAAAAAAATCTAATTAGTACTTTGTTATTTTTGAGTTTACCTGCTGGGAATTTCTCAGTCCACAGAGTTACATTCAAGTAAGAACAACCTGGGTCTTATTGTCATACTTTTAGCTATCACTCCTATCAGTAAAATTAACATTGTACTCTATGGGTTTAATGAGATGGGAACACAGTCCAGTGAAATTTAAAGCAAGCCCCCAGGTTAGCTGTGAACTGTAAAGTTACTATTCAAACTGTGTTGTAAAATTACAACACAGTTTGCAGACCAACTTCTTGTTTCAACTTTGACCTGTTGTACTTACTGTACTCATCACACACACACACACACACACACACACACACACACAGTTTTCCTGTACAATGAGAGATTATGAGTGGCAGCTTGTTTATGACCTTACATTAAGTAGGTTGCAGTGCAGTTTTCTCACTTTGGTTTTTGTATGCATGAAACAAGTGAGATATAATGTGCTAGTCATCTTTAGAGATGCTGGTAGGCAGAGGCAGGCTAACTGTACCCCACCCCCGTTTCCAGTCTTTATGCTGTACTAAGTTAACGATCTGTTACCTGTAGCTTTGTATTTAATGCACAGGTATGTGAACAGTATTGACCTTGTTATCTAACTCAGAGTGAATAACTGTATTACCCAAATTGTTGAACTGTTGCTTTAAGGTTCAGGTAGGTCCAGGTCACAACACTATTGGTCCATATCTGCTTTGATCTGGAACTGAGGTAGGTCCAGTTTTTAAATCAACCCCAGACAAATTTGGATGCTCAAGACCAAGTCAAAACAACAGAACGCAACTTTGATGAATTGCTGATATAGTCTGTTGAGTTTACATCTTTATTAAATGTGACAGGAAGAAGAATCAGTGTAAAAACATCTTAAGCCTGACACACACTAAAAGAATCTTAAAATCTTAACTGATTTATAACATGTGAAAGGCCACACGACAAACAATGTCCAATATCACAGCTTTGTTCTTATAGTGTGCAATGTGCAACGAGAAGACCAACACAGCACACCACACACTAACAGATTCCGTCCATCAACAACCAAAGTCTGGACTCTCAAAACTTGAAATCTTGCACAATCAAACGCAATTTTAGAGTAAACAAACATGGCGGTTTACAATGTCTCTTGTTCATTGTGCTTCTGTTTTCAGTCAGTATCAATATCAGGATATTGAACAGGTTTAATATTTCTTGGGGCGATCATCTTCAGAGGGTAAAATCAGTCTTAACACACCTACACACACCACACTACAGGAAAACTACCCTACAGGGGGGACTCAGGCCGATAATCGGTGCAGTTATCTTTTAGTGTGTATCCCGCTTTAGTACTCACCCTGTCTGTAATTTGTGTGAGCTCTGCCCTGAGTGCATCTTCTCTGCATGTTAGTTAACCATCCTGTTTCTAACCTCTACTGGTGGTTATGAGTTTATATTTTCTCACCTCTCACCATCAGTGTTATTACTGTCATGACTTCTCTCTGTGGCTGCAACCCTCACCTTGATAGCCTCGTGGCCACAACTCGGCTCACCACTGGTCACGTTGAGAAGCCACAGTATGGTTAGAAGGTTCCCAGCGTCACTGTCACTGAAAAACAAAATTGAACCCAACAGATGGTTCACAGACTGATAACATACTACATCTATATATATCTTTTTAGTTCATTTAATGCTATAAAAAATGCTTCAAATCATGTAAATATATAATCCATCTTGGGGTTTCTCATGACAGCAGTGGTGTTCTGAGAGACAGAAGAAGACAGCACTGGGGGGCGCATTATGCTCTCAGGCAAAGCAGACAGGCAGATACAGTAGCGCACTGTGGACTGGCTGATAGATATGAAGCAGGCAGCTGAGCTGAGGTCACGTTCAATGAGAAACCCAGAGTCGCTGCCAACACTGCCGCTGCCCTGCATGATGAGAAATCCTAAACAGGAAGCCTTAATGTGGCTGTAAACTTTGGCTTCACACCAAAGGCAGAGCTTTGTGGTGCAGTGTACTTCAAGGAATATTGATGTAACTGAAAATACTACATCAGGAAGACTTCTTGGCTAATTTATCATAGCGATAATGAAACATTCTATTACAAGTTTGTCTGAGTTCGTCAGTGTTGTTGTGATTTGAGAGTAATTATCTTCAGTAGCATTATAGACATATAGTACTATCCATCTGTGATACATTTATGCCATCACTTGGATTATACTGTCAGAATATATTAAAGTAAAGCACAGTGCAAAGTCACCCCCACCCTACTCAGGGGAATCAGGAAGTGGGCCGTTGATATGTAGATAGGACACAGCTTGCATTGAAACAGTGTTGCTGTGACTCCTTAAGGTGCAGCCTCCATTCCGACTGGATCCTGAGTATAAAGTATCTTCAATTATCAGTTGAAACAAGCAATATTCAATAGCTGCTGTTGCTTATTTGTCATTTGTAACTAAATAGGTTCATGTTTTGGGTGTTTGAATTTTCATTACTGTCTGTGTGTGGATTCGTGGACATAGGTATCATTTGTGTTTTAATTTAATAGACACTGTGTTGTCCTACTGGATCAAAGGTTGGCTTCCAGTGTTGAGCAGATTTTTTTGTCTTTTTGGACTTCTGCTGTTCAAAACATCCCAACAAATATTAAATTGTGGGTGTGTTTGGGTTGTCTGTGGAAATATGATAAAGTGTAGCCACTAGGTTGAATTAAGCTGTATGCTAGCTGTTGTGAATGGATGACATTACAGCAGAAGTAGCTTCAGGTCTGGGTTTACATCTCGGATTTGGTGGTATCAGTCTGGTTCAGTTATGTCTTGAGTGTGTCTCACTATATGGCACAAATTAGGTTTATAGCCTGTGCAGAAAGACTTTTCTTTTACTCATTTAGCCTGGTGAGCTAATAATCAATGCGATGGCATAAATATATAAATATGGCATTGTCTCGTGATTGTCTCAAATTTAGCGGTGTTTGGATTAATTGCCTTGGGTCCTTGAAGATGCAGGTACAGCCCAGGTATGGGTTTAGACCTGAACAGAACCTTGGTCTTGGTTTTTTTATGTTTAATCAAATATTTTCCTGTGAATTTAGACAATATTTTTAAATATATATACATCAAGTTCTGTGCGGCAACTTTTGTGTCAGCAAATGTAAACTGATTCATAACGGGTTTGGTACATAAGTGATTAGTCATTTTGTAGATGGACAGAAATTAAATACAACTGCTTTTATTTTTTAAATGTCTCAGTCACTGAACAAAAAAACCAAACTCTTGATGTTTCTAATTTCAGGATTTTATGCTTTTTCTTTGTCATATGCATTATGGTAGTAAACTCAGTATCTTTGGGTGCTGCTAGGCTGAATTAAAGCCAGCTATAAATAGATCACTGTGAGCTGTAGGCATTTCAGTTTTATGTGTTACCTATCCCAAAAGCCCTCCTCCTTCAAAATAAAAGCCAAAAGTGGGACAGTGCAAGAACATGTAACTAAAAATTGCCCAGATGTACTGAACTGAAAGCATGTCTTCACTGACAGCGCGAGCCTGTTTGAAGGAAAACTAGGACAGTGGTTAAACACAGACCTAATGGTAGGCTGGCAATTGGAGTGAAATGATCACTTGACAAACCCACCAGGCAGCGGAAAATGGCTATGGTTCAGGAGCCAGCCATTCTGTCGTTTTGCCTCTGCGATACCCGAAGATGACGCTCTGATGAACTCTTCATTCCCATGTGGAAACAAAAGAGATGGAAATAAATATAGTCTATTGGGGTAATATAGGCATTGAAGTATATTACAGTCTTTTGTGCTGTTAATTGCCCAAGTGCATGATGCTGTCAGTGTTGGATGAATCCTCAGCACAGGCACATTTAAGCTAAATGAACAGTATTATCATTTTACTGGATTTGAAATGGGCCTTTTGTGATTTACCTTCATTTAACACCAGTGGGTTTCTCAGTTCTACCTGGGTCATGTTCAGACACATTCACACACACACTCAAATATACACACAAACAATGGCTCAAACACTGGTGTAACTGCTAATGTAAACATAAGGTGACAGAAGTCGAACCCGACCCTCAACCCTGTTGTGTATGAAATTGGTTGCAAATCCTCTGCATACCCCACCCCACCCCTTCGTACATACACACACAGAAACACACACAATGTAGAGTGTGTCTAAATAAAGTGCTCCATCAGAGGTGTGTGTGCAGTGCCAGTGGTTGGCTTAGCAGCTAATGTCAGGGGCTCAACCCGCCATTTACACAGTACCCTGCTAAGACTAGACATGAAAGAAATGGATCAAGGGAGCTGTATTTTTTTGTGTGTGTGCGTGCACAGCCGTGTGTACAGTCTACATGGTATTTGAGTGTGTCTTGTCATTATATCCACAGCTCAACCCTCAGGTTCTGGCTGACCCATATGGCCTATGACTTGGATGACCAGTGGGCCTGATCGCCACAGACCGTGTTGGCTTACAAGCATAAGTGGTGACTCCAGTAAACCCCAAGAGAATGTCCTTGTGTTTTCATCACCACTTAAATAGTCTGTCTCTCTCAGCCTGAAGTTGTCCACTGACCCTGATTGCTTTTGTGAAAGACTACAAGCTAATTATAACCATTTTACGCCATTTTAACATCATTCATTCATTAAGAAATCCCTCCATACAGTTTTCTGCAGAGAGTACCAGATCATTCAGTTGGAATACAGCAGATTTTAGGGAGTTTGTCAGTGAAACTGTTCCATGATCTGAGAAGTCAGGCATATGTGTCAAAGGTGGCAGAGATCTTAGATGTTAAATATATGACTTTGAAGCAGCTCTGAATGGTACATGATTATAAATGAATGGTTGAAATTCTTGCAGAATGTTAATGTATTTAAAGTGTTTACATTTCGGTTTTTTACAGATTAAACAAGATTTAAAAAGTTAATCCAATTAGTGATCTTAAAATGTGTTTTACCTTTGGACAGGCTAGGCTAACCTAGGTTAGGCTAACCCGGCTACTGGATGTGACT
This sequence comes from Lates japonicus, assembly GCA_033238685.1. Classification (NCBI taxonomy): domain Eukaryota; kingdom Metazoa; phylum Chordata; class Actinopteri; family Centropomidae; genus Lates; species Lates japonicus. The sequence continues at coordinate 1,019,984 of BRZM01000127.1, read as the reverse complement.
TCATATTTATTGGACGCACATGAGTGGTCATCTTCTCATTAATCTAGAAATTGCATGGAAACATTCTTATCAGTAGAGGCTGAAACAATTAGTCAGTTAATTGACAGAAAATCATTCTGAAATTCAGACACTCTGCTGAAAGCCTTACATTTCCCTATTTTCTCTAACAGCTTCACAGGGAATACAGGTGGAGTTTGTTTCTCGCCATGTTGGTTTTCCCCCTCATTGAGGAGCTCTGTAAATCTGAATAGATTTTTACATGAGCATAAAACCTCAGTATGTTTAACCTGTGACTAATACCAGCTGAGACAATAGACTTTAGAGCTTTTTACCGTCTACTCTGAATTGTATCATTTTGTGGCCATGTTGAGTTATTCCAAAGAGGAAAAGATGGAATATGTTTGGTTTAAATACAACAGTGAAGATTAACAGTAGCCTAATTACAGAATTAATGTATATATTTGTATATTTTAAGCATTCACCCTCCGCTCCATCTTCTTGTAACTGATGCACAGCTGCTCATATAAAATATCTCATTAGAGTGATGAGGGGGCATAAAAACAGAAATCAGGCTGCCATGTAATAATAGAGCAACTCTGTTCAGGTGGAGTTCTACAGTGCCAGCAAAAGATATTTTCATCTCTGCACATGTTCCCCATCAATCAGCATAACTGGAAGAGAGAGACTTATTAATCGGCCTTTCTTTTTTAAAATATTGTCGATGATATTTCTAGCTAACTGTATTTAAGCTGAAGAGGAGATGAATAAGGGAAAAGAATGAAGGAATGGAGGACAACAAGTCGAGGAGAAAACAGCATAAGAAATATGTATGATAAGCTAAACACCTGGAGTAGACGGCACCATCAGATGGCAGGCTAAAAACAGACAAGAAAACAGGAAGCTTATTCTTTCTGTTGTGCAATTACTTAACCTAATACCATGGTTTGAAATCTATTTAAGATTAGAGGTGCAGTTCCTCAGAGTTCTTTTTTTAATGCTCAGTTGGCAGGCAGCAGATGGCAGGTATTGACTGTTTGATGGAAATACATTGTGGTGGGTGCTAAGCTGGTTGTCTGTTATCACCCACTCGTCAAAGCCCACAGGCACCTCATCAATGCTGATAAGCTGCATTGTCTTTCTTCTCTTGTGGAATAATGGCACTGGATGGATTTCTGTGGATTAGTGGCTCAGTCTCTCTGAAGTCGAGCCTTTGTTTGATGGATCAACCTGGAGGAGAAAGAAGGAAGAGAAAGGGTCACCTGTGTCTGTATGCTTTCTTTCTTTCTTCAGCTAAAATCAGCGAAAGCTTGAGAGAGCAAGAAGATGTTTATAATTATTTTGAATTGAAAAATGGCATGCATGTGTTAAATTTACCATAAATGTCCAAATATACCTAAAGTACTGAAACAATTAGTCAGTTGATCAAACATTGTTTATTAGATTAGATCTCTGTCGAGTTTAATAGAAGAAAAGATGCCACATATTTTCCGGTTCCAATGAATGTATTTGATTTCCATAGTTGCAACTGATTGCTTATGAGGTAAGGTTACAGTGGATTGATTTCTTAAAATCAGAGTATGTAAGTTTTGCTGAGCAGCGGCAACAGTGGCTTCTAACCTAGTGGTAATTACAGGGAAGCTGCTGCATTAAATTCTTTATGATGGAACCTGTCTCTGTATTATGGGACCCGATAACAAGTAACAAATAGTCATAAAGCTTTTAAGCAATAAGCTCAGAGAGAGGTGATTACAGTGATTTTTTAGAAGAGCTGCAAGTGTTCTTAGGCTTGCCATGGAGCAGAAGGTGGCATGAGCCAAGCAAAGTAGCCAAGATATCCTTTCACCTATTAAATCCCCCAGGTCTTCCATGGGGATCCCAAAAGGTGTTCCCATGCCATATGGGATGTATAATTCCTTAGCCGTGTTCTGGGTCTGCCCATAACGATTTGGAAATGCCTGGAATATCTTCAAGGGAGGGTGTCCAGGGAGGCATCACCGATCTGATGCCAGAATCACCTGAAGTGGATCTTTTTGATGTTACAGAGCAGTGATTGTACTCTCAGTATCTAACTGTAGGAGAGTGGAGAATCTCGTTTCCAAACAACGGTCATCAATCAAACTCCAAACTTTGCTATTCCTGAGGACCCAAAGAAAGTGCGATGTTGATTGTGAGGTTTTTGGGTGAGCGGTTTCTTGAGAAAGTGTCAACCATTGTTTTTTGTTTTAAAACATAACGACATGAAGAACACACTGGGGACAGTGCAGAACCTGGACAATTTACAGTGCGCACATGCCACGGTTTTTAGAAAAGTTGAACTCCAACTAGTGGCACTCATCAGAATGGGCAGGCAGCCAAATCCAGTGTGTGCTTAGGGCCCAGAGGGTGATGATGCTCTCCAAGAGGCTGCAAACTGGATTAATGCAGGCCAAGCAATCAGCCCGACGTGCATTTTAGACGATGCGGCACTAATCCCTTAAACTGAACTGGCATCACAAAAATCAAAAAGTAAAGATTTAGAGAAAGCACTTGTATCAGCAATCTCATTCTCTTGCTGATCACAATAGGTCCAGGTTGGAATGTAGATCACTGGGAAATCAAACACCTGGCCTTGAGGCTCGCTCAGCCTCATTACGACAGTCTGTTACGATGTCCATATTCCCTACACCAAGTCTAGCACACTTCCAGTGGTGATGGGCTCTGCCAGGTTGTACCTTGTCACTATTCTGTTTTGTGATTTTCACAGACGGGTCTTAAGGTGCAGCGGGTGTGTTTCTGGAATGATGGCCTCAGGATTGGATCTCTGCTTTTTTGAGATGATGTGATTCTCGTGGCCTCATTGTCCGTGACCTCCAGCAAGCACTGAGATATTTTTTAGCTGAGGTTGAAGAGGCTAAAATTTAGTCGGCACCATCAAATCTCACGCCATGGTACTCTGCCAGAAAATAGTAGATTCCTCTCCTCTGCTTAGGAAGGTCAATAAGCCCCAGTAAAAAGCTCAAGTACTAAGTTCACAGCGGGAAGTAGTTGTATCATGTCTATATGCATTTGTGGTTCTACTGCATAGTCTGTTGCCCTTTTTGTATCATTTGTCATACCCTCTTTAGGTAAGCCTAGGGACTCTTCCTACTTGTCTTTCATTGTTGTCATCCCGCTCAGGTGCTGCCTCTCCCCGTCTCTTTGAAACAGGGATAGAATTGGAGTATTCCCTCTGAGCTTCAATAAATCCTCGACTTTGGCCAAGTGGGCCAGCCACTTGAGGGACAGGCTGCCTGCTTTAATTAGGAGCTTCTTTGTCTGTCAGACAGAGACTGGGTGCTCAATCTAGAGACAGCATCTTCCAGCGGTGCTCTCTTCGCCTTAATAAACCACTACGCTATCTGAGTGCAGGTCAGTCCCTCTTTGTCCTTCTGAAGCGTTATTGCCTCTTTGAAATACAGTCCTCTCCTTCATTCCTGTCTAACTATATCTTTTACTTTCTGTAGATGTGGAAAGGAGGTTTATTCTTCATGCCACTGACCTCTGAACTTTTGAATCTTTGTGTTCATCCTTGTTCTCTGAGGAAAGTGTAGAGTGTAAGTTGTCCATGCCCTATGGGAGATGCAGTCCCAAAAGACCTCTTCACACAACACCTTCAAAACACACCCCTACCTGATTTGTATAATGTATTCATGTAATCTCTCCTTGTCAACTCCACAGAGGTGTAAAAAATGAACAAAGAGAGGAACATATACGTGCACTGAATACAAGGTACAATTTAATAGATTCAAGCTGAAAAGCCTCAAAACATAAAACACATTTGTACATTTAGATTCAATGATCTGTCTGTAGCATAAGGCCACATTCAGGTCAACATTAGCACTGCGTGGAAAAATGCAAGCCAATTCATTTAAGTGATACTTACCGCTGAGTTGATGCAGCAGTGTGACATCTTAGGGTCTTCTGGCAAAAGTTGAACATTGCTCAACTTTTATTGCAGTGCTGCATGACATTGATACTTATTGGTACTTTTTAGGAAGAAAACAGAGTTATGGATAATGATGTGGCTTACAACAGCAGAAGTTGTGCTAGCTAAAAGATAACTTTAGTGTTAAACTAATGCTGATGGTTTTCTTTTACCAAAGTAAACAACTGTGGAGTTGTTTTATCTGTTAATCAGTACAGTGGTATGAAAAGTTTGGGCACCCTGATAATTTCAAGATTTTCCTTTATAAATCACTGGTTGTTCGGATCTGGCAATTTCAATTAAATATATCATATAGCAGACAAACACAGTGATATATGAAGTGAAATGAAGTTTATAGGATTTACAGAAAGTGTGCAATAATTCTTTAAACAAAAGTAGGCAGGTGCATATTTGGGCACCCTTGTTGTTTTATTGATTTGAATACCTTTAGCACTAATTGTTGGAACACAAAATTTGTTTGGTAAAGCTCGTGACCTTGACCTACATACAGGTGAAGCCAATCATGAGAAAGGGTATTTAAAGGTGGCCAATTGCAAGTTGTTCTCCTCTGCATCTTCTCTGAAGAGTGCCAACATAGGAGCCTCAAAACAACTGTCCGATGACCTGAAAGCAAAAGATTGTTCAACATCATGGTTTAGGGGAAAGAGTTCAAAAAGCTCGCTCAGAGATTTCAGCTGTCAGTTTCCACTGTGAAACATAGTATGAGAAATGGGTGACCACAGGCACAGTTCTGGTAAAGGCCGAATTGGCAGGCCAAGAAAAATCTCAGATAAGCACAGGCGAGGATGGTGAGAACAGTCCAAACTCAACCCACAGACCAGCTCCAAAGACCCACAACATGATCTTGCCCAGATGGTGTCACTGTGCATCGTTCAACTATTCAGCACTTTGCTGAGTGATGCTATGGGAGAGTAATGCGGAAGAAGCCTTTTCTGCGCACATACAGAGAGCGCCTGAGTATGCTAAAAGCACATTGGACAAACCAGCTTCATTTGGGAAGATAGGTGCTGTGGACTGATGAAACTAAAATTGAGTTGTTGGACATAACAAAGGCGGTATGCATGGCGGATGAAGAACACAATTTCAAGACAAACACTTACTACCCACAGTAAATTTGGTGGTGGTTCCATCATGCTGTGGGGCTGTGTGGCCAAACGAGTACTAGCAATCTTGTTAAAGTTGAAGAATTAGCATGGTTCAGTCAGTATCAGCAGATTCTTGCAGCGAACAATGTTCAAGAATCGGTGACAAAGTTGAGATTCTTGGGCTGGATACTTCAACAAGATAGCGACCTAAACACTGCTCAAATTCTACTAAGGCATTCATGCAGAGGAACAAGTACAACGTTCTGGAATGGCCATCTCTCCAGTCCCCAGACCTGAATATTATTAGAAAATCTCTGTGGTGTGATTTAAAGCGGGCTGTCCATGCACGGAAACCATCAAACCTGACTAGACTGGGATGTTTGAAGAATGGTCAAAAATACCTTCAACCAGAATCAGACCCTCATTGGAAGCTATAGGAGCGTTTAGAGGCTGTTATTTCTGCAAAGGAGGACATACTGAATATTGATGTAATTTTTCTGTTAGGGTGTTCCAAATTTATGCACTGCCTACTTTGTTTAAGAATTATTGCACACTTTCTATAAATCCTATAAACTTCATTTCACTTCTCATATATCACTGTGTTTGTCTGCTATATGATGTATTTAACTGAAATTGCTGATCCGAACAACCAGTGATTTATGAAGGAAAATCTTGAAAATTATCAGGGGTGCCCAAACTTTTTCATACCACTGTATATCTCAGTGTTGAGCATCAGAGTTATTTTGTTGTCAGTGTTGCCCCTGTTACACGCAAAAACTGCACATAAGCTTTGTTTTTTCCCCCACATGAGGTGGGTGAAGACCCACCCCTACCCTCTCTCTGATCAACTAGTAGTTGTTGTCCTCATTGGTTGAATTAGTTAGGTCTAGGTTTCAGAATTGATGATTGTTTAGGGATAGGGAAAGAATATCAGGGTTTGCTGTGTACTATTCTTCACAGATTTTCATTAGTGAGTGTTATGGCAGCAGGACAGTGAATGTGGGGTAGATTCAAAAGGAGAGTGTTGATGGAAATGAGGGAGCATCAACAGTGTGACAGTGTGGTACAATTACGTTTTTTTTTTTTAAACGTTTTTGGACAATAAAGTTAGTGGAGCTCTATGGAGCTCCTCAGTAGATTAATGGTAATAAAAGCAGAAATACCTCAAACATAGTGGAGCTGAATACAATCCATGCTTGATAATAAAACCTTTCCAGTGTTTTCATGAGATTTGCTTATATTTTTTCAATGCCATGTTTGGTCTGAATGTTTGCTTAACACAACAACATAATAACACTAGAACATAACATGAGAACATAATGAAAGCAGCTCATTAAATGTGTTAAATGCACCAAGTCACACCACCAAAATGATTTATTTAGAGAGCTTTGAAACTCACAACTTTAACTATCTTGAGACAGCAGACAGTTAATAATGTCCACAGAGCTTTTTCCTAATGATGACCTTCAGTTGTTAAAGGTGCCCTGGGGTTTCTGCTGTTGTAATTAACTACATCACTAATGTGGTTTACTAAAGTTTCCTCATGTCTCGGAGGGACAGTATCTGGCCTGTGTAAGTCATTCGGCTTCCCTAATGCTTGGACAGCCCACACATATTGTGCACCAACAGCAGAGGTGAAAAGCTGCCAGAACCATGCAAAAGGCATTGAGCCCTCCAGGGGCATTCTTGGCAAAAATGTTGTTTTGTCTCTCTCCTTCCTCGCCTTTCCTCCCTTCAATATGTTTTCTCTCTCTCATGCTCAGTGGATGAAACCAGGGATTGCATCACTCACTGGAACCGATCTGAGTCATGTTTTTAAGGGCAACTCCAGCAGCGGCTTTTTTTTCTGGCTGAGAAAGAGGCTTAGGTGGTGCATCAGGGGAGACAGTGTGAATCTGTCATCCTGGAAGAAGTGGAACCTAAACCCCCTCTACACTGTCATACTCCAGTCCTCAGCCAGCCTTTGTATCCAGTTATATTTGCGTCAGCATGGAGGAAAAGATCAGTTTGTTTGTTTGTGTCGTTCATCTCTTAATTTGTTTCTAACACGGATATTTACATGTGACTGGGATCTCTTTTAGTTTTTCCATAATTAAGTTTCTTTCTCAACTTCAAGTGTTCCCTATGACAGGCTAAAAACAAAGTAACTGTCAGACTAGATAAAAAGCAATTATGACTTATTGATCAGATCACAGCTTTTTTTGATAAATATTTGATTAAAAATATATGAAGAAAAGTAGCAGTATCGAGTGACTTTCTTCATTTTCCTTGTTATATATATCGGATTAGTGTTGCATTTAAAGCTGGACCACTGGTTCACAAGAGACTCACAAGAGAGATTAAAGAGAGGAATGCTCAGAATTGAACCAGTGGTTTCAGAAAGTATTCACAGCCCTCAGTTTTCTGTTCTTGGCTGACAGGAGTGGAACCCAACATTTTCTTCTACTGTTGCAGCTCATCTGCATCAGTGTTGGACATGTTGTTCATTCTGAGATGTTTATTGCTCACCACAGCTGTAAAGAGAAGTTATCTGAGTTACTGTGGCCTTTCTGTCAGCTCCAACCAGCCTGGCCATTCTCGTCTGACCTCTCTCATCAACAAGGTATTTCCATTCACTGAACTGCAGGTCACTGGATGTTTTCTGTTTTTCACCATTCTGAGTAAACTCTACAGAGTGAGAAAATAGCGTCAAACTATGTTTCTAAAGAACAGACCTCAAAGGTTTGTTTCCAGTCTCTGCTGGCATCTAAAGCAAAAGGTTGCCTCCCTCCATTTTCCTTTTTAACTCGAGCAATATGTGCCCACGTGTTGACTGTGTTACCACAGTATGAGATGTTGCCATGACACTGTTAACACACAACCCTAAGTTCTTTATTAAATCTTTTAAGTCCAGAACAGCACCAGATCTAAGTAGGTAACCTGGGCAGGTGTTTCCCATCATGGTCAAAATCTTGTCAACAATCATCAATCCTTAAGGCAGGGGAGCTTGGAAATGGAACAGGTCAACAGCAAGGGTGATGAATGCTGAACGACTGGGATCACCATGATCAGAAAATGGAAATCTAATGTGGAAAAGGGCATCTAGGTGGGAGGAATGTGCTCTGTAAAGTCTGTGATCCAACAAGAGACGGGCCAGAGTCTCTCTCCTGGCCTTCTTTTGAACAAAGACATGCTTAGCAGTCAGATGTTACGCTTCAATCGGAACAAGTTGTCCTTTGAAAGGAATGAATTTTAAGTAGAGATAGAAGCACAATGGTGGCATGGAGAGGGGAAAGGGGAATTAGGGAGTGAAAAGAACTGATATGGGCAGAGGTTAATGATGATCTTGGTGTTTTGAGAGCAATATAGTGAAGGCATGACAGGTTAAAAGCGCACAAAGAGGATGAGGAAATATGTAGTGAGTGAAAGAAGAAGGGTAAAGTGTGAAATTGTAAAGCGTTTCAGCCTTGTGGAGAGAAGCAGTGATGTCAGCCTAAGGAAAATGATCAGTGTGTGGGCGAGAGCTAATGGAAGTAAAGTTGTACTGACTGTACTGTACAGGAGGAAAGGGGTGTGTGTCTGGTCCAGCAAAGTCTTGTTTAGAACCTGACAGATATTGGTGACCCTTAAAGGTTTGCTACAGATGCCAGCACAATACTTGTGTTTTATAACTGTCGCCCTGGAGATGGCAATGTCAGTCAGCTGCTACTTTGTTCCAGACTAAATATCTCGACGTTGGTGATCCCCTGACTTTTCCTCTGACTCTGAGACATTTTTGGTTGTGCTAACTTAACAGTTTCAGGGCTCATTAACTCTAAAATACAAACTATAAACAGCAATGAAAAATTCAATAGCCTAGTAACAATGAAGCCAAAAAAAACCCAAAACAACCCATAGTGTTAATAAGAGCATTTTAAAGCTGATGTTCAATCTGGAATATTTACATCAGTCTTGATCTCACCAGGAATGTTAGAAAAAGCTCAGTACTCGTTACACATTAACTTTTGTAGACTTTCATAGGAGTAGGTACCTAATGGTAATGGAGGTGAGGACATAATTGTATCTACTGTTACTGACTGCACAAGAATTAAATGATATTCTTCTTTTTCACAGCACAAAGTTAATTTTGTAATTGTTATATTTGGTTGTGAAGTAAACATGTTGCTGTGGGAACAGGGACACTGTGAAGGGTATTAGTCTGTTTAAAGCTTATGTTAGAGCTGGTGTTCTGCCAATTTGAGCCAGATAACACATGAAGTCAACATTTCCTATCATGAGTTTAGATTGTCTGACCATGTGCTTCAGTTTGTTAGCTTTTCTTGTGACTTGGCTACGAACATTAGACTGATTTGATTTATATTTGACAGCAGAGCAGCAATAAACTCATTATATTCCAACCTCATTTGCTGTGATTGTCATCTCTAAGCTCTCATTCACACATCACTCCCAAAGCCATTAAATTTGACTTCATTCACTGTCATGCTGATTGTGGCACTGCTTAAAACAACATAATCCCTCTTTCATCCCACCTTATTTCTCCATCTCTCTTCTCTTCTGGCTGCACTACTGACGTTTGCCTCCAGCAAACAGTTTTTGTTTTAAATGTTGGCTCCACTACATTCTCGGCTTCCTTTTTATTTCAGTCTAATAAATATTGTCGCTGAACTGTGTTTGGAGACCAGAGGAAATCTCCCCAAACAGATGGTCACTTTGCTCGGCAGTGCTGAACTGGGCACAGAAACAGCAGGCTCACGCTGTAGTTCCAGTTAAATTCAGGGATTCCACTGGCATTTCTACTGTGGTAACACATTAAAACACACACCCACAACAGAAAATTAAGTACACTACTCACAATAAGTTAGGGATATTGTGAGAGACTCGGTGGATGTCATACATACGGTGTTTGTTTCACTTCAGAGATTTTTGGGATAGGGAGGCAATTGTATTGGGGTGATAGACACACCTCATTTTGTGTTTTTCCACGTAATGGTCTCACTGTGTACAGTGTGCCTTACATATTGGGGCAACAATATCCCTAACTTATTGTGAGTAGTGTATATGTATTTCTCCTTGACTATGTGAAAGTATTAAAAGCAAAATAGAGGAAAAGCCCAGTTTCAGACCTCTGATGTTGAGCCTTTTGAAGGCTTGAGAAATGGTTGTCCAGTCATGTACAGGTGAGGTTAAGAATGTTGATGTGATCTGTCTCTTGTTACTTGCTGTTTTGGTTGCTAGTAACTGAGCTACATCCATAGATAGTACAGAAAAATGAGCAGAAAAAGGCAACGAGTGTGAATAGGATTGACGGAGCTATGCAGTTTGCTGTAAGTTGATTTACAGGAATAACAACCCTGAAAAAGTTAAGCATGCTCCTACAAACCATAACCACAGCTTTGAACTGAAAATCACATCTGCAGGATGAATACAATTTATAGCATAATCATGCTTTAAGTTTTGGAACATCATTTTCCATAATTTGGGGGCTTTGGGGGATATAAGCAGGAAGAATAATGTTGCCATGGAGTCAGCTTGACCACACCATTTAAGGTTCGCCAGATTAGCTATTAGCAGTTCCTACTTGTAATGTATCATGGATGGACAGATAACTCACTGGATTACTTTGATACTATTTAGAAGAAAAAGTCATGTTGTTGTTACAAAGGATGACTTTTCTTCTTGATTGTTAAGTGAATTTATGGAAGTTTACTTATGATGGACATCTGAGATGATGATAATGATATCTTTGGAGAATGTAAGTCACATGGAGTCTAAAAATATGTGTAACATCTCTGTGTGTTCAGAATTTTGGTGCAGTTCTCAGCTCATGTCTCACGTCTTTCCCTCACATGTCTCCCTGGGAGCAGGCTCATAGTTTGAAAATCTCTGGGTTAGAGCTAAATAAAACAAAACACTCCCGCAAACTGAAACAGGTGAACGTGAACATAATATCAAGCTGACAGAATGAAGTGAAACAAAATGGCAGTTTGGTCTGATTATTAGGCTAGACAAAACTGATTGTCACGGTCAGTGATATAACCTTGATGAGTTACCAGGACTTGAATAAGAAAAAGGACACGTTGAGATGAAGTGAGAAAATGGCCAATCAGAGCTGAGTATTTAGCTGACGTGCTCAACAGTCCTCCTAAGATCACAATGCTGTTTCTTGTAAGCATGAAGAACAGTATGTCATCCTCATGAATGTGACTCAGAGTTGTTTCCAAATCAGGTCAGTCAGGTTATGCCTGGTGAAATTTGACATGAGGCTTTCTATGTTACAGATGCTCAGTTGACCAATTTTCTTGCAGCTGTCCTCTTGTTTTAACCCCCTGTGTTGTGACTGTAGCACAGACTAATTTGGGTCAAGCTCCTCTGCGCTGACTCCAACTTGTGATCCCAATTGGTCTGTAGTTTGTCTCAGTTTGGAAATAACAGGAACAGAAGCACATAAACTTACATCTCACCTTTTACACCTTTTACTTTGAGAGATCAGTGTCAATGCTTGACTTGAATGTTCGGCTATAGCCTCATTTCTCAGCTGTAGGTTTTATGTAAGATAGATAACCTAAACAGTGATATACCAGTAAGTGTACCTCTGCTATGCTCTTCCTGGATGAAGCTGAGATAATGAAGCTTATCTACATATTCCTGCAGTCATGTTCTCATATAGAATTCAGCAGGTTTCTTTTCTTTCCGTTAGATTGGAGTCTGGGAATGATCACTGTGGCTGCAGTGAAAGATAATTGAGGTTGTGTCACACCGCTGTCGAGATTTAACGCCTCCACTTGAGGGTGACTCACTTCTATAAATTGACTCAATGAGCTACAAGAGAGGAGAGAACGTGTTGTGTGTCTGTTTGCGTCATTCTAATAGATTTGTGGTTCAGAGCGTTTGTTTCAGTCTTGATTGTCTCATTTTCTGAAGTTTGAGTTGAAGCTGCTGTTCATCAAATGCAAATTGGTGCCACAGGTGACAACCTGTTAAACAAATGAGACAAAAGAAGAGCTATTACAGGGGGACTTGCAGAAAGTAGTGAATTGGAACAAGCTCATTAAAACATACTTGTCTCTCTGAGAGTACTACACACGTGTGCTAATCAAACATATCTTGTGGCAAAATTGTGTGTGTGATGCATGTAATCTGATGTTGTACAAAGTCGCTGGTTTGCTCTTATCACGTTGGTGAATGACAGTGATAGTCTGCCACCTATTTCCTACCACACCAGACAAAAATAAACCAGCCTGAACAGGCCATGACACTTTTGTTAATCACAATATCTAATCTTGGAACGTGTTTGTGTGCCGGTGAAGGCCTTTTATTATTTCCATGTGGTAATGTTGTTTGATTCTGCAGCTCAGATATGGAGCAATACATGCCTGCTCCAGGCTACGTTAGCCACTACTGGAATAACACATTCAAATCCCCTACCGCAGTGTTGGTGGAGGAGTTGCATTGCTGGTGATGTAGGCACCAGGTTTTGATAAGGAAGTAGAATAAAAAACACAATGTATCTAGTTCTGCTGCTTCAATTCGGATCCTTGTTTTAACTTGTCCATTATGAGTTTGACCATTTTAAAGTTCACTGCTAGATCAGAGGAGTGCTGCTGTAAGGGTTTTTTATTTTAATATGTTCAGCAACAAAGCTTCACTGTTCAATGTTAGTTTGGTTTGACAAAATCCAAGGCAAACATAGCAGTAATTCGACTAGAATTAACACCAATAGCAGTATTTCAAGAAGGTTTAAAGAATAGTACATTTATATGAATTCATTTTTAGCCACGATACTCATGAAGAATTGGTAGTTTCACAGTCACAGTTACCATAACTGACTTAAATGACCAAAACTACAGTCATAACAGCCTAGTTGTAATAAACCGGTACCTGAAAGCTGTGCAGTATTTATCCTTCTGCCGATCTCTTGCTGTCATCATGTATGGCATGACAATGACATGAGATGATGATGTGCTTGAGCCTCTAAACACAGGATGTTTCAGGACATATTGAGTGAAAACAGGCCATGGGCCAAATCCAACGGTGGATTTGTGTTTTTGTGTGCTTTCGTGTGTAATCCAGGGTTTATAATCCCAGTCTCGTGCTGCCGTCACTGCATCGCAGCCAGAAACTCACACAACCCCTCTACTCGCTCTCAACCACTCTGGATTATGTCCTCTCCTGCCTTTGTTTTCTCTCACAGTCCTACATCTGTCAAAAAGCCCTCCAGGGCAAGAGTGGTTTTGGAGAAATGACAGCTGGGAGTTAGGAGGAGGAAGTGGTAGTCTCTCATTGTGCGTTTAAATCACATTTCAAACTCTAAAGGTCCTCTACGGGGCTGCAGATTTTTCCATCCGTTCAGAGACAAGATGGATGGACATCATCACTGGTTTGGCCAGGTCCCAGGTATATTTTCCACATGAGGGATAGAATTTCAGCTCACGATTAATGAAAGAATAAACACAAATCTCCGTGCTCTTGTGAGTGCCAGTTTCAGTCCACTGAGCTCAGAGTACACTGGGTAAACATAACAGCATGGTCCCAGTCCAGCAAGCACGACTTCACTGCACATATGTTCCTGACTAGCTGTTTATTCATGCCCACAATTACAAAAAATATAAAACAAATTTCTAAGATTGTTCTTACACGTATGTCTCGTGACACATACACCCACACACACTCTCTCAGGCTGATAGTGTGATCACTTTACCCTTTAATCCCATAGACAGAATCAGATTAGAGTGCTGCTCTAATGTAAGTTTGGCATCAGACTGCATTTCCTGCTGTGTGTGTGCTTTACAGCCTGTGAACACACACTTGGAGGACAGTGCCATAAGTTAATCGATTTGACTCGATTTGCCTCCTCCAAAGCTTAACTTAATCCATTTGTTGAGGGGAAGTGCAAACATTTTATTTAAAACCCCCAAATCCCTACATGTGATTTCTTTGCACTGTGTCAGAAAACTATAATTAATACACACCTCTCTCGTCTTTAAATACTCGGTAATGACTTGTAAGCCATGGACAATTAGGGCAGGTTAGACGGGGGTTAAAGCTCATGGAAATTTATAACAGAGTCCCCATTCTGTGCAAGCCAACAAGTTGACTCATTAAACAAACTGTTTTCCCAGCCGTCAGTGACTCACGCCTGAGGCACAACCTCTGGAGCTGATGAGGGAGAGGAAGGAGATGGTGGAAAAATGTGGCAGGCCATGTCCAGTTGAGGACCTCATACTGGGGCAAGAGATTCATTCTGAGCCTTTGAATCTGCCGACAAAAGCCTCCTCTATCAAAGTGAAAAAGTTGTAGATTTTCATATGTAATAAGCAATTTAAAATCTTACATGTGCGTCATCTATCTGCTCATTTATGAACTGACTCTTATACCATTAAAAAAACACACTTTTTAATTGCTACAACAACAACAACATTACTTTTAAAGGCTTAGTGGCCTAAGTGTGGGACTATGCTTTATGGAGAAAACACAGCAAATGAGAAAGAAGAAGAAGATAATCATAATGGAGAGAGTTTGAGGTTCAGATAACTTTAATTGTCAATCTAACAATAGGCTTGTCCGAATGAGAGGGAAAAAAATGCCAAACCTTGGAGCAGGTGATGAATGCTGTGGCAGAGATCAAGAACTAATGGTTTGACCTGAGGGGAAAAAAGACTGCTCACAAAAGAGGAATCGGCAGCACAGGAATGGGGCACTGCAGTGTCATCCAGACAGGACGAGAAGGCAGCAATTAGCAGAGAAACATCTGTAAAAGACATAATCACTAATGGTGACTAAGAGCCATCAACCACAGAAGAAGCTATTAGCTTTTAATTGCTGAGCTATTTTAGCAAACAGCATTGGGAAATATTCACGAGATAGTCAATTTTAATAAGCAGTCGGTATCATAAAACAGAACAATTTATCATTAATGCAGAGTGATTCTAATTTAATGTCAATTACCAGGTTAAACTGCACAAACCACATACTTTTGTAGATGTGCATGAATAAATAAAGGTTGTGGGCGTTCAATGCAAATGTAAAAAAAATTACATTTTACTAAAGCTGAACTGATGAATATTTTTACACTAATAATGGATGAAATGACAATGATAAATCCCCGTAATGGTGACAAGAAGCACAGAGAATTATCACAGACTCTGCAGCTCCTCTCAGCTCTACAGAGTATTTTAGCATCTTGCTGCTCACTGTTCTGGATTTAGAGTCTGTGACTTTACAGTTTTGGTTCATTCTCACTGCTCTTATTGCCTTGTCATACCAAAAAGTTGTTTCCAGTGACACAGCAAGTGGCTTGTGAACATGCCAGAGCAATTATCAGCTAAAGAGCCGGGAATTTCCCTCAGCAGTTGATGGAGACCAAAAACTGAGCTAAAAGGAGACTCATTATTGGACTTCTATTCATCAGGTGGACACAAACACAACTCTGAACGAATGCTAGTGTTTGTCTGTGGCTGATGGGTGTGTGAATACGCAACTGTTTGCTAATAAGTTGTTAGCCATAAGTTGTCAATTGATAATGTGCCAGACATGGTGTTTTTAGCTGGTTCTGCTGCACCCAAGTGGACAAAAAATTTACTAATGCAGGTTTAATTGATATTATGACAAAGGTTGCATTTTGTTCACAGGACCTCATAAGTGTTTGTACACAGCAGAAAACCTTAAAGTTATTGCAGAAGGAAATGGATGGCAAAAGACAATCAGATTCAGAAAAAGCATGTGTTGGCTTCAGTTTTCCTTCTTTTTCTTCCTTCTCCCTTCTACTTATTCTCCCACACTTGTTAACTCCAACTGTATTTTCTCAGTATGTTTAAGCCAATATCGGAAAGATATAAGCTTAATGTCACCCTTTCAGTATTCTGTAAAATCAAGCCTGGGAGACTGTTCAGCTTAGTTTTTCCAAAGTGCTGGCTTAACATCTTCTTTAAGCCAAGTATGCTCTACACAGCCCCCAGGACCTTATTATTGTATGTCTACATGCACAGGATCCTGGATAAGAGTTGATTCTTTTTTCCAGCTTGTGGTAAGTGATGAAATTGTGTAGACGCTGCAGCAGCAAAACACTTGACTGATGGAAAATGACAGCAGAATTGTCTGTGTCTCTTTGATGTTGGATCCATAAATGATGGTTTTGGAAATGTGACTGTGCAATGTTGACAGGAGACTGGAGCATAACTTGGAAAACAAAATCACCAGCATTTAGAGGTATTTTATGGAAATACATGTAACGCACCTTTGACCTTTGTTTTTCATCAGTAGGGGGGTAAGGAGAGGATGAGAGATTTTTTTGCCTCATTTGGGCTCAGTGTGTATCTGCAGTATATTGTCACTGCACAATCTAATCTTACTTGATGAGGCTCAGAGACATTTTCTAAATTGATATATATATATATATATATACACTGATCAGCCACAACATTGAAACCACTGACACGAGAAGTTAATAACACTGAGGACAGTGCTCCCACCACGCCACCACAACTGCTCAAGGAGTCTGAGGGGCCTAAGGTTTCCCAGCAGAACGTTGTACTGTAACAAGATGGTTAAGTGTTATTCACTTCACCTGTGGTTTTAAAGTTGTCCCTCAGTGGTGTAATATGGATATCAACAAGGGATCAAATGATTGTGGGTAATGTTTAAGTTTTCATTTGTATTGATGAGCCTGTGTAGAGTATTATTACCAATTACAGAGGGACTTGCAACTGAACTGCACAATAACTCCCAAACTCCCAAACAAACATTGCTGTTGGATTGACCAACCAGTGCAACTGGGACTTGAACCTGTATTTTTAGTGGAAGAATGGTGTCTTTAATGGTGAAGCTACTGTGTCACTAGATTAGATTCCCTTCCATCAGTCACAGAACTGATAAGAGACCAGTCTCATTCTGGCTATACTGATGAACTGAAAATAAGTGCAGCTGATGCATCTGACATTGTAAACCTGCCAGGATTGAAACAAGGTCTAATTTTCCCACTGATTGCTCAGTGTGAGCCCAGAGGCTTCGCCGCCCTGCTTTGCTACTCCTAACTATCATCATGTTGTCTAGTCAGTGCAAAAAAAAAACTGGCACTGCTCCCTGATGCATCATAAAACTAAGCAATGGTGCATGTAAATGCTTCAAAGTACCACTTCCCTTATGTGTTCCTTCCTCCCCAGGAGTCATGTGTTATTGATCTGTCTGTATGCTCTCTAAAATCTTATGAACAAGGCTCTGTTATTAATGTCATGACATAAATGACACCACAGCACACTATTTAAAAGTCAGCCTGAGATTAAGATGTAATTTGTGCCCATAAACACACAGACACTTGATATACTCCCATAATCTGTTCCAGTCAGTTATGTGTAATCTATTTTTGGTGAGACATTATGTGTTGTTAGATGTTATATGTGAGATGATGGGTACACGGAGGGAAGGAGATAAAACAGAAAAAGGTGACAAAAGCCTGAAATGATGAAAGCAAAAAAGAAAAGGATAAAGATGGAGCGAAAAGATGAAAGTGAGAGATGTGAGAGCGTGTGGGTGGCGGTAAATAAAGGGCGCTGGCGGGGGTGTTCTCAGAGCCATATGTGCCTGGGGTTTGATAGACAGGTCATGTGCTGCTATGTGTTTGCCTGCCCTGGAAAACAGTATATTCCACATAAAGATCAAGCAGCATTTGTGCAATTTTCAAGTAACAGAATGTTTGTACAGGATTCTTGTTCTGTGTACATTTTTAGCATGATTAATAATCTAAAAGTGGTCGAGCCTGGCAGCAACACAGACAGTATCTGCCACCATAAGGTTAAATATGGTGCATTTACTTACAAATGGAAACGTGAAAATGAGTGCTAAAGCTTATAGAGCTCCATTAGAGGGCGGATTCTTCTTCTTTCCAGGCTTTTGGTGGTAACCTTAATCCCTTAAACCCTGGATGACTGCAGCACTAACTATTTCCTGCATGTCTCATCCCCTGTATGTTTGTGAGCAAATGTGAACAAAATGTGTTGTTCTGTTTCTGAAGAAATGTATTGGAATGCAGTCTCACACCCAGTTGTTAGCATATTTCATGGCAGTTAGTCCTACGGCTGTTGTTAAAGCGAGTACAGACCTGCAGAAAAGAGAATCCAGACACGTGTCAGTCATTGACAGGTTAGCAGGAGTTCAACACACATGCATACACACTTAGATTCCTAAAATGGCTAGTGTTTCCACGCAATTAACAATTTATATAATCAATTATTTATATAATCGATTACTGTCTTGATTTATTGTTTGGTATAAAAAAATGTCAGAATACAGTGATTTCACAGTTGCATAGCTTTTTGCATGACTCAAATAATTAACTGATCATTAAGATAGTTGCTGATTATTTTTCCTGTCATCCCCCTTATTTAATTAATCCTGAATCATTTCAGATCCACCACTGTCACTGTCACAGGTTTGGTGAATGATGCACCTCACAGCTTCACTGTGATTTTCCCTGGATCCTGCTGTTGCCTGTTTTCAGACTGAAAATAGCTCCACCTAAAAAACAAGAGCTGTGGGCTTGTTGTTGCAGGTATGAGTGATAAGATGAAATATGAGCCAGGAAGTTCAGTCCAAGGAACACATCCCCGACTTTGATTTCAGCAGAAGCAACATGGTGCACAATGAACAACAAGGTGTTGTTGAAACATCTGGGATATGTGCTTGCCAGTTGCCCTTTATAAGTTATTTTATGCAGTTTTGTGTTTACAAATCAAACTTCATTTATCATGATTTGTTGATAAGTGATACATTGCTTGTGTATTCAATGGAAGTAATTCTTTGAGAACGTTGCCTTTTGTGTGAATGCAGCCGTAACTTTAAAGAGTTAAAAACAGTGACAGATTTGCTCATTATAATATTATAATACTTTATCATATGTTTTGATACATTATTTCAGTTTCAGTGTCACTGTCCATAATCTTTAAAGCTGATAGTATTGTTTGTTTAGTGGTTTTGTATTTGTGTAGTAATTAAAATTGATTACTGCACTTTGGGAGGTGATTGGCAGCTTTGGTTCTGCACTTTAGGTGTCAGGAGAGGAACCTTTAGTATTCTCCTCGTATCTGTTTAATATCAGAGCTGAGGCATGCACTCTCTTCCTGTCCTACATTAGAGGAAGCAGAGGGGATTTAAGGGTTGGGCCTTTCAGTGGGCACTCAGTCTGAGAGGAAGGACAGAGGGATTTTCCAAGCTCCTTCTATCTTTATGCTCCACTGTCATCACAACGCAAACTGCAGACTGTCAATGAATTGACTTTCTGTAACACAGCAAAGGTTTATCTAGAGCAGGAAATGCAATGAAACATTTTATCATGTAGAGATGTAAATTCTGGTGTGTTTTTGAGGCAAATGTGAGAGAACTTTCCCTGCTTTAAAGATACCAACACAGTGTCATTCATATTTGCTCTTTTCTTTAATTATCCCATTTGATTGCATTTTCTGCATACAACATTACTCAAAGCTATCTAATGTTTCTTGCAGGATTTTTTTCCCCCAATCCATCCAATCGTACTTATACCAAAAACCTGGGTGTATTAATGGCACAAAACATGTCTTTCTCAAAGAGGTTATCTATTCACACATCATTCATACAGACAACATGTTTTTACTGTATGAAATCTGCCTGTTGAAGGCCTGAAGACTGAATTGTTAAAGTGAGTTCATGTGACAGACTCTGGAATTCAGAGAAGTTACTGTTAAGTTAAGTTACCTTTTTTTGCCTCCAAAACATGATTTCAATATTTGGTATATCCACCTTTTGCAGCAATTACAGCAGCATATTCCTCTGGCATAGTGTCAATATATTTCCTGAGAAATTCAACATTAATGTTATCCCATGCCTTCTGCAACTGAAGCCAAAGGCTTTCCTTTGAATGTACAATAAATCTGTCCCGTTTATCAAATTTGCTCGATGGTGTTGACGTCTGGACTTTGAGGGGCCAGTACGCAGTTCCGGCAATAGTTAGAAGAATGTTTAGGGTCATTGTCCTCTTGGAAAATAAATCCAGGCCCAATACTTCCTAGCTCCTTCTTCACCTTAGCCATGTTCAATGCCAAGTATTCTAATAATTTTGGCCACCACTGTATATACAGAAATCTGGGGCATAATAAACATAACATGTTTGTTATCAAAGTGGAAAAAGCATTGTATCTGTAGCAAACCTTGACGTCATGTCAGCACTAGTGATGAAAATGTTCTGTCCTTAACTATGTGTGTGGTATACTGGTCAGTTCTCTCTGCTAGGCAAACTGTGTATATACAGTAATAACAATGCATCTGTAATGAGCTAATATCAGCTGATATATTAGTTACAAAGCTGCAACTGATTTTAAGGCTGACAGCAGATACTAAATATCACATTAGAAGTTAATGTGTAAACTCACTACTGACTTTTCATAATATAAAGACCGTGTTTTTCTTCAATAAGCTATTTTTTTACTTCTTAAAGCAGAATTGTGTCGCTAAGTGTTGAAGTAGAGAACTGCTTAGTGTGCCACTGCTCCAACAGAAGGTGACTGCAAAGCGGAAGCACACTAAATATATTTAATGGCCATTTTTAGTGTAGAACTGTTTGCTTGTTCATCCTCCTGCTCTGCCACTTTTCTGTTTTTCATTCTTTTGTTCTTTCCTTCTTGATTTATTTTCTCCCTCTTCATTGCAAAATCCCGACATGAGTCTGACATGCCTCTCCTGTCCAGTAGTTTCTTTGGCTTGCTCCACCCCCCACATCACCTCTTGCCAACTTAATGATAATTGTAAACCATTGATTTAAAGAGTAAACTTAAACACACTCATCTGTTGCCTTCAGCCCCATCTCTGTTTCTGAGTCCACCTATTGCTTTCCAGACATACAACAATCCCTCCTCTTTGTGACTCTACTAACCATCCACACATTCTTTCACCTTCCTCTTGAATTATTTATTAGTTATTGTACCTAAGTTGCTAGAGTTTTAGCAAATACAGTATTTAAGGCTTTTCTGAGTTTCATCATTGATGGTATAAAGCCTCAACCCTGTCTCTTATTTGAATGAGCCTGGCACCATCTAGACTAATTTGCATGAGCAGATGAGGGGGAGGAAGACAACTAAAAATAGATGTTGCTGTAAACCAAAGCCATACGGTCTGTAACACATTTGTCAGATGTGTAAAGAAGCGGCCAAGCAGAAATGCAAATTTAGCATGGTGTTTTTGCTCTTCTTGGTTGGTTTGCAGTGAGGGGATGGAGCTGATAAAACTTTCCAGAATGAATTGCTATATTTTCAAAACTCAGTTTAGTCTAATTTGATGAGGGAGTATCTGGGTCCTTAAGGCACCTCTCACCTCAGGTTATTACTGTTGCTCAACATGAACATCAACAGCTATGCAGATGACATCCCGCTATAAACCTTCTCATCTCCAGAAACCTTAAGCCCCATTAATAAGTTAGTGAAACCCAAACATTTGTGGCCATAATGAAACTTGTCACAGCTCAATCATCAATGTTCTAGTTGGCTCAGAGAAAAAAAACAAAATGGTTCCACACTGAAAACCACAAACCAAGTTGAAATAAGTTTGACCAGCTTTTAGAGCCACAGCACATGTGAGTAACCACAAATATAAACTCACAAATGCTTAAAAATATGGTTAGACACAATAATAAGACACAATTATAGTTATAGCAGAACAGCAGATATAGATATCCATTCCACAGACAGACTTACTTTCAGCTCACTCCCCCTCCCCCGTCCCTCTACTCCCTTGTGAGCAGAAAGCAAAGAAGTATAAAGAGAGAATAGTGAATGGGGGGTTGTTGATGAGCGACACATCGGGAACATTCTCCATAAATGTTTTGTAGCTTGCAAGGAACGTCCTGTAAACAGGTAGAGGTGGAAAGGGTTTGTTTGGACTCTCTGATACCATTCAGTACACCTACACACATCCACCTGGTCCACCTGTTTTCATTCATATTATGAATGGTGACATAAAAAATAAAACTGAAAGAAACTCCAGAAATCTGAATCTCTGCTTTGCTCATCTCGCTGACTCCTCGTCCCGCTTTGACTGTGCACACAGTTATTTCCATCACTACCTGTGTTTTTTATTTGGATTCAGCTCACACTCCCGTCTGTCCCTTTCCTCACAAGATTTGCTTCTCTACCACCTCAGTATATTCACCTCCACTTCTCTCTCTGTTGCTGCACCTGCCCTCTCCTTATCCTGAACAACAGTGGACTG
This sequence comes from Lates japonicus, assembly GCA_033238685.1. Lineage (NCBI taxonomy): Eukaryota > Metazoa > Chordata > Actinopteri > Centropomidae > Lates > Lates japonicus. The sequence goes on along the minus strand of BRZM01000127.1, from coordinate 997,730 downwards.
TTTCATTTGTAGTGGAGTCAAAGTACATTTTTTCTCATGGAAGAATATTTTTGTCAGCATGCATTTCTGTTGGACTGACACCTCGAATCAAAATGAAGTTTGTCCAAAGTCAAGTACAACAACTGCACAAGTTGTCTTTCCTATAGTTTTAATGTAGTGATTGTATCCCTGCTTTAGCTCCAGTTTTTCTTGTAGTGCAACACTTTCCATCATGAAAACACTGGGGATGTAACAAAATCAAAATCTCACAATATGATAATACCTCAATAACAAGTCCAGGATACCATGTTTATTTAAAAAAATGTAGATGAAGACTTTGAAAAAAAATCAGTTTATTGAACAATGAACAAGGCATAAATTTTAATGTTAAAAACAGTCAGTTGATGGGCAAGCATGGGACGATGGTCTCTGTAGTTCTCATTTCCCTTCGCTCTACTCCACTGCGGCTGTGACAAAACTACAGTTTTAGCCCAGAGGACCAATCGTTTGTTAACGTCCAGGTCCACAATGGTATGGAGATACTTTACGATACGTTACATCCCTAGAAAACACTGATTCTCCTGCCTGTATTTAGTTAGTTGATCAAAAAAATCTAAGCTAATAGCACTTAATCCTCCAATGTGAATAATTTCAGAACTTCCAAACCAAAACCATGCACATTCATCAAAAACTAATGTTGTCATTAACGTACTGCAGCATTGCTCTCATGGGACAAATAGGAAATCAATGCAGCATGCGTTAAGTATAGACGTTGCTGGATAACTGATGAAGTGTTGATGTGACACACATAATATGTGTTATATCAGTTAAGGCACTAAGGCCACCGGCCACATTAAGGCTGTGTGAGATCCAAGTTGTAATAAACTAGAATTGTAGTGCCATCATTTGTATAGACCAACACAGCTGTATCACTATTAGCTCAGAACAGTGTTTTATTACTGATAGAAATGATGGCCAAGACGATAAAAATAAAAGCTTTAGTTGTAAAATGAGATCAGACTTTATTCATCCCAGAAAATGTTTGTGTCAGAGATGCTTAGTATTAGAGCTCGACTAATAAATCAAACAGGCCAATATAACAGCTGATGTTCGCTTATTACAGATTTTGAATCTTTGAATGTGTCAACTGATAAGTATGAAGACATTGCAGTACAGAATGTAAAAGTGTTTAGAATACAAAAAGATTTGACATCTGCTGATATATTGTTAAGTCAAAGATCAGTATTGATCCTACCTCAAAAATAAGTGAGGCCTTACAGAGCAAATATAAGCATCTGCATCATTTTTTACACTCTCAAATATCTATTGTTATCAGCCTCAAGATGTATTGCTGGTCCAGGCTATGCATGTTAGCAATGATTAACCATCATTACAAATAACTATTGCATTGCATTCATCCAGAGTGGGACACCAACTCCTAATAAATTACTAGCAGTGAAAGAAGATTGTACAGAAAGGGCATTAGTAAAAGTTCAAATTAAAGTATAGGACAATAGAGAATGAATGGAGAAAAATTAATGATAACATCAGGGGAGTTAACAGCAGTTGAGCTGTTGAGAATACACTATATATTTACACATATGCACTTTTGCACTTTTTAAATTTAATTTTGCTATGTCACTTTTGAGGTGCTCAACAGAATCTATTTGTTACTGACAAGTGACAATAAAGAATCGGTGAATTGAATTGAATTAGGTTAGATTGTATGACAATAGTTGATTGTATCACAGTTCAGTGTCCGAATGTTGTTGCTGAAGAGTAAGTAAAAAAAAAAAAAAAAAAAACAGAACTTTTGGTTAGTTAAAATGATAAAAAATCATGCAAAGTAATAAAATATAATAGTTGCATTGATAGGAATGAAAAAACACAAGGCATCAAGATAGTCACTGCTGTTATGAACCTGGCTCAACTTAACAAAGCCTCATGACTCATTTATATTCAGCAGAAAATCATGAAACTCTTGTGGTGAAGCTGACTTAAAAAGTAGTTTAAGTGAGCTTTGTATGCTCTTGTTTTAGGCTAACATTACATTTGTCTTTGAATAGAACCTATTCTACCAGAGGCAAGTAGATATAAATAAATAAAGCATATAGCTGAATAGCCTGTTGCTGCTCAGTTTATGTGTGTGTTCATTAATGATGTAAAACAGACCCACAGTCCACAAAAAAAGTACACCAAAAACGTATTGAATTAGCTGGAACTAAATTTTGCACTGCTGCTTGTAATCCTGTTACCAGAAACCACGACCAGACAAACATGACTTCCAGCCCTTACACGAAAAACCTGCCGCACCAGTGTGTGTGTGTGTGTGTGTGTGTGTGTGTGTGTGTGGTGTGTGTGTGCATGAAGCTCGAGCCTGTCTACAGAGATGGCTGAGATGAGCTGTGAAAAGCCACCCTGGTGAAGACAGTTGAAGAGCTATAAAACAGTTTGACACCTCATCTCGTTTCAGCCTGCTCCCAGTCTGAGTCTCAGTCAAAGGCAGCAGCCAATAAATAAAGAAAAGTGTGTGTCTGTGCAGTTAAGCTGGTGGGAAGAGGCAAAATAACATCAGACTTTAAACATGTGTGGTTGAAGTACACAGTGTCAGTGCAACTCTTTTTAACACTGTAATAGAGTTACTAGTGACTCATTGTGCCTGATAACACTCCTTGCACTAACCATTATTAGTTTTGATCAACACTAGTGTGCAGTGTTAGAAATGACCTGCCTTCAAATTCATACAGTAAGATGTAAATGTGATTATGTTTATGATTTGAAGCCATGTTATTTCATCTTTACAACATTTACTGGAACATACATGTTCAGCTGCAGCTAATGACTATTTTTCATTGATTAATTTACTCATTATATTCATGAATTGTTTAATCTATAAAATGTTTTTAAAAATAGAAAAACCTTTATCAGAGAGGCCATTCTCATGTTTTCAATGAGAAGCTTGTTTTGGCTGACTAACTGTCGTCTATGACAAAGAAAAGCAGCAAACAGTCACATTTGGGAAGCTGGAACCAGTAAATGTTGGAATGTAACTATGAGCCAATTATTGACATGATTGCTGATTAGTTTACTCTTAATTAACTAATTGATTAATTGACCAATCATAGCAGCTCTTCATTCTCAACAGATTTAATATAGTTTCAGAAAATGTAGCAAAACTAGCCAGTGCTTAGAGACATGGAATTTTTTGGTTAAGTCATGTTCATTAGTTTTGTTCAATTCGTTTGTTTGGGAAACTCAGTCCTGAATGAAGAGTTGGTTCTGATAGCATGATTAATACAGGAGATACCAAGTGAGAATAGTCAACATGAGCCATGAAATTACTCATCATAAGAGCAGCAAGGGGAAAACACAATTTTTGCACTTTTACTGTAGTGTTGAAGAAATAATTTATTGAGTTATTTCTCAGTGGTGTAGAGTGAGCTGGCCTTGGTTTCCATTCCATTCATACAGATACATTCTATATGAAGAAAGTTGTGCTGTGTGAATACACAATCTAAATTCAAACATTAAACAACTGACAGTAAAATCTTGAAAAAAAAGAAAAAAACCTGCTTGTGCTTGAACTTGAATTGTTAGGTTGGCTTTTAGTATTAAACAAAGAAAAATGTCCATGTGTGATACAGTAGGTAATAGTGTTTCTCACCAAGCTTAACATTAGAGTTAAGATGAGCATTAAATGTAATATTAATTCTCTGAGCACCTGCTGTTAGTTAGTGGTGTCACAGCCAGGTTAGGAGCTTTTTGCCTAAAATGTAGGTTAAAAACAATCATATCACTATCGCTTTGACCCTTTGTTTCAACACCGTTTGTTGACATCAAACGGGTTTCACTTAAATGAAACGCTCTATAGGTAAAGTCTCATCAACACCAGACTTTAACTCTCCAAAATTAGTGAGAATTAAATTAAAAAGAAATAAACTCCTGGAGCTTGGAAAATAATTGCAAAATTGATTCATGTTTAGAGTTATTCTTAGCAGTTATATCACACATTTAAAGACGTTAAATTCCATAAAAATGTCCAGTCAAGCAAGACATCACAAAAAACAAAGAGCATCCTCACTGTAGGTTCACTGCCTAGGGAAAAAAAGTCAGCGTGGAAACCCAGCTGGTCTGTCCAGCCTCCCCTCCTCCTCTCTATCTAACAGCTGGGCCTGTCCTCTTCCTGTTTACTACATCAACACCATCACATATTGAACAGCCCTAAGCCATCAGCACATGTTGTAACTGCAATCTGGCTATTAGTATTAAAAACCTTTTTGAAAGCAGTCAGACTACAGAAACCATTGGGTTTTGTACATTACGCTGAATCAATCCATGCATTTAGCAATCCCGGTGTTTATCCACCACTCCCCGGAATATCAGTTTAGATATTAGCCATATGGCTGTGGAAATTTTGCCACCAGTGTTAATATCTGCACTTAATCATTCCCTCAGTCATTACTTAACCTCTTGGTGCCTTTTCATCAGAAACAGATCCTCTTAGACTCTAGTTCATCAAAACTGAGAGATGGAGTGTGAGTAGGGACTGAGTGTAACGTGTGATAAGGAAATGGACTGTCAGATGTGGGATTATGATGGATGTCGTGCTGACTGCTCAGTGGCGTCTGAATGTCTGGCTGCCAGCGATGGCCCAGGCAGCGTGCCTGACAACAGTTTCCCCAGCACTGCCACCTGCTTGCCCACACACTGACTTGTCATATCAACCTCCACCACGGCAGATGGCCCGTTGGAAAGTGTGTCCTGGGGGTGCCATAGAGTGGCTATAGAGAACATGAGAGTTAGCATGCTGTGGTCTAACACTGGTCTGATGACCTGTTCCTGCTAGCAAAACATGTCTTCTGAAAGCAAAGCCCTCTGACTGCTGACCAGAGCTAGAATGGGAAAACTGGACTGTCATTGTCCATCAAATTGCTGTAGTTACTCATTGATGTTTGTTGCTGAAAAACACTTTCAGGCCATTTCTGTGTCTGGCTCTTCACTGTGAACTTGGAGACATTCATTTACAGAGCTAATTATGTTAAAGATTTGCATTATATCAAAACAAGTTTGTGTGCCACAGATAAGCGATGTCAGTTTGTCAGTCATTTTGTTCAGACTAAATTATCTCCAACAAATACTGGAGGTCATATTTGAAATGTTGCACCAACGTTCATGGTTCTGAAGGATAATCTAGTAATGTTGATGATTCCTGACTTTTTCCTCTGGTCCCATCATCAGCTCAAATGTTTATCAGTACACAAGACTTCTTGTTGACCAAATACCTGCCAAACTAACAGCATTCCCATCCGCTCAGTTCACTTTGTGTTTGGTTTGTCAACAGGTCTCCAGTGTAGATATAGTTCATATTATTACAACAGTGTTTTACTCTGTGTCATTCATCATCTGTTTATACAGCAGCTTTCCCTTAAAGATGTCCACAAAGAGAGGAGTTACACTTCTAGACAAAACATTAATAAACACTTAAGTCTGCTCACAGCCACATTAAACAAACCATGTATTATCTGATTATCTGTGTGTTTAAATAGGGGACTTAGGGCTAAAACGTTGCCAAAATCCATTTTAAATACTGATGTTGATACCCACTCTTGGGAAAAAAAGCAGTATACTGGAGTACTTGTAGCGTTTTAAATATGAAGCACCTCATGGATTTATAAAGTAACCTATCAGAGATCAATTCATTCATTTCTTCACTCACTTCCTCACTGGAGCTATTACAGATGTAATGCCATGAGTTGAGTCAACTAGTTTTTGTCAGAGAGCAAATATTAGTTTGGTTTTAGAGCACACAGACACTCTGCTAAAATCTCACTGGTTCATCCTGAGCCACAGCTAGATTTAGCTCTGATTCGTCTGCAGCAGTAGTAGTTTTTTTTTTAATATTACAAAACTGCATAAATGAGGAAAAGTTCCAGCATCATTTAATCAGTTTCAGTAATCCCAAAGTTAATATTAGTTTAGCAAATGTGTATATATGAGATATAATCATTTCACTGATTTATATCAGTGCATACTGTATCCGTATGTTTTATTTTAGTAATCTGTTGTCCAGCCTCTCAGTTCTTTCCTCTCTTTTTTGATTTTCCTCACCTTCTCCCCTCTTCACTTCCTCTTAATCCAAGCGCCCACACACTCTGAATGTTAGTCACACCTGCTCTTTGCTCTTGCCTGTAGCATCAGTCCATCTCTGTGTGTGTGTTTGTGTGTGGAGCATGTGCTGTGGTTTTCTGGTGTGGGTTATTTTACCTCTTACACATCACATCTGGTTGTTTTTTTTGTTTGTTTTTGCTTTTTTGGTCTCTACTGATGCACTGATTATGTTTTCAGTTTTACCTTTAACAGGCTGGCAGACATGGGTGGAAATATGATAGATGAGCTTAAACAGCTGTGTCTGCCACACACAAACATACTGTATTAATGCTCCAGCTGTTTCCTTGAGGCTGCCTTATGAGGCAGAGAGTTGCCATTCAGAGAGCTTACTGCTGCTTTTGAATTGGTGGTTTTCAGATCTTGAGTCACAGTTTTCCAAGCATTTGATGTGTTTTATTGCATTACTTTTCCTGTCCTTTTTTACCCCATGTTACCATAATGGCAACATCAGCTGTGCTTGATGGCTGTTGTCAGAGTTGGTGTGGTTGGACTCCTTTAGTATGGTCTCTGAGCTGATGCAGTGGCTAGAGGTCAGGCTCTGGCTGGAATATCCTCTGGGGCTTAAAGTGGGCCAGAGATTGGGCCTAGCTGAGCACCAGTTGCAGTGTGTGTCTGAGTGTGTATTGCTGTATAACAGGTTTTGGCCTAAAATTCAGACTGAAGCAGTGGAGCAGAATGATCTGAATTGAAGCAGGACAGAGGGGAGACACTGGAGACAGGAGCTCTGGGTGGATAAAAGACCTAGACAGTAATCGGTATGGGTAGACAGGTGACTACAAGACATTTCAGTAAAACCTTTCATTATATACATCTGTGTCATTCTCTACACATGATCAGTGGTGTAAAGGTATGCTAATCAAAATGTAGGCCACTGAGCACAGTGCAGAGGCAAAGAAGTTTAGCATAGGACTATGCCGTGTAGTAGAAAAGAAAGTTTGAAAAGCAGAGATTGAAAGCATTTTTGAGCTATACCAAAAAAACCAAGCAGAGTTCACAAAGAATGGGGCCAATGAGGACCCATTAATCAAGAAGGTTTGTCACATCTGTCATGAGTTGCTTTCAGGTTATGTCATGTGGACAACTGTCAGCTGTTGTCCCACCTTAAAAGTTAACAACAATATTAAAGTTGAAACTGCTACGCTCTCAATCCCAATCCCAAGATGGGGTGTCCTGTATGCTTCATTCAACATTGTGTCATATGTCAAGTCATCAATCACATCTAAAAGGCAAATGTATTTAAAAATTAACCACGCACTTGAAGGTGGTGTGAAGGCCTTTCTCCAAAAAATTCTGTCTTTGCATGTCTTCATTGTCTTGTCATACAAATATGGAGAACAGTACACTCAAAGGCATCAGTTTTGTTCTCATTTGTACCAACACATATTAAGTAGTGAAGGATAAAAAGAGAGCTTTGCAGAGATTTAAACCCTCCTCCTTCATCACACATGGCCAATTCTTGCATTAAGTGGGTGTGATTGTTGGATTGTCCCTCTGGTTGGCCTTTTTGGAGAGGGAAATCAACAAGCTTTGTCTGAAGCACACAAGACCATTTTGTGCTGCAGCAAGATTTTCACTATCTTTGCTTTCCCACAAGAAAACAGCTCTCACCAATGACAATCAATCTGCCAATCCTGATAATGTAGAGGATTATACTGCACAGAAAAGGACAGAAGGTCAGTTTTTCTCAAAGTCGATGGAATGGGAGTCTGATGGGAGAAAAACACTTTCAGTATGTGTTCATCATGTCATTGTTTTCTTCTGTAACATTCATTTTATTTGTAAGTTATACAGAATCTGTGGCTACTGTTGCTCTTAGGATGTTTCTGAAAATCATTATCATAAAGGCTTCACTGATAAACTGTCATATGGTGCTAGATTAACATTCAGTATTAATTGACGTTCATCCCCTCTGTGGTTGTACACACATTTTAGAGCACCTGGCGTTGTCAGTCATATTCCAGATGTCATAGGAGCCCATATGTTTCATTAACACCAGCAGTTACATATTAAATTGGCACAAGAGCATGTAGCATGAGTGAGACACTAACTGAACTAGACATAAAGGGGATAAATTAAAGAAAATGACAACAACATAATGGCTGACTCAAAGCCTTCAATAAGAGTAAATGTAGCAGTGACTTAATGTACTTCCAGCTAAAGGCAGGGCACACAACCCTGTGTGTCAGCCACTCTCCATATTATGAACATACAGTTGAGGCATCTGGTATGTGTGTTCTCTCCTTCTGACCTCAGCTTGACTCTTCATCAGCTTATGCACATACAACACACACATGAAAACACACACACTGATGCACACATCGAGAATCCTAGATAGCTGCAGCTAATTGCATTTTGACAGGGCCCTCTTATTACAATTCCTCCAATGACACCTACACCCAAGAGTCTCCAGTGCATCTGCAGCTCCATCAGTGAATAAAACCATGATGATTATGATTGCTAATGATGATTGTCAGCTCAAACATCTGAATAGACCTGTTAGGCAGACCTAGTACCCCTCTGTGGGGCTGCAGAATGAGGATCGGCACTTTGTCGGTGAAAAGCTTGTTTACATCCCTCAAGTTATTATCTTATTCATGAGCTGGTGTGCTCAGGTTTGTCAAAGGATGTGTGTTTGGACTCCCTGTCAGTCCTAGAGGAAACAAGGATCAGTAGAGCGATGCTGGAAGGGGTTTTCTTATTGCTCTCATTGCCACTTACCTAGTTTTGGCATTGGAGTTAATAAACAACTCTGCTTTTGAAAATGGTTTCGAAAGAATGCTTTCCTTGGGTTCCCTATCTTCAGGAAGCGTTCTATCTTTCATAGTCTTTATTGTCTTTGAAAGTTGCTCACTTCTTCTGTGGGCTGTATGTCAGTGAACCTGTACAGGCGTTTACCAGAGAGTGTTGTTTTGCTTCGACGTTTATAGCTGCGCAAATGTAAACATACTTTTCCTGCCTCGGGACAGAAAGTTGTATCAACCAGTTTATTTTTACACATTTTCGGAGAGATGTAATTCCACCATCAGTATCTGTAATTGTATAGCACTCAAAAACATGCTTAAGAAAATGAGTGAACTTACTGCTTATACATTGACACATAGTAAAGATGAGTACTGAAATCAAGTAAGTCTTTCAACATGATAACGTGTTCCAGAGCTTAGAGACCACACTTGCAAAAGCCCTGTTATCTTTAGCTTTGGGTCTGGTTTCATCAGGTGAAAGGATGGATCTGATCTGTCAGCATCTGACTTGACGGAACTTGACTGAACCAGTTTTATGATGTAACTGTTAAAGAGATTAATCAAAGTGAAATCCTACATTATCAGTAACCAGCACTACATGGCGAAGAATGCTCTTTGGGTAATAGCAGTAGGAGCATTGCTTAATATCATACTTCTGTCAACACTCAAATGCATGAACTTTTGGTCTGTCTGTTTCTTATTGTCATGACAGTTCTGAGGAACTGATTGTTGATTGGCAGGTTTGAAAGAAAGGTACAACAGGGTGAAAAAAGTATTCCAACTTTATGGGCAACAGTGTAGAAAAAATACAGGACCAAGTATGGCTCCTTGGGGCACTCCAGGGAGAACAGAAGGGAAATTGTAAACTATTAAAAGGGTGTCAAACAAACCATATAAGTGTAGTTACACTGACAGGGACCAATAATTCAGTCTGGCAGTTAGTGTTGAGTAGTGTTTATAGTTTAAGTGTTAATAATAATACTTAAATCCAACGGTTATAACACAGAGCCAGAACCTGTCATGTATTTTCTTCTCTCTTCATCCTTTCCTTGCTTTATCTGCATTCCTGCTGACTAAAACTGTTTGTCCTGGCATTGCCTGAAAAAGGGTGGCTCAGACTATTGGAGTGACCATTTAAAGGTGAGAGCCAGGAAATGAGAATTGGGATGTTGCCTGGGGGGATAAAGAAAGAAAAAAACATTAGGATGTGTAAGCAGGCACTGTGGTGTGCCAGCGGTGTTTTTCTTTCATTTTTGTATCACATTCACTCTCATGGTCTCTTGGCACCAAACTCCATTACTCACCTATTACTTTAATAACAGCAGGTGAAAATGGTGAGGAATGACAGATCTTTTCTTATACTTAGTGGTGAAAGGTTAGTGGCTTGAAAACAGGTTTTAAAAAAAATATTTTTCCTCTAGTTTTAAATGAGGTAATGTTCAGATATCCTGATAATTTGTTTGCTTTGAGATGTGTATGAGACAGTAATGACTGTGTGAACACATTGAGGGATTATTCTTTTTAAGTGGCTGAACCTGTAGGCTCTGGATCAGGAACCAGATGTGCTGCTTTACAGTACTGTGGAGGCAGCTCATTTGATCAGTCGGCTGCATTGAAAATAGCTGCTGTCCTCGTTTTCCGTGGCCTGATGACGATGTTCAGGAGCTCATCTGGGTTTTCTAAATGGGCCAGCTCCAGAGTGAATCACAAGGACTTGGATTCATGATTGAGAAACATCAAGGGGTCAAAATGCTTTTTGTGATGGTGAAGTGGAGTGGTCTTTGAACCCCAGAAGCTTGGTTTTTGGCTGATGTTTGAAGACTGAAACTAAATATAAGCAATAAACAGTGTTCCTGTGTGCAAATGTCCTGAAATCTTAAACATCTGACCACTGAAGACCTAGGATTTGGGGTTAGGAATGCAAACAGTCTGAAAACCTTTACATATTGTACATAACTGTAAGAGCTTTAGCTATTTGTAGTGTTAGAGGAGCTACACTAAGTGAAAATAGGGAACAACACAAGTCTGAGTCAGTACCATGAAACTGAAATGACTCCAGGTTTCTGTCTGACTTATTTTTAGTCAGCTTGCCATTTCACTCATTGTGCTGCAACCCTAAATGACACATATTGGGTTGATATTTGAGCATGATCGTATAGCAAAAAAAGCATGCTCAACAACACCGTTAATGAAAATGTGTACCAAATGTCAAAATATCTACTTTTAATTTGTTGGTTACTTGAATCCTTTGCTTCAAAACCCAGACATGCATCTTACCACTGTGGAAGAAGATGGTGATGCTCAGATTGGCCTCATGAATAAAAACAGCAGTTTTGTCAGTTCATGCTGCTTGAATACAATGCCTTGGAGGCTCAGTTGCATTCACATTTGACTCCTGTCGATAAAGATACATTTCTCTCATTGCAAATTTAGGACTGAATCTTATTTCAATTTTTTATTTGTAGAGCTAGACAAATAAATTGTCCAAGCTGGTATCATCAGCCAATATTAGCTACTACAGATAGAGCTGTATAGTTGTATGTCAGATGTGTTTGACATAGCTCCCAATCAGTGTTGACACTGATCACAATTCTGAAAAAATCTTTATGTAGGTTGTGTGCTTAGTGTGTAAAAGGAATGGAGTATCTTTTCTGCCTTGCTATCCTGCAGATGTAATACCTGTTTTGATTTAACAACAGATGTCAAAGTTAAATGTTGTTATATATTTTAATGCTAATAAGAAGAAGTCTAAAATTTGGTGAAATGTTAATTGAAATCAGGAACTTTCTGAGTAATAAGTAAGTGACAAGACACAAATTCTGACCAGACATTCAATGTCAGCTTTTGGTACTTGGCAGTTTTTAATACTCTACAGGCAGCACTAAAATAGTATCGAGCCTTTTGTTACCTTTCAATCCATATTACTTGTCTCAGAATATATGTAAGTGGAACTGCACATAGTCACTTATAACAGTAAATTATACATCTAATTCTCTGTTAAGTATCTCCAAATCACAAACAGCAGACTGATAATGAAGACAGTGAAGCAAAGGAAGGAAATGGTAGAGAGCTTGGCAAGAAAAGACCAGCTGCTGTGGTTGGAGATGGTGAGTGAGCACCACTCATGCTGTAAATCCTGTTATGTCACAGACTAGCAGATGGAGAGGATGATGTGGAGAAAGGGAGAGAAGTCAGCATTGACCTGGTGACCATTAGGATTACAGCCCCTGTAAAAGCACATCCCATTGGTCTGATTAGGATTAGAGACTTGTAAACCGAGGTGTGATTGGAGATGGTGTCATCACATCTGGTTGGAAGATAGGATCACACAGGAGCAGAGATATTTGTGCTGGTTGAGACTGCACACACTGCCAGATGTTACATTTACAAAGCAGCATTTTGATTGGTCTGTTAGCACCAAACAAGAAACAGTCAACATAAATCATAAACAGTACTGAGTATAGAGTCAAATGAACATATGCTCCATTCACAATTTACTGACTGATTTACCTGTAATTTAAAAATAATCTATAGTACATGTCACAGTGGAGAACTTTGCATAGGCAGTAGGAACCACACCCATTTTAACAGATACAGTTTCAAACACATGAAAAAACATGGAGGAAAAAAACTCCCTCTCCCCGACCCCTCCCCTCCAACTCCTCATGTACACTTACACACACAGTCTTTCTTCTTCTTTCCTTACTTCCCTCCTTTCTGTTTCTTTCTCAGTCTTCCCTGCATCATTCACTCACACAGCTCCCCCTTGTAGGCACATTGCAGCACTGCAGACAAACATGAACTGTAATTTGACAAAAGAAAATAAAAATGGCAATAACAGAAGAGATAAAATACAATTAGGATAGAAAATAATAAAATGTCAAATATTCCAAGAATAGGTACTCAAAGACAGCGCTAACCACTGCAATACTGTGCCACACATGCTGATATTTAGCAGGTATAATGTGTAATGTTAGCCATGTTAACCACGCTCACCAACATAGTTGCATAGCAAAATTTGCAAATTAAGACAAAGAACTGAAGAAATAAAAATTTGTCTTGAAAAGCCAGAGGATCACCATAGTGATTACAATTCAGCCTGAATGTTTGGACCAAAATCCATTGGACTTCATGGGACTAGTTGTCGACATATTTGCCAAAACTTTCAGACTCAAGTTGGTACAAGAGGAAAAGTCAGTGCATCATCAAAGTCATTAGGATTCATTCTCTGGGGACCATGAATGTTAAAAATATTACCTGCAGTCTGTCTAGTGGTTGTTGAGGTATTTCAGTCTGGACTAAAATCAATCAACTGATCACGGACCTCTTAGATAAAATCATATCTTGATATTAACACTATGTGAAATGTTATCATGGTGTTAGAGCCAGAAAAGGGAGACACTTTGGTCATGTAGAAGTTGCTTGGTTATAAATGATCATATCTACCTCAAACCACTGTAACATTTATCTTAAATTCATGAATATCATTACTAGTGAAATACCCTGCGGTATCATGACATTATTTTAAGGTAGTATTGTCCCCTCCTACTGCACATATGAGCTCCACCTGACACCTCAGCTCCATCTACATAGAAAAATCTCTTTCATATGGCTGCGTCAAGCCCACTTATGATCCACACTGTGAATAATACATACTGTAACAAGACCCATTTATTAAATATTCAGCAGTCTTTTGGGTAACTTAGTCTCCATTAATTCAACATCCTCAAAACCTCTTCATTTGAATAGCAAATCAGCTGAATTGGAGATGACCCCAGTGACACCTCTTAAATGTCTGAGTTGCTCATAGTTTACTGCCCCATTGTATCCTCTTTTTGGTGTTATTATTACTAGAATGTATTCAGTTTTTGATAAATTGACCTGTCTGCTTCATTTATTTGTTAATAATAACTTTCTACTGACCTTTTCACTAACACCTGCCACTATAACCATGGCGTCTTTAAGGGTTATATCAAATGTAATGTAAAAAGCAAAAGTAAAATCAAAGTGCTGTTAAATAACATTTGATTAGATTTTGGACATATAAGGAAATGTTGTCGTCTTTGTTTTAGAGTTTAGTTACATAACTGTCTATGCTAAAGGAGACATGGAAACTTCCTGCAAAGACTGTCCTCAGTAGTAGGGCTGGATGATAAAACAATAACGATAATGATCACAATATACAATTTTTGAATCACAAACTGCCAGTCATGTTGCAGGAACAGAGGGATGCATTCTGCAACTTAGATTTTAGATGAGTTAGGTTAGATTTTATCATTGTAATCATTTTTCTACCTCAGATTTGTGAAAGGTTCCACAGTTTGTCAAGTGTTTGTCATATTCTGATCATAAAGAAAAGTTTAAAACCACAATTAACCATCTGGTCTCTTCAGCTTTCACTCAGGAGCAAAAATCAAATCAAATCAAATGATCTGACATTTATTGTGATTGTTATCGGTATTGACTGATATGAAAATTTGAAACAGGATAACATTTTCTGACATATTGCCCAGCCCTATCCAATAGACACCACATTGTCAACCATAACACAGTGTAATAAAAAAATAGTTTTACTAACAATAATGGCAGCATTCCCTCACTATGAATCAGAGACTCTTCTCTATGGCAGTAGAAAAACTGTGTGAGTGTTGGCAGAAGATGGAACCTGTGATGGAAACCCTTCAGTGTGTGAGTGTACTTCTCTGAAGAGCAAATTCCCATAAGTGGATGTTAACATTTATGTACTTCCCATCCTCTCTGTTTGGGAATAACAAGGCCTATGCACACTGATCAAATACAGGACCTGGATTAAACAATATGAAGGCTTTACTGTATATGAATTAATATAATGAATTAATGAATTGAATGATAATGTATATATATAGATATATAATGAATTCATATTCATATCAAGTTATAAATGAGGAATGTGGCAACTCTTTACCTTCTGGGAATTCTTTCAAAAGATAGACACTGACACATTGTCAGACTTTAGATGTCTCAGTTTATCAGTGGCAAGGGACAGTAGTCTCTGGCTTTGTTGCAGCTTGTAAGGCTGCAAATTAAAGGGCTACAGCTGACATGTACTTTATTAGCAGTAATACTGGAGACGTGCCAGAGTTCTCCTCGAATTCATCTCCTGGCTTCAGTTCGCAGTAATGACTTATGACTGTTGGTTTTACTGCTCATTTGATCCCAGCAGGAGGAGGAGGTGGGCAGCATTTAATATGTGGAAACTCTGTGGAGTGGGTTTGAAGAATTGCAGGAGGGCTCAGCAGACAGATGTGACAGATGTGTTGTCCTTTTGTTTTCCACAGATCACCAGAAGTTGGAGCGAGAGGCCCGGATCTGCCGCCTGCTCAAGCATCCCAACATTGGTAAGTAGTACTCCCTTTCCTTTTACTGTATCTCTCTCTGTGTTCCCCCTCACAATGTCATATGTAGAGTTATGTTTAATATATATCCATGGGTTTGAAAATACACAAAGGTTAGCCAGAAGAGGTTCCATAGATGTATAGAATATCCATTTAATATTTATACAGTTTCCTCTTAAGTGCTTTTGACAACACACTATCTGCATAGAAGCCAAAGTGTATTCCTCCAGCCATTTCTTCTAGTGCACAATGGCCATTTGATCATCAACCATCTTTAGAAGTAGTTGGAGGACACTGCAATTCCACATCAAGTCAGTTTCATTAATACAGAATCACAAATGGCAACAACATATGACATCATCTATGCTGAGACGCTAAATTCAGGAGGGTGAAAAAAAACATTTAACAGGAAAAAATTACATGACATCCCTAGAGATGTTCCCTAACTTTAACCCTAAGGGTGTGTCCAGAAGGACTCAGACCTGCATGACAAAATGTAGCCTCTCATTAATTTAAATGAGGGGTGCCAACACAACCCAGACTGCTAAACAACTGCAAAGTGTTGTGTGGTATTATTAAACACTGTGCAGTGTGTTGTCATTTGGAAAGTGTTCATACTCATGGATTTGTTGCTGAAACTGGAATTCCTGGACCATAATTCATGTGTGAGGCTGGTGACTTTCTGCTTATTCAGCCCCTTGTATTGTTTAAAGACATGGCCCTTTTTCAGTCACTGCTGACCACTACATGCCTAACCCCAACCTCAACCCAAACCCTAAAGGCATGGTTATATTACATTTCTTTTCACCCCTCAAAAATGATGTGATGTCATGTTTTTGTTACTGGTAATAAAATATTGGAGCAACGTGGAGATAGGAGTGAAACAGGATCCATCATTTGGGCTTCAGTAGAAGTAAATGGGATACAGATTAAATATTTATATACTGGAAATGTAATGATTCTGTTACCCTAGGGACAAGAACAAGTTCTTACATCCCACTGTCCGACCACGTGGAAGGTGGAAGTGTTGATAGTTTTTCTGAACAGCTGCCCTGAAAGATGGAATGCAAAGCTAACTGGAGATGTTTTCAGACTGTCTCTGTTGGGAAGAAAAAGTGAAATAAGTGTGAATCAGAAACAAATTCTGTTATCAGAAGAATGATGACTTCTGAAGATAATCGACAAGCAGCTCTGATGATCTTACTCTCAGCTTTAGACCCTCAGTTTAGATGAGAGAAAACTCCAAGAAAACCTTTTAACTGAGCCTTTTCCTAAAAGGAAAACAACTCACCTACTTAAATTCATTCAGTGGGATGTACCCAACCACTGATATTTCAGTTACATCCCTAGGCCTAGTCTTGACTAAGAATTAAATATCAACCCTAACATTCAGTGTTTTGCTGGGTTCAGCTTTTTGTCTCCAAATGGAAGCTGAATGTCTACAATGTGAGTGGATGAACAGATTTATGTTCCCACAGCCTGATTAAGAGGAGATTCCCAACTGTAAATGAAAACAAATAAGTTCTGTCTAAAGCTGTGTTGTCGTGGGTAGCACATACTCTGGCTTCTGAATTGGCTATATCTACAAATAGAGCACATCTTCATATATGGCTCCCTTCCCCATTCCCCAGCACACACACACACACACACACACACCTCCCTCCCTTGCTGTGGGAGCTACAGAGGCCAAACAGCTGTAATTACCACCTCAGTCAAGACTTTGGAACACACTGAAAACTGGCATTTATTTGTTGTTTGGATCTTGTTGATTCTTTTCTTTTAGTGAAAATGAGAGATGAGTGGGTGGCAACGACAAATGAATGGATGATAGGGGGCTATTTGGTTTGCTGGTCTATTGTCCTGATGTCAGAAATCGACTAACCAACACATCAGCATGGAGGGTTAAGTTAAGAGAGGTTGATTTCCCAGAGGTTTGGGTTCCCATGTCTGTAACCAGACTAAACCAAGGCTTTATGTCAGTGCACCATAGTAATTTCAGTCTGACAGAGGCCGTGTTAATAGCTGCTTAGTTAACAGCCAACATAATAGAGCTCTTTAAATAGATATTAGCTCTGTTTCACATGGGGTCCAGTTGCTTGACATGAGTCGTTTGAAAAGTAAAGAACCACTTAGAGCCCAGCTGATACTGAACTGTGATGTTGATACTGATATTTGAGAGTAATTAAAGTGAGATGAGAACATCAAAGACAGTTTAGTTGAAGAATTAGTTTTTATTTTTGTTCAGTACCTTATAAACAGTAAATATAAAAATGTAAATTAGTTATTAATTAATAGTTATTAGGAAACAGAAAATAAAACATCAGCTTGAATTGTGAAAAACTAAAGTCAAATATATTTTGCCAGTAAAACATTTATTTCTGCAGTTTACTGTTCTGCATACAGTGATACAGTGCCTTAAATTATTCAGCAGATGTATCAGTCAGGCTCTACAACATTTTTCTTGAATGATGAATCTTTAATTGTAAGGTAACATGTTTATCTATATAGGAACAGTAGAGTTTATTAATTACAGCTGACTGCTAGTGTTTGTTGCTCTGCTGAATCAGTTTTTAGCTTTGTTACCATGTTACTACAGATTAAACCCGGTCCTTCTCATTCATTGTTCCTATGCGTCTGTACTGTCACACCTGTTCTCACTAGTTTAGTATGAAATTGTTTGTAACTTTTGAAATGGTAGAAATAGCAGGCTTTTCATCTCTAGCTGTATGAGGCTATAGTTAGCCAACTTTTTAATGTTTCCAGATGAGATTTCTAAGCAATGACTGGACAATCAGGGAGGGGTTTAGTGAATGATACTTCAGCAAGTGTTTTTGGTGAGTAATCATTTTATTACTGATCTAAAATAAACCCAAGTTTGTAATAAATGTAGATTTCCTTTGGAACAGTAGTAGAGACTGTTAGATTAATACAATTATGTGAAATCCTCTACGAGCTTCCTAGAGCAGAGTGTGCTGAACACATAGACTAAACACATGATTCCAGCACCGCCTCCACCACTAGAGATTCTCATTACTCACCTGCTCACACACTCCTTCTCCCCTTGAGACAGATCTGTCTCCCATCTCATAGTGGTTGGCGGGTAGCAGGTGATGCCAGTCTCATTACTATTCCATTCACACTGCATCCAGCTCAGGGAAAGCCCTCATTCCTTTAAGGTCGTGGCAGTGATAGATCTCTCAGATGTCAATCAGGAGATGAGCTAATGACGACGTCAGAGGATCCCCACAGGGAGATCTTTACCTTTTTTTTAATCTTGGCCTGTCTGTCTTTAACCTCTCCTGAGTGCTGAAATTGGAATGAGCTTTTTCCTGAAGCACCTTATTTCACATTCATGCAGTCACACATATTCACAGCACAACCAGTCTCTCTCTGATCGCATTACCATCAGAGTCCTTTGAACTCGGGGGAAAATAGTGAAACTAGCGGATGAGGTATTCCCTGCTGACCTGATAAGAAGCCAAACACAGATCAGTTGTGTGTTATTGAAACATAGAGTCAAAACCAATTGTAGCTGAGGTTTCCATCCTGCTGCCTGTTGAAGCTGCTTTATAGTGACTTTAAACTGTAATTGATCATGTTGACTCACCTGACTGCTGTAGGGTTGGGTTTCAGTAGCATTTTATTAAGATTAAACCAGTATTGAGTCCAATAATGAAATCTGAAGCCTCGCAGATCTCTTAGTTAACAGGGAGATTCTGACTACTCGGGCTGATGTGAAATAATCATTAGCAGCCCCAATATTTTATGAAGCTGTAACAAATGATCAGTAATTTTGTTAGTCAAGCAACAGAACAGTAATCTGCAACTATTTTGATAATAATTTTAGCCATTTTTCAGGCATAATCTGTACTTGCACATATCAGTATACCAAAAATGTCACTTTGAACTTTAGATGGACGTTTTTCACAAGTTTCTTATATTTAATAGACAAAACTGAGAAAATAATAGGTGATAATGATACTGATTTGCAACCCTGCTGTTCAATCAGTAAGAGATTTGGAGCCTAGTAAATCCTGCATTTTGTGATCTTGGAACTGGATCTCATACAGAGCCACTAATCGAGATCCAACCCCAGGTCTATGGTCTGTAATGTTTTATATCAGGACAGAAATGAAGACAAAACATTTACATTGTCTCCTTTTCTAAGGTTCCAATGCTCTTGGACTGCTGTGATGCTCTAACTTACCATACTCCTCCTGTAGGTTTCAGTGTGTTCATGTCTGTAACTAATAAATTGGTTATGTTTCCATAAAACTGATGGCTTGTCTCTGTCAGAATGAAATGAGCATGTTGCAGACATAGACTGTAGGGGTTTCAAAGCTATCTAGAGACTGGAACATGCAATCTCACTGCCACAATCCACAATCCGACAGGTGTGTAACCCCTGAGCTGCTACTACAGTAGATACTCCAGTCCTTGTCAGAAGCGTCATGCTAGTCTCAGTTTGGCCCTCTTTGTCACTTCACAGCATGGTGTTTCATGTCCATTAGGCAGTGTGGCTAATTGGCTCAGTGAAACCTCACTGCTGGCAGAGTTCTTCCCTCTGTGCTGCCTTCATCTCTTTCTTGTTCAGCAAAGTGAAAGAGACAGCCTCACTCCCTGACATGCACGCTCCTTCACAAGACCTGAGTGCTAAAAATAGAGCATCAGGAGCGATGTGCAGTATCTGTAAATGTAACACAGGAGAAACTTAAAGAAATCTTTGTCAATTCCTAATGATAGTGATAGAAAAACATTAAACAGGTGCACAGACAGTAAACACTCATTAAAATAACTTCGATTGCTGCTAAACATCTTAATCTTCATCTTGTCTTAAGTGCACTTTTGGTCTTAAACACTCAGCTTATTTTCTTCTTTTCTGTCTCATTATAGTTGGTCTAACAGCAAGATATTAACATTTATTTATTTTCATCTCAGAAAATAGATTAATTCAAAATATTTTTTCTTAAATGTAAGTCAAAGGATCAACTACAACCTTGGGCTATAAGCTACAGCCATGGGCTCTTCCTATACTGTGACCATTAAAACTACAGTATACAGCTGAATATAGGTTCACATGAATATTTCAGCAACATGTTTGACTGTCCACTCACGGATCTCTGTATGTTCACAGCTGGATCTACAGATCTGGTTCTCTTAGAGAGAATGAAAGTGAATAATGTCAATAATTTATTTGATACCAGTGAATGAATCAGCTCTGAGAACACATAGAAATATACAGAGAATAATATTACTTACTGTGCCAGCATTTAGGAGTTTATTATAACAAACACAGGTTTCATTCAGGTGGCTAATGTGGGAGTTAAATTCAGTTTCTTGGTGACTTCAGTCAAAAAAAAATTCTGACAGTGGTGTAACGTTAGTAAATTTAATCAAGATTTTACTTTTTACAGATCTGTTCTGAATAAATGTGTAACAGTTCACACAGCATCATGTATTATCAAATGTGCAAAACATGGATTCCCTGATATGTGAGTTTTAAAGGACATGCATATTGGTGAATGATGTAGTTTAAAGTTTCTCTCTTTGATAATACTGCAGCAGTAAGCTCTGTGCAAAAAGGCATTGGTGGAATAAAGTGGAGACTCTCTGAGTGAGTCAGCTGCTGTTCTTTCATGTCACCTGGTGAAGTTGTGACAATAAATTCTAATGATGCAAGAACAGGCTGAAGTTTGAGCATTTTTAGGAAGTGGATGACTTATGTCCATTCATGGAAGCTTTCATTCAGACACAGAAATGTATGGTTTAACCCTCTGCATGTATTAATAATATACACAAGATTGGTTGTGTAAAAGTCAGTAAGAGCAGGTTTTACACAAAGTTACGATACCTGGCAACCTCATAGTGACAAAAGGACTCTGGGAAGCTTGATTTAAAAACAGAAATTTGACTGAACATTTGCTTTGCTTCAAAATGGGCCTAAATGTGTCTGTAACACCAGCAGAGGAAAAGCTGAACCCACCAGTGATGTCTAAAACTCTTAACCACACTTCACACTGAGAGAAGACAACAGTGCACTGGTGTTCAGTGCTCCATTTGTGGTTCACTGAAGTGTGCAGAATTCACACAGTTACCTACTGCTGCCAATGTGGCAGGTTGCCTGGTACAGTGAAGTAGTATTTTATATAGTTAAATAACTTTGATTTCTCCTCTCTTCTCCTCCCTCACAGTGCGGCTCCATGACAGCATATCAGAGGAAGGATTCCACTATCTGGTCTTTGACTTGTAAGTGCATTTTTATTTTGCACATCATCTTTATGCACCTTTAAGACACTCTGCCTGATGATAAACGTGCCAAACACACAGGAACCACACACTCACATCATGCTCAGGAGAGACGCTGTAGAAACCTGCCAGCTGCCAATCAGATGTCCTGTCACTGAGGCATCATGGGAGATTAGACGTGACATATCCGCCTCCTCTTTGCTCCCATCTGTCACAGCCCTGTGCTGAGTCATCACACACCCTCACCGTGTTTACACACTACTTAGAAACATCATGTAGATACTTGAGTTCATGCTATATAACTGCATCAGACTGCAACATGCATGCTTGCACAAAACACACACGGGCTGTGTTGTATTGCGTTTTGTAGTATCATACACAAACTGTGCAACTCTATAAATGAGAAATAATGTTCATACTAACACAGATGGCAGGTAGAAGATTTTATTCACTCCTATCTGTTCATCAGCCATCTGCTGCCTCTGCTTCTGTTCATTAGAAACTACTAATAAAGTATCATCCTGACCAGATATCACTCTGAATAGTTGAATAATTTAAATCGAAAATGGCCATCCTCAGGGCTTAACTGTGTAACTGACAAATATGTCATGAATATTTCATATCTTATGCTGATGTTATCTCATAGTTCATAGCCACAGGTTTTAAATATGATCTAAACTATAATCATTCTGCTCTGTCAGTGAATAAGTTTATAGCAGATTTAATCTGAATTCAAGTTAATTTTTATGATGTGTGTTGTGTTATGAGCAAAATGTAATTAGGGCCCGAGCACTAGCGTGCGAAGGCCCTATTGTAATAGTAGGAATTATTATTATTCCTGTGACGCTAAAATTGCATTTTCGAGGGCCTAAACATGCTCAAAAACTCACGAAACTTTGCACACGCATCAGACCTTGCGAAAATTGACATCTGATAGGGGTCTCGTTCATTGGCGCCATAAAATGGCTCCATAGCGCCCCCTTGGACATACTCAAAATCCCCTTGCCATTAGGCTTCGTTTGTCTGAGGTGAACGAAATTTGGAGGCATGATGTAACATGCCGAGATGCACCAAAAAGTCTCTGGAGATCATGGCCTCAAACCTACGGGAAGTCAGCCATTTTAATTTTAATTTGAAAATTTTACTCATTTTTTGGCATTTGGGGATGTTGTATTTGATCGAACTCCTCCTACAGATTTTATCATATCGACCTCAAACTTGGTCAGGATACTCTCAAGGCCTTCGTGATTACACATTATTAAAAGATTTTGTTGACGTTGAAGGGTGTGGCCGTGGCGGCACCTCAAATTTTGATGCCTCGCCATTAAACAGGAAGTTGCGTTTAAGTTGCTGTAACTCAGCCATACTTTGTTCAATCAGCCCCAAATTTCACAGTGTTGATAAGGGTCCCGACATACACACACACACGTCAATATTCACAAAAAGTTATAGCGCCACCTATTGGCAACAGGAAATGACATGTTTTAGACTTTGACGTCCTGTTACTAGCAGGTTGACGTGATCCACTTTGACTTGGTCAGGAAAGCCTTAAGGCCTTCATGATGCCTTATTGTGAAAATTTTGATGTTCCGTTAAAGGGCGTGTCTGTGGTGGCATGGTGAAGTTGATGTAACTCATGCATACTTTATCTGATCTGCCCCAAATTTCACAGGTTTGACAACAGACCTGTCCTGAACACATCTACATTCCAAGATACAGATATAATCATAGCGCCACCTATTGGCAACAGGAAATGATGTGTTTTATCTAAGTAGCTCAAATGTGGTCAGACAAGCATTAAGATCATAATGGTGCTGAATTGTGAAGACTGAGTCTTCATGGGACGCCCTTGCTGTGTCGCCATGGCGACTTTTGATGCTTCGCCATTAAAGAGGAAGTTGTTGTAACTTCCGCATGCACTGTCCAATCTGCCCCAAACTTGACATGTTTGCTAAGTGTCATGGCCTGAACACATCTACATGCCAATATTCAGGAGTAGTCATAGCGCCACCTGATGGGGGCAGTAAGGGACTTCTGACTCATTCACTCTGTGTCTGGTGGTCACGCAGTTGCAGAACTGTGTTGTACGACCTGTGCAGACCCCGTGGCCGCAGGTCCCCCAATGGGCACGGGGCCAAGGAAAATGTTCGTGGTACAAATGGGAATAGTGGGATGTTTGGAATTTCAGTGGAAGCATATGAAATTTTCATTCAGAGCTAGACTGATGTGATCATTTCACACTCACTGCACTGAAATCTGATGGAATTATAAAAACACACCACTCTCATTCGTAATTATTATTTGAAATTAATATGAAATGTACATCCTCCAACCCAACATTTCAGCCGTTTCTCACCAACTGTGACAAATTTCAGGCTTGTTAGTCAACATGAGCTCGATGCTTCGTTTCTTCCCAATTCCAATCTGTTCCAGCCGTCTGCCTCATTTCCTGCAGCATGAAGCATTGCAGTGGATATAACTGATAATATGAAACATAGTGTTAGTATGTTGCTTTGTCCATACATCTTTTTTATGTCATCAGCTCCTTCTCTGTGTACCTGCAAGTCCCATAAGGCAGCTTGCTCTTTATTGGATCCACCAGCCTCCTTTACTGTTGTCAGTTATCATCCTTTATTACATCTTTTACCTCTATTTCCCAATTTGTTAATAACACAATCAGTATCCTCTCCTCATTGTAAACCTAATATCCTGGGCTTTCTGTCACGTCAGTTAATCTTCCTTCCTTCCTTCCTTCAAATGTCTCCCTTTCCCTCTTCCCCTTCACCCTCCGTAACTCACCGTCTCCTTCATTCCTCCTCTCTCCTGTGTATTGTCAGCTGTTGTTTGCAGTCTAATCTGGCAGCTAGAAAGGAAATTGCTTCAAATTTATTTTAAACGTTGTGTTTAATTTCACTAGAGGCCATAAAAAAAAGAACAGAGGGTGTTCCTTTCTTGGCGAAAAGACAACACACTGATAAAAAGCATCCACCCTTTTTTTCCTGAATAGAAAACCTGACTGGAAGGACTATAGAACATGCGGTCGGGTAGAGCAAATTGACCATGAATAGGGGGGCTAATATATTACGTCTCTAGAGGCTTAGAGTTTAAAACCTCAATTTTAACCTGATATTTATTGAGAGAGGTGAAAAGAAGAGATGAGAAGAACAGGCAGGAACAGAGCAAACTATAATCCACTTCATGGTGGATCATGTCCCAGCTGCTGAATGCGCGCCAACAATAACACTGAGACTCCGCAGGCTTTTTTACAACTGAATTTGTCTCAACACCAGAGTCATTAAAAGTTGCATGAAACTTTAATATCAAAACCCTTAAAGACTCAACGTGATCATGTTTTCCACAGGCAATGGAAAAGGTTTAGCCTTAAAATAGCCTTCAAGTCATTCTCCTTGTTTTGGGGAAAGTGGTCCACTGACCCACTTTTAAAATCATTTAAGACTGGAAAGGGAAACTACTGAGTTTACAGATGAAGGTCAGTTTACTCATCATGAGCTGTACTACAAGGCTGACAAAATACGGTCTTCTGAGCTTAGAGACTACGCAATTTAAAGAGAAAGCCCACGGAAGATGAGGGCACATCAGGAATTGATTGATTTTGACTGTTGTTTCCCAGCTTTATGGAAGTGCAATATTAAATCGCCTGCATACAGATGTAGGAGTGTAAAACAGCTGTGTGTATACAGTTGTATTGACCCTGTCTCAATTTATCTAAAATCCCTCAGACCTGTCACCTAAGGAGCACAAAAAGCACAAAACTGCTCAAGAAGCTGCAATACTGCAAACCTACTTCCTACAGCATGGATCATGATGACAAGGCAGACTGTACACTCAGTTGTCAGTCCGGTACCGGAGGATATCACTTAAGTCTCTTGACTCACTCTCAATAAACCTATTTTGTTTAGCTTAGGAAGTCGTCTTTGCAACTCTTGTTTATCACAGGAGTGATTGTGGTTCGTTTGGTTTCCCTCCTCTTGTTGTTTTTGGCTGGGTGTGATCAGATTTTCATTTCTTTATTAGACCCTCCCTGTCTCGTAAACACCCAAGTCTTTCAAACTTCAGGCCCCAAATTTGCAGCACATGCTTTCTGTTACAAATCTGAACCCTGATGACATCATTATCAGGGTGATGACATCATCTGGGTTATTTTCCCAGACTTTTGAAAGCTTCACCAGAGCCATAGAAGAAATTATACAAGTACTGAGAAGTACTCCTGATCCTCATGTGGAATTTCCCTTTAACCTCAGCAATAAACAGTCATGGCACCTAATAAAAAGTAGTATAGAAATGGCTGTGTGCTCCACTTTCCTCCTGGGCTCAACTGCTTTACTTGTGGATTGAGATCTGATGCACATGATTTTGTCCTCCTCTGAGGTCCATCAGCTGAATCACAGTATAACATAGAGTGCTCTGTGATTACTGCACTTCCACTCTCTTCTGTGTTACTTGGAAAGTCACTCTGGACTTGAGTCATGGAAAGATATGGAAATGACTTCCAGCTGAATAAACAGTGTCTATATGCCATATGATCATATCAGCTGGAATAGATTTTTGTAATGATTTCACCTTTTAGCCTCAAAAACATTACATTGTTCTTTTGACCCAGCTGGTCTAAAAAAAACAAAAAAACCCTCTGTTTGGGATGAGATTTATTACAGTGTAACATTATCAAGCCTTTCTGCTTTTTCCCCCACACTCATGGGAATGAACATCTGTGTGTTTCCAGTTCAGTTCATGTGTTTTCTTTGCAACTGTCTCATTCAGTGTTTGTCTCACTCTATTTGTTCCTCCTCCAGAGTTACCGGTGGTGAGCTGTTTGAGGACATTGTTGCCAGGGAGTACTATAGTGAAGCTGATGCCAGGTCAGTGTTATGCTCTGCTGTGTTGATATTTTGGAATTACTCTATAAATGTGATGTTGAACCCATCTCTGGCAACCTTTACTGATTAATTAAAATACTTGGGTTTAGAAATGTCACTTTTCAAATCACAGTTTGATACATATAAGTTTCTGGGTGATGTCAGTAAATTCACTTTGTTTTAAAACAGCACTCATTTGACAGAGGAACAAAGCCTTCATACAGTTGGACACTGATGGCCTGTTACTGAGCAGCAGTTACAGACTGAGACCACACTTTCCCTCAGCTCCTCCACCTTCCTCCTCCTCAGTCTCTCAGGGTCTCGCCTCCAGTTGGCCAGGAGCTAACACCACTTCTGTTTTGAGACTCGGGCAGAGGATTGGCCGTGTTGTGCGAGTAGTAGATGATGACATAATTACAGCCATTTTTTTCTTTACTGGATCTGCCACAGCAAACATCAGTGTATGACTCTTGCAACACACACACACACACAAAGAAAAAAATTTCTGAGAATGCTATTGAGTAAATGGTCCATTTACCGAATTGCCCATCATCATGGCCTCTGGGTGGGTCAGTTGCCACATTACTGTGCTGTCCCCCTGTTAACATGGTCAGCGGCTCCCCGAGTGTCAAAGCGAGCTCACAGCCACAGACAGTGAGTGGTAGCTTGTCACTAACCCATGGCCCCCTGGTGTTTGCATGCAGTCATTGCATTCAGCAGATCCTAGAAGCTGTGCTCCACTGCCACCAGATGGGTGTGGTCCACCGCGACCTCAAGGTAAGTAGACCCACAATAAGGAAGAGAGCTCAAACTCTACACTGTCCCCTGTATTTCTGTTTCTCCATATTTTTCTGTTTGAACTACATTGTTCAAGCTCATGTTTCAATAAAATATCAGCTTCACTTTTCCACTGAGCAGGTAGTCCACTTACCCCCCTACTGGCTGCAGTGTTAATGGGCTCTGCAGTACCCTGCAGCTATAAACAGCACTGCTATATACTGTATATGGACCTTGTTTAAAAGGCACATATGTCTGGAGGACATCTACCATGTTATACATACATAACTGAATAAATCATTTGATAGACCTTAAATGTATTAAATACACAACAAAGAAAAATGTTTCAAAGTCAGTGCATATTATCGTGTGAATCAGTCCTCTCTGTAAAGCAAAACACTTCACCAGTGGCAGTGTGTAAAACCAGCACTCCACCCACTGATAGTAATACTGAAGAAATGGCGTTCTCTGTAGTGAACCTGCGAGCTCATTTACTTAGCAAATAATTCTTTTCTGGAGCCTAAAAGTCTTTCTGATTTTTCCATTATGTCTTTCTACTTTTGCTAGTATGGCCATGAAGATGGCATGAAATTTCATTCTAAGTTGAGTTAAAAAGTCTAGTTCATAATATTCAACTAACAGATTTTATCACCTGTCGGACAAAATTCAGAATTTTTAGGCTGGTTAGTTGTTCCATGTGTATGTTGAAGATGGTGGTTTGAGGTAATGGGGGAATCAGTGAATACATGGGTTTAATGTAGTTTTCTATATTTTCCACCTCTGCCTTTTCCTCTGAGCAAAATGACAACAGAAGAAAGAACTTTCCAGAGCCTGTTGTGTGTTTTTCATCACACATGTTCTCTGATGTTGACCTATAGGAGCACTTAGCGCACTTTCTTGTCAACTTTAAACATGGCAAACCGAAAATCACCTACATGTGTCATGCAAGTCATGAGAGATGGCAATCACTGATTGGTTAGGGTGCAGCGTTTTAACTCTCATGTCTTTGTCTGATCCTGGCATCAGCTGACTTGGTCTGTCAGGACCCTGTGACTGGGATCATAGTTGATTTTGAATATGATGTATTTTCCTTTTAACTACAGCTTCCACTGTTTGGGATATGGCGCATTATGCACCTATGTGAAGCATGCCCACCCTCTGGTAATCCAGAAGTCAGTTTTGACAGAAGATGGTCACTCACTGAGATGGGCTGTTAAAGTGTATTTAAGTAAGGTCAAATGTTGATTTAATGTTGGTGAAATGTTTTAGGAGTTTGGACGTTGTTAAAACATAAGGTTCACAGTGGTCTTCTCTCCATCTCTAATGCTGCTTTTTCTCACTGTGGTTTGCTCCCAGAGCTCTGATTTGCCAATCAAATGAACCGGGGTGTGTCTGAGGTTTGGTTTACCTTCAGCAATAATAAGCTCGCATTTTGCATTCGGCGACTGCCCCCTCTCTACGTTCTGATTGGCTGTTGCCAGGCAGCTGCCATGGCTCACTGCAGAAACACAAAGACAAAACAAATACAACCAAAACAAACAAGCAAGCTGCAGAGCAGAGGCACTATGGAAAGCAATGTTTGCCACTTTGTGTGTATATTCATGTGATTTCATTTCTCAAGATAATAAGTTTGAGTAGTCGAGCGAGTCTAAGCGAACACACACACACACACACACACACACACTTACTCACAAACAGGCACACAGGAAAGCAATACATAGCTGTCTTTATTAAGTTCTTGTAAAGCTTTATAGTTTATGTGAAGAGTCTAAACACATGAATTTATCATGAAATAGTGACGACACAGCCAGAACTGCCTCTGAACTGCTACAGTTTCTGATCTTCCTGCACTAAGAAAGGCCACCTCAGTAGAACTTTCTCTTACCATGACCATCTCAAACAGAAAAAAAATCAGAAGCAGACCAGGTCTCTGTGAACACCAGACTAAAACTACACACAGCACCGCACTGGCAAGAGGTCAAAGATCATAGTAGTCAGGGGAGAGCCAGAGAGAGATCAATGAGAACATTCTCCTCTGACACCAGAGTCTTATTTCATCTTCATTTCTCATTCTGTCTTATGAAAAATCCCTGATGTCAGGTTATGTGGGATATTCCCTTTCAAGGAAAAAAAGGTTGTTTTTGGCAGCAAGTGCAGTATGTGTGTTCGTCACAGTAACAGTAGTGGTCCTACAGACTGCAGCAGAAGCCTCAGGCTGGTTTAGTAGGTCAGTAATTGTATCTACTCTATGGTTTGCTGTATTAGACAGAATCCAATTACAGCTATTACACACCAGCTGCAAGGAGAGAGCATAAATCCTGATCAGTCTGATATGAACTGTACTTTGTACACACATGCAGGAACCTGTGTATTTGTGTGTGTTTATACAGTATGCTGATATAAAAACCTCAGTAACATTGCTTGTCGGTAAATGTGGCCACATCCTGCACATCACCATCAGTGAAATACTCTCTGGGTATTTATTTGTATTCATCACCCTGGAAGTTTGACTGTGTTTGCATATGTGTGGCTGTGGAAGCCTTATCTGCAGGCCTGAAGGCCACATTAGGTAGTAATTAAAGGCTGATGGAATGATTTAAAGGTTTACTATTATTTGTAAAGCAAAAAAGAAGCAATGGTGCATCACCAGGTATTAAAGCACACTGAACACTTTCTACCTACATGTGGTCTGCGTCATCATTAAGCAGATGGTAAAGCACTTATAACTTTTAGGGATGCAGCGTATGAAGAATAGTCTTTTGGTCTTGCAACTCCAGTTTATTACAACTAGGGTTTTATTGTTGCAGTCTTGGCCATTGTTTTAATCAGTTATGATAACATCATACTCAACAATATAATTGCAAAGTGGGAGGAAGCCTTGGGTCTGGAAGTGTTTCTTTCCACTCTGTACTCCCACTTAACATTTTCTTTTAATAATATCCCCAGTGTTACTTAACATAGAAACACAAGACTCTTCCAGATAATGCAAAAGTCCATTAGGTTTATGTTATGGCCACCTGTATGGATTATTTCAGTGTAATTCAGTTTCTGAGAAGTCATGCATTTTGTGGCAGTCAGACAAGCCGGGTGGCTCTAAATACTACATTTCCCAAGAGCCTTGGCTGTTAATGGTATGGAGATGGAGCATTAAGAGAAACAAAGCAGGCCAGTAGCAGATTCAGAATGCTGTGTCATTGCAGTTGTGAACAAAACAAGATGCCAT
This sequence comes from Lates japonicus, assembly GCA_033238685.1. Taxonomy (NCBI): domain Eukaryota; kingdom Metazoa; phylum Chordata; class Actinopteri; family Centropomidae; genus Lates; species Lates japonicus. The sequence continues at coordinate 967,348 of BRZM01000127.1, read as the reverse complement.
AGTTTCTGAAGTCGTCCAAAGAGATGATGAGATGATAGAAGCTGCTAATTCTGTTGTCAGTTTTCTCAGCACCAACGTTTTCAGCTTTCACTATTGGTGCCAACAGTGTATGTAACACAAATTTGAGGCTCAGTGATTGGAAGTTTCTTGCCATAATATAAGACCTTAAGTCCACAGACTTGTAGGTTCTACTTGTTATCCAAAAAATTGATGTTTTGTAACACCATCGTTTGTCCTGATGATTCAACCAGACGATTTTCATGCCTGTCCAAGCTGTGGAGGTGTACCAACTGTACACTTAAAAGTTTCCATGCAGAAAATTAATATGATTTTTAGATCTGGAACCAGATGACTTTCCACTTCATGACTGTATCGCTGAGTTCTGGAAACAGGCCGGAAAACTGATCAGATGGGTTGTAAACAAGCTAATGATGTAGTCTGATTATTTAAACCATTTTATTTGGAGGTCAAACCAAAAGTGGTCGCTCTATAGGGATTGAAATCTCTTGATGCATGGGAAAGATACAGCAAATAAAGTAGGTCAACGTTGAACCAGGAAGTTTGTTTGAAAACTGAAATGGATGTTGGGTTTTGATGTTCATTTTACAGTTTGTCATTGTTTTCTCTCTCAAACAAGTTTGATCATTTGACTAGCTTGTCAAACTTTGTTGTGATAACTGTTACTTTGAAGAGTACAGTGTGGCCAGAATGAAAAAACAATTAGACCCAAGTTGATGGGTTGATTGTCAAGGTTCCCCTTCTATAGTTAGGTTTGGGGCTAGGGTTATGGTACACAGTGCCTGACACCACAACATGTACAACTTGTTCTACCCTCTTCTCCCTCTTGTCCTTTATTTTACCTTTTTGCCTATCCCTACCAGGTTACATGGTTGTTTTCCAGTTCTGGGATCGGGTGTTTGCAGTAGGCTGTGGTGGAGCCTGGAAACGTTTGCAATGACTGCATGATGCTGATGAATGCATTTACCCCTTCTCCTCCCTCCTCCTTTCCCTTTTGCCTCCGTCCCTTCCCTCCTCCTCAAACCTCTGACCACAGCATGCCCCCCTCCCCAACTGCTCGACTCAGAATTCTCACATGCTCTACTAACTGCTCAAGCAGCCTTGAAATACACACATTGACTGATGAAAAGGATTTCATTTGGTTTCAGTGAATGGTATGATTGATACTTCTGGAATGAATAGCTCAGACAATATTACAACGTATGTGTAGGTGACTTGTAGGCAGAGCCATATAAGCCATAATTTGTTCTGGGCCTCTCACATACATCTATTTCCTTTCACACATACATTTATTCTGCTCTCATCTATTGTTATTTTCAATAGATGGATATATAGTGTAAATACTATGTGTATGAATACAATATGTGTGTAAGAGCTGCCTGAATTTATATGTGAGTGGGTAGTGGAAAGGTTATTTATCTAACTGGCTGAGAGGCCTGAGCAGATTCCAGTCCAGTTACTATCCAGATCTTGAAGAATTCCTAAATAAGGTGTTGTGGTTTGCCTTTATGTTGAGTCAAGGCAGTTAGAGGCAACAGGGTGTAACTCTACAGGTCTGCTTCTGCTTCTGGTTTCACAAGCAGAAAAAAAAGGAAGACATTTGTACAAGGACTCCAGTGTGTTGATAGCTTCCATATGTCTGTAGTCTTCCACAAATCTTTGGATTGACAGATGAAAATTGAATGTGATCAGACTGTCATGCAGATTACTGTGGCTTTTCTTTGAATTTGTTCAATGCTATGCCTCTCAGATGTAAGAGCTTCTGAGATTAGAAATCCAAAAATCCTCTTTTCCATGATCCAAAAGTGTTTTTAGGGTCAAACGAATGGATACTTTTAAGAGTGGGAGGAATATTAAGGACAGTGCTGTCAAAGCTGGATCATGATCGCTGACATTTTCCAGGAAGTGGTACATTTATAGGGAGGTGGTCTGAGTCCCGTGTATGTTCAGGTTTAGACCAAAAAACAAAACAAAAAAAGGTTAGAGAAAGATTGTAAGAACTAAACACATCATGTCTCATCAAATATTTAACCAGACCGTGATCTTTTCCTAACTGTAAGTGCTGCGTTTGCTTAAACAGTCATAAAAAAGTTTAATAATGCTTTAGTTGCTCCAATTAAATGTTGTGCTGCAGGAAAAGAGATCGCAGGGAAAACAAATTAAATACTTTTTGAAGATACGTTCATCAAAAACTTCCTGAGGAATGTTGATTTAAAAAAAAAAATGAGCAAGTGATCCAAGAAATATTACGTTTGTTTGAAAATGTGTTTGCTGATGCAGATTAGTAGTATATGAACATGAATGTCTAGGAGACAGTGTTGCACATACACGCACTAAAATAAAAGGGATATTGCTAATAAAACAGTCAGCTGAGTGGACAGTGAAAGCAACTTTGTAAAAGGTTTTCTTGATTTACAGTCTAGGAGTTTAGCATTGGAGAGTTTGTATCATCTTGAGTGGTTTGTTAAATGAGACTTTTGACGTTTTTGATCTTTATTAGCAAGTTTTTAATATTCAGTGTTTCAGTGTGTCACATGTGACAGCAAAGTATACATATTTATGTGGAAGTGCGAATACAGTATGTCAGAGTAAAACTATACCAGTCTAAAATAAAGTAAAAGTAGCCATGTGATAGGATGAATGTATGTGAGAGCCTCAGAATGAATTATGGCCTGCACAGTCCTTTATATATTGCCAGGGTGCATACTGCTGTTAAGATAACTGGGTGTAATTGTTGCAGAATAAAAGCTGCTCCCCTTTTGTTGTTGGTACATTATAGCTCAGTCATTCTGAATAATTTCTTATTTGGCTCCATCAAGCAAACTGCTTTGAAATTGTCAGCAAATACATTATTCATCCTCTCTGAGCCTTTCCTGAAGCCCCGCCCCCCTCTCCGTCCTCCTGCAGGGGGTTTGGCATGAGTCACTGTCCGCCTCTCTCACCCAGTCCTTCTCTACCAGCCGGGCTCGCACGGCCAATTTGACCGCTGCCCGCCAGCATCTCGCTGAATGACATCCACCTGTGCTGCCGGGCTCAGGTCAGCCGTGGCCCCTGACTGAACCAGAACGTAATCATGCTCAACATGAGTCAGTGGTGACTCTGTCTGTGTGGAGCCTCGTGTGTGTAGAGGCTGGACTCTGACTCTGACATGCCTTCCTCTGCTAGACACTCTTAGACTGGACAGTTGCTACAGTTGGCCTCCAGCTCAGCCACACTGTATGACATTAGTCCTTAATGTTATTACTCTGTGAACTATAACAACCCTTCCTGTATTTTTAAAGCCTCTAAGCTGCTTGTAACCGAAACACTAGAAAATCGTTAAGTCTTTACGTCAGTCATGTTTATTTTCATTTTAAAATGATATCACTACATCAGTGCTGTGTACTGAAAGTTCTGCTCTTGTTTCCCTTTACTCTAAGCCGGAGAATTTGCTCCTAGCCAGTAAGTTGAAGGGGGCAGCGGTTAAACTGGCAGATTTTGGCCTGGCCATTGAAGTGCAGGGAGACCAACAGGCATGGTTTGGTGAGTATACACAACTTTTACAGTTAGGCTTTCTTTTGATGTTCAGTGCTAATTCATTTTTTCAATGCTGGTAATAAATTGTTTGTATGCCATTTACATGATACAGTTGTTGCTTTTTATGTTGACTCAGCACTGTTTCTGGGTGGATTTTGCAGTTGGTTTGATGTCACAAATGAAAAAAAAAAAAAAACGATATTCTGTGTCAGAAACTTTTTCTAATTCTAATTCAGGATGTGAAGTTTGTGTATTGCCAGACACTGTATGGATCTGTGGATATGATGTGTCAGAGTAGGTAAGGTCTAGAAGTTCAACTAGCTAATCACATCAGTTATGTTTTTAAATTACTTTTATGTTTTTTTTATGCCAACACTTTGACACATAGGTTGTTTTTGCCTTGTTGTCACTCTTTTTATTGATAGACTTATAACAGGCATATGTTACACTGAGCAAGGTATGACTATTTAAAAAAAGATTTTCTTTTACTTGGATTTTGTCACTCCTTTTGTTTTTATGGATATATTTAGAGATTTTCTCACCAGTTGCCCTTAAAACTTGACTGACTTACTATAGGCCTGAAAGGTTTGCCACCCTACTTCCAGGCTAACTCACTACTAAGAGCCTTGTTTCCATGGTAACACCTGCTGATTAGCAGCACCCAATGACAAGAAAGAGGAAAACGTGGCTCATAATTTGAGGTTTAACAGTGTTGTGGAGCGAGTCATGAGAGGAGAAGTCGTTTTTAGAGAGTGCAGAAACCTGTTGGAAGTATACAGCAGTCAGGATGTCGTCAGATGTTTTCATTTGGAAACTATTCTGACAAAAAACATTTTGATTTAGCCTGAATTCATGGAAAATTCGATGCTTGGATTAATTTAGATACTGTACCTATCTGAAGTGTATGCACCATGAAAAGTAAGGAAGGATCTGAAGCTGTAAGTGGTGTGTCTGTATGATTTCTAATAAGATTTATGGATATATATCCATCATGGATACTGAAGAAACCAGTATCACTGAAAGAGTGAGTCACACTGATTCAAGCAGGACTGGATGTCTAACATTTACCTTTCCTTTGTTTCCCTGTTATGACTCTGAGGAAAAGCTGATCTGTTTTAAGTTGGTTGGCACAAAATACATTTTGGTGAAACTTTTAATGAAAGAAATGTGTTTCATAGACTCATGGTATTCATCATTTTGTTGCAAAAGTAGTTCACAGTGATGAAAATGTGACTTGTTTTCCTGCATCCTCTCTTGCTGATGCATGAATCCAATTTCAGACTTCTCTACATGTAAAATTTTCTCTCAGATGACAATGTAACATTTGTGCTCTCATTTTTGCTGTCACCTGCTTCTCGGAAAAGGTCATAAGAGCTGATTAAAGAAACATGATCAGAAACAATTACATTTTCGTCCTAGTTTTGTATTTCTTTAAAGCCAAAATCAAATGAAGAGCTACAGTTGTGCCATTTTACCATTCAGTGCCTGAGGTAACTCCCTTCTTACATCACACCTATCTAAAGGGACTAGGTGTGCCACCGCCCTTGGCTCTTATATCAAGTTTGAATTGGATGGATATCAGGCCTATTTCTCTCTCCCTATTCCCTGTAGCTCAGAGAAATAATTGGTGTATTCCCCCAGCTCCAGCCTCCATCTGGAACCAGTCCACATTGTGTTCTGACTTTACTACTACTTGTAGTACGTCTCATTGCCCACAGGGTCTGCTGGTACTTTGGGGCTTTTTTTAAAAGTAGGCTGGTTGTGAGTCAGACTCTGTACCCACAGAGGGGTGTTTTCCTTTCGTGGAGCTTGTTAACCTTGGCTCATAAACTTCACTTTATGGGACCACTGATCCTCAGCTACTGTGTTTGGCTTTTAGGGGATGGTCCTAGACTTCAACATACAACAGAAGGTCAGGTTTAATGATTATGTGTGTGTTTCAGGTTTTGCCGGGACACCAGGGTACCTGTCTCCAGAGGTGCTGAGGAAAGATCCCTATGGCAAGCCGGTGGACATGTGGGCCTGTGGTAAGATGTTCTGCTACTGCTCATTTCAGAAGAGCCCAGTGGAGCAGGTGCTTAATATTGGTTGATTTAAATGTAAAGAATTCTGATAAAGTATAAACTGGTGTGTTAGTTTTACCAGCCATCATGGTACATCAGTGTACTTTTATGGTCTTTTCAAATGACTTTCAAATTTTAAATTAGCGTTGTTCACTACTCTCTGTTCTGCATTGTGTGCGTGTGTGTGTGTGCGTGTGTGCTGTTCTCTAGTTCATGTACAGAGGAGTACAGAGGGCTCCAACCTCTTGAATTAATCATTGCTGATACTCATTACACACTCTTCTGATGGGCCAGGCCACCTGGGCCCGAGATGTCAAACACATACGCTATCGAAAAAACACACACTCGTGCTCCTTTCCACACACCTGTGCTGACTCACTGAGTCCACAGAAACAATAGCCGGTGTTGTGTTTGTGGTTGGACCATCTCGTTGTCAGATAGAGGTCCTTTCATCTGTTCCTGGCAACTGGCCAGCCAATCAAAACCCACCATCCCTGGTAACGCCAGCTAACGCAGGCATTTGGTTTCTCTCTGTTAGCGCACTGGTCTTTATTTAGATGTATATTGTTGTATATTTGTCCATATATTTATCTTTATCTCTTTCTCTGTTTCTCATTTAATAGACTGTAGGTACAAAGTTATGGTCGTGATAATTGGGTCATTCATGTTGTTTGTTCTTGGAGTGTCTGCTTACAAATGTATTTATTGATCATAAAATGAGCTGTCTGTTGAGATCAACTTTGATGACTGTTATGTGTGTGTGTGTGTGTGCACGTGTGTGCACGTGTGTGTGTAGGCGTGATTCTCTACATTCTCCTGGTGGGATATCCACCATTCTGGGACGAGGACCAGCACAGACTCTACCAGCAGATTAAAGCTGGAGCTTATGATGTGAGTTTAACAGCAACACTCTCTCTCTCTCTCTCTCTCTCTCTCTCTCTATCTCTCTCTCTCTCTCTCTCTCTCTCTCTCTCTCTCTCTGCCTCTCTCTCTCATATAATGAATAAAACATAAGGAAAAAGGATAAATATATAAACACAACAAGTCATTTATCTTAAACAACATGAGATAAATATATAGACAAAATGGTTTAGTTTTCATTTTTTGCAAATAACCTACACAATGAAATAAAACTAGGTAACAGAAGCAGGTGTGACAGGTCAACTCAGCTCAGTAAACAGTGTCTGTTCTCCACTGGAGAGGGAGATGGATAGAAATATGTCAGAGAGGTAAAACGTCAAAGTCCAGTGCATTGCAGTTTAAGCTTGAGCAGGATCAGGAACCATGGGTCAGAAATGCTGTTAAATCAAAGGGTACAGCAGCTTTGTCCACTCAAAGAAGTGACGGGTGATAGAAGGTGATGGCAAGAGGATGAATGTACAATTCATTTATGCAGTGTTGTGTTATCACATTGTAGAGCAGTGGGAAACAGCTGCTCAGTTTACATGTGCATGTACGCCAGTTAAAAAACACTTCACGCGCACATTAGGAATATGACACTTTGACACACAGCACTGGGTATTGTTTACAAATGTGCACACAGGTGATACAATATATATATTTACTGCATTATTGTCATGCTGTTCCACTACTTAACAGTTGGTGACTGTAACACAGAGAAAAGGAGCAGTCTGCTAACAACAGGCAGGAAGGGGTACTATCAGTTAGCAAACATGGATGTAAATGACGCAGGATTTTAAAATAAGTTGTAAAAATGGCTGCAACAGACAGAATACAACAAACAACACTCTGTGTAAACCTAACTCCTTTGTTTGGAAGAGACTTCACAAGGTACCTTTTAATTTGGAGAATATAATCATGTTGTAGCTGTTTAGCAGTTTTTTTATATAACATTATACTGGATGCCAATTTGCACAGTACATCAGTGTTAAAAAAAGAACATGGCCTCAACAAAATACAGTCTACAGTTAGAGGAGTGCCTTAAATTTAAGTCAGGAAATGTCAGATCAAAGTGACAGAACTAAAAATGTGATCACTCATTTCAAGCCAGCTTTCAGTACTTGACACTGAGGCTACGGACAGATTGTGTTTCACACTTACAATGTGTAAAGCACAGCTAAAAGAATTGTATAACTTCTTAAAGTTCATTATTCATCTTGCTAAATCATATTAGGATCTAACGCAGGAATTCAATGCATATTACCTGTGTAAATGCTTGGTGGGACACTGTAAATGGTTTCTGTGATGTCTTTCTTCAAACAGTTCCCTTCCCCAGAGTGGGACACAGTGACCCCAGAGGCCAAAGACCTGATCAACAAGATGCTGACCATTAATCCAGCCAAGAGAGTCACTGCCACAGATGCACTCAAACACCCCTGGATCTGCGTATGTCTCAGACACACACTCGCACTACACACACAGCAACACTAAATCACTAAATCAAGGCACTTTACTTCTCACAAAGACTGCCTGTGAACTCACACTGTCTCTGTGTTTACAGCAACGCTCCACTGTGGCATCCATGATGCACAGACAGGAGACTGTGGAGTGCCTGAAGAAATTCAACGCAAGAAGGAAACTCAAGGTAAGTGGCAACAGGTGCTGCTTTACAAGATGGGGCGATCCCTGTGTTTGTTCTAAGAAGAATCATTGTTCAGTTGCTGCATTATTACTCTTTTTTTCTTAACCTCTGGTTCACTCAGCTGATAAAGGCTCCAAAATCAGTCAGAGCCAGTCACAGGCACCGGACTGTGTAATCATTAACCTCTCAGCTTGTGTAAACACAGTAGCCTCTTTCTCTTTGTCCATTTCTCTCTCCATAGGGTGCTATCCTGACTACTATGCTTGCCACTCGCAACTTCTCAGGTAGGACTGAACCAGCTCTTACGACAAGTGACAGTTAATGATCGCATTTCTTCCCAGTCCTGCCTCAAGTATTGATCTCTTACAAGACAGTTCCACATGTCATCCTTCTTGGCAGAAATACCAATGCTGGTGGCAGTTTTTAACGTGACGCCTCCTTAACTATGTCTTTGTTTTATATTTACCTGTTGTTTAAAATGCTGCTCTTTTGACTGCAGCTGTTTTTCAAATGTGCTGGCCTTTAGAGCCCATTAAGCTCCATCTGTCCTCCCTTTTCACTTGCTATCAGCAGAGACTGAATGACCATATAAATCAATGAAATCCCATCTTCAGGTGCCTTCAAAGGGCAAAACATTCAAACTGAGTCTAACATTATTGATTGTTTCTCTTTATGACAAATGACAGGCAGGTTTATATTTGTTCCTTCATGTTAATTTTATTGTAATCTCTAAACTGTCAGTTGCCAGTCTTTAATCAATATCAGTGCTTAGTATCAGTGTAAACATGCCCTTAGTGTTTACTTTTGTTTTTCTTCCTTTCCCCTCTTGTGTGGTAACTCATGTGTAAGGTAAGAGTCCTTGGTGTAGCTGACACTTCTCCACAGCATCAAACTACACTGTCAGGTTTGGTCCCGAGGCATGTCATGTCTACTAAAGCACCAGTATAGGGCTTTCAGCTGACTCACTGCATCCATTGGTGGCTGTATTAGAGGAAAACAGCTTCAGGTATCAAGGACTGAAGATTTCTTCTTCTTCCAACATTTCTGAAGAGCAAATGATGAGTAGGTGGTGTTGATGCAACAGAGGCATACTCAGTATGATGTATGGAACTCTAGTGCGTCTTCACAAATTGTAACACATACATACATCAACAATAACAACATACTGAGCCACTACTTGCTACACTGAGCTTACAGTGGCTTTTATGCACATAGATCCAATTCTACACATTTTATGAATACAGGACAGACATTTACATCAGAATATAAGAATAGACAACTTGCAATTTAATACTTAGTAATATGTATAAAATGGTTTGTCATAGCTATATGTACAGGTATACATATAAAGTATATGATATAGTATGTTATATAATATTTGGATAGTGATTTCTCATATCATTGTATTTTATCAATATGGACTCTTTTCAAGTGACTGAAAAATCCTCACACTCTACAGTTCAATACTGTGTCACTGGTAGAAAATAATATGTTTATACATGCACATACATTCTATACACATATATATAAGTTACTACACAATTGTTATTCCATATACCTGCATAATTGTATTATGTAAAGTTATGGGTATAGACTCCATATTTAAATGGGGGCTGAAATCTATATTATATCTCCATACTGACTCAAGATTTACATATTTCAGTTGATAGATAAAAAGCACAGTTAAAATTTTGTTATGTGCATCTACATACATACAGTACACACAATAAATGATAATACTGGTATATAAATAATTATAGTATAATAGTGTTATATCTATACATTTGTATAATAATTTGTTAACTGCATACAATAAATATTATATAGTGTAGACTGTTGCTACATTAAACCTGGTGTTTATTTAGGCCCAAATCAGTATATTTTATTTTAGCTCCAAAATACATATACAATATATACATACGGTGATTAATAGAAAAAAAAAAACATAATCATCACTACTCACAATGGTCTTACATGTAAGGATTTAATTTCAATGCTAAAAATAAAAAAATGTAAAATATGGATCTTCACAGTCACAGTTCCAAAAACCAACAGGAATAAAAGTAGCTGATCTCATGTGCATGTACCAGGAATCCCCCTAACATCACTCTTGTGGCATTTTTTCAGGTATCATGACAGTGAACGTCTCTCTCATTAAAGCCTTAGTGTAGAATTTGAATATCTCTGACTTTGGCAAACCCAAAAAGATACAAATAAAAACAATGCTATTATCCCATACAAATTCTACATAGAGGGTTTTTCTGTTGGGTTTGAGTCATGGCTTTGGCTGAACAGCTTAGAAACACCTCCACCTGATGAGATCATTTTGTTTGAGCTGCACATTATTACAGTATCATATACAGTACCCATACCTTTCAACATTTTACTCAGGAACATTTTCCTCCAGTATGGCTGCTAAAGGATATTTGATGTCACTGAAAAGCTGCTATCAGTTAATAAACATGCACATGTCTATGGTTTGACAAATCACTCCTGCCAATAAAACCCCTCACTGTCATAGAGGATGCACAAAATACCCCCTGTTCTGCCTTCCCTGCCACTACCAATCATCTTCTCTGTGTCTCTGACTGTCCTTGCATGTTGACTGAAAAGGTTGATGGTTATTTATTAGCCAGCAAACCTGAGGAAACAATCACCTCTCACATGATTTCAGCTCACTCCTTCTCACAAATCAAAGGTGTTTTCAAAGTGTGTTTGAGACTAAACACATAAGTGCTTGAGGGAAAGTGGGCAGAGAAGAAAAAGAGAATCTAAAGAGCTCAGTTCCCTGGACACTGCTGTGCTGACTGCTCAGTGCTGCTGCCAGTGTCTCCTATAGTCTTGTCAGATGAATCTAATCCATGTTACAGACTAATGATTCAGTAAGTTTTATTTCATCTCCTGACTTAATTTGCATTTTTCTCTTCTGCTTCCAATTCTAGCAGGGCCCTCTTTCAGGGTGCTAGTAATTGGCCAGCTTTGAATAGACTTAGTGCATGTGTGTGTGTTTGTGTACATATGTATGTGTTAATTCCAGCTGGCCACTGATTTCCTTCCATTGTTATCTTTTTCTCAACAGCAGCCAAGAGCCTGCTGAACAAAAAACCGGATGGTGTCAAAGTAAGTTCACTTTCCGTTTCAGAAAGCTTAGATGTCCTGCACTTTTGTTTTATATCCTATGGTATATCTGGTATGTCCCACTGCACCTCAGCAGGTTTGGCCTCATTTTAGGTGTTTAAAGTGCTGTTTCTCGAATGCAGTAGCTTTAACAATGAACTAAAGCAACACTACTGCTTTGGTAAAAATAGGAGCGTCGAGGAAATTAGTCTTTCCAGAGTGAGTGTGACAAATTTCCCAATAATGATCCCCCCTCTGCATTGTCAATCTGTGTGAGAGAGGGAGGAGCATCTGTTGTCTGAGCTGAGGAAACTGTTAGAAACTAATAAGTGATGATTAAATTATGATTCGAGGGTGGAAGATAGGCTTCATTTCTCTGCCATTCTCCACTCAGCTGTCAGAAGATGAAAATCCTCTGTTAACACCACCAAGGAGCACGTGTATGCGTGTGCACTCGTGTGTTTGTGTGCGAATGCTTCTCTTCTTTCCACCCTCCGCCTCTAAATCTCTCATTCAATTTCACCCTTGTTTAGGATGTTGATTAGCCAGACTCTGTCTCACCTCCTCTTCCCCCCAACACTGTCATCTCTTGAGTTGATTTTTTTTCCCTTAAAGGGTTATTTCAGGTCAGTGGCTCACCCGCCACTAACCTGATAAGTTGGATGTGAGTTTATTTGTGCTGCCCAAAGCTCTGAACACTCAACAGCAGCGTGTGTTTCCAGCTACCAACTACCTGGCTGCGATAGACAATCCACAGTCCAAAATGTGGACAGTTTTTACTCTGACTATTTGTGCTGTAATTCCAAAATCTGATTACAGCAGATTTTATTTATGTAGCATGCCAGTAAAGTAAGTAAGTCCAATACTCATCCTGTTTTGAGCTCTGTTTTGGTCTCCACCAACCATTCAGAAAAATATCTGGCTCTCTAGCTGCTAAAAGCTCCACTGTATTCACCAGCAAGTGTGTCTTTCTGCTGTTTGCTGCTGGTAAGGTAGTGTACTGTGGGTCTATTAGAGTTTTATCACAAAAAAAGACATCTGGTGGTGAGTCTGGACTTACCAGTCAGTATGTTGTGAAGCCAAAACAATGAGCTAAAAAGCTGAATTATTCTGCCCTGGAGTTCCTCTCTCTTAAAGTTTCATGTTGATTTTAGCTCATGGTTGGGACGTGTTTCCCTCTTGAACACACTTCCTTTTTAATCAAGCCTGCCTGAATGACGAATGTGTTTTTCTTTTTCTGTTGATGGGTCCCTGTGGTGGCCATCTTTTGTCTTTTCAGTCACGATAATTACTGTTTGTCATGCTAACTGCCCACATCACCTGTTTAATCCAAACAAACCACTGTTATTGCTTTCAAATGTGTGTGTTTTAACTGAATAATCACCACTCTTTAGGATCAACAAGCAATAGTGATACTAAAGTGATTTGTCAGTCTGCTGCTGATCACCTTTGTTATTTTGTGTATGTTCTTATGGTAGATGCGCCTCTGCTACTTAGCCTGCACTACACTGGGTGCATTTTTCTGGTTATTGCCCAAAAACCTTATTTGAATGAATGGAAATATTCATGAGACAGTGTGTTTGTGTGCTTGCCTGTGTCTGTGTGAGTGTGGGTTGTACAGTCAGACACAGATTCATTTTCTGTCTCTCTCTGTGTTGTGGCCACTCAATGCAGAAAAGGAAGACGGACGGTACAGAACATTTGGGGGTAGGCCTGAGCTTGCTGCTGCTTGTTAGCCAGACTGACACCTGCAGTGGATAGTTAGCAGTAGAAAACCCCTTGTATTTAAATTCACAAGGCTGCTCAATACTAAAGGCTGGAGAGGCACTGCATGACTGAACAGACAGTGAAAACATCACACATCATGTTGGTATGTAGAGAAGTGTAGCTCCTCTTTTAAGGTAACCTCTGTTCAACAATGTGATACAAGGCTGTTCTGGTCATACACTATATTTAGGACTGAGATTCCATAACATGTCAAGAAATTACTTTAAACTATGTCTTTTAAACATCTGATCAGGGCCATAGCTACTGTTGTAGGACATTGAGGTTATACCCTCAATTAAAAACTTACTCATGGTGGGTATTTTACTGACTGGTACCAGTATTTTTAGACTTAAATTATTTTGCATATATATTTAAATTGTACAACCTTTGGACCAAAGAAAAAAGGAAAATCGAATGTAGACCTGTGGTCAGTTAAAAACTTAACTTTGACCAAGGACAGAGGCATTTAATGTGTTATTTTGACTTTAAGGGTTACTTATACACACGAACACAATCTCAAAATAACTCCTAATGCAGCATCAATCTCAGCACCCATTTTTCTTGGGACCTACCAATGGTTTGTGTTTACCCACAAAATGCTGGCCTGAGTGGCACCTTATTATTAGAAATAATCAGTGCAGGAGCTTAGTTCAGACTCACAAATTAATTCCATGTATTGACTGGATTGGAAAACAAGAGTCTAAAAACCAGAACACGTGCTTTACAAGATCATCTGCAAGATCAAGCACCAAATTGTTCTAAATAGTTTCTTAAGAGTCATACAGTGCGTCCCCAGTCTAAAAACAAACACTAGAAAAACTGCAGGCTGTAGCTTTCTTTCCTCAGGATTGAAACCTTTTTCAACATAGTGCCAAATAGACAATATCAAAATCTGAGCCTTCTCCTTGTACTTTCTGTTCAGAGGTGAAGTAGAACTTTAGCTGTCATCTTGTTATAGTGATACAGGTAAAATAATACTAAAGCTTTACAATCATAGTACACTTACAGTAGATTCTTAGCACATCTGGCTGTCAGTAGTCCAACATGTTGTTTTGAAGAAACACAGCTTTGAAGCCACTGATTCATTTCCTTTTTCTCTGTTGAGTCTGTTAGCTGGAATGAATTTGTCAGCGACTGTTTATTTTGTGCACATGGGTCTTATCCTGGTTTTCATAACAGGATATCATGGAACAACAATATGGTTATTCATACTCCTGTACTGTATACTGTGACACAGTGTCCTAATAGCAGCTCACATTCCAATGAGGAATGGATGGACTTCTACAAACAACACATGTACCCACTCAATAAAACCACTGTGAAAGTATCTTTAGTTGGTGGATTGAGCAAGTTTCAAATATTACTCAAACATCAACATCAGTATTGTCATTATCAATTAACTGACAGCACAATGTGCCCAGGCCTCACAGAGCTGCCAGCATGGCTGAAGATTCTTAGTCTAGTCAAAGTGTAGTATCTGAGGAAAAACATGTTCAGGCCATATGGCATGTAATCCACTGAAACTTTCCATCATGGAGCCATGCTCAGGAATAAATCTGTCAAATCAAATTGGAGCTTCAGTGTAATTTCTTGTTCAAAGATAGAATTCCGTTTTTAGGAGGAAAACAAACGTTAAGCATCCGTATCTTGCTAAATACTCTATCATCTCAGGTACCTTATCAACAGACTCAAAGACATGAGAACCGTCATCAGAAATACTGTTCTGTGCTGAATGGATCACGTGCATTTTTTACACATTTCGGCAGCTCTGACAGAATATACCAAACACAATGTCCACTTTTTCCCTTCACAGCAACTGCTTGTGTTGGTATTTGGACACTAAACTATGCCTCACTTTGCCTATTTCGTCTGTCTGCCTGTCTGTCACTCTGTCCTCAGATCAACAACAAGAGCCAATGTGAATTCACCAGCCCCAAAGAGCCTGTCCCCACTCCTTCTCTGGTACACTGTCTGCTTGCCTTGCTGCCTGTGTGTTTGCATGACTGTCTATCTCTGTCTAACTATCCATCTGTCTGCACTTTCAGTGACATCAGTCGTGATTACACAGCTCTGTAGAATTCCATGCCTTCCTCACTTTATTGTTGTTGTTTTTTTCATAAAGCTTAAGAACCACAATGTCTTAAGTGGTTGTGTAACATGAGCTGTCCACCTACACTTCTGGATTGCTTTATTGCATTGCCACATTGCTGTACATGGGCTACATTCTCCTTTGTTGTTGATGATGGTTGTAATGGCAGTACTGGGGCCATTGCATGTCAACTGTGGTTAATACACTGTTGCCACAGGTCAAGCCTATGTTGTTAGCCAAGTGGAGACAACACTGGCTTGTTATCGGGCTGGGACATGTAAAGTTCCAAAGTTGGAGGAGACACTTGTTTTGAAAGCATTTTGTACTATTGTAAATAACTATTTGAAAGATTTTAAAAATTACCTCAGTGAATCAGAATTTAATGGTGAATCGATTAGCCATTAGCATAGCATGCAACAGAATTTTAAGTGTAGTGACGAGATGTTTGGCATTTTGGGAAATTCATTGATTTGTTTTTTGTTTTGTTTGCACAAGAGTCTCAGTTCTTTGTGTTTAATACAGAGCTGTAGCTGCAGGTGATTAGCTTGACTAGAAGCAGGGTTAAACTGCTAGCATGGCTCTGTTCAAAGTAAAAAAAACACCTTTATAGCTCAGTAGTTGATATTATATATTGTTTGTTTGTTCATTCTGTACAAAAAATGGAAATATAACGATGTCAAAATGAGTTTGCCAGGTTTGGTATGATTATGAGACCAAGACCAAAACTGGTGCTCTCTGACTGACAACCTGTGATGTAACACAAAAGTTGCTGGGCTGATGGATTAAATGTTCATCAAGACATCAGCAACTCCCTTTAACACTATAAATTCCCATTTATATGTCTGTTCATGTGCAGATTGAACAAAGGTGATATATCAGTGAATTAGTTAGTTAATAAATTAGTGAGTGTAGGAGATGTTGGTAAGTGTGTTCTTAAATCTGGATAGCCAGGCTAACCATATCCAGACTCCTGCTCTGTACTTAACACAAAGACATGAGATTTTTTTATCAATTTGCCCCTCTCACTGAACACACACAAGTGTATGTCCCAAAATGCTGAACTCTTCCTTAAAGGTCTGAACCAGGGGGGTTTCATCTAAACCTTGGAAGTGCCAGTCAGTCAATCAGTACAATACAGTACACTGCAATAACCACTGTTAACGCAGGAAATGAACAAGTCTTTGACTTGTGGAACCCTGGTCTAGGGACTGAGCATTTCTGTCAGAAAACATGATCATCACAGAGAAAGAGTGCATCTGTGAATCACCCAACCTTATCCCTCAGGGGTTTTAGTCAAAGTTACATCATGTTAGACTCGTCAGCTGGGACACATTGATATGGCACCACTGTACAGCAAACAGTTTTGCAATAGCATGTACTGTACTTGTGAGTGGGAAATTCATCCTGACAATGTACTTCTGTTACCTTTTGAGTCCCTTCATTCTCTGTAGAGTAATACAGGTTTATGTTTGTAACTGTAAAAGTTGTGTGTAACTGATCAAATGTGTGTCTTACATCTAAACCTTTCCTGGGTGTTCTAGCTGTAGAAAAAGATGTTTGTATTCTATGGCTGTTTGCCAGGAAAGGCAGATATGAAGTCTGATAGTAGGTCTTTTACCATGGTGTCTGTGTTTGATGTCAGTTATTGTCATCTTGGTGTCAGTGATGGGTAAAAATTGGTCATTTGTGGTGAAAGACTTGATATTCTTTACCTGATGTTCAGGGAATTGTCACGATTTCCACTGCCATAACATCTCATCTGTGCTGCAATATGCTGTAGTGATTCTGTTTTAGTGCCAACTTCATTTCATCCAAATGGCAGATATGTCAATTTCCCACTCTTCCTTCACCACTTTCACACTTTTTTCTTTCTCTTTCTTGCAAAATACTTCTCTGTCAAACTCCTAACTCACTTTTGTTCTGCACCGATCTCTCTTCCCACTGTTCCTCCTCTTAAATCAGGAGCCTCAAACCACTGTTATCCACAACCCAGCTGATGGAAACAAGGTATACAGCTGATCAGATGCTAGTCTGAGGCTGTAGTTTGCTGCTGACATGCGCTATTTAGAATAGAGCCATAATGTTGCTTCTAAAATGTTTGTGTGCCAGTGGATGTTCTTGACTCTACATGACAAGTGAGAAAGCAGGCCACTGTGGATTCTGTAAAATATTGCATGCTGATATCAGCTGTTGCATGTCATTCTTTAACTCCATAAGTGTCATCTGTGTTTACAGTTTTGTATATTACTTAGTATTCTGGATATTTATGTAACTGTCGTGAAAGATCTTCAAATATTTCACAACGTAAAAATGAGTTTGTGTCATCTTACGTGCCAGAGACCTTTAAGAAGCATGAGCTGACAATGTCATTATAACATCACAGTCAGTTTAACAGTTGTGTGACAGAGGGATTATGCATGATGTTGGAACATAAGACCATGCAATACCATGGATACCAAAGCTGTTCCAAGCCAAATCCTTAACAGAATAGTCTGGAGTCCATTTACTGTGTCTGGGTGATTTGCTTGTGCAGATATATGGATCTACATTATAATGTGTAATCCATACGTAGGAACATATGTGCATGCTTGTATTTTTGCTTTGTGCAGTGACATGATGGTGTTGTAGCTCATAGTGTCGCATAATGTGTTTTTGCGCATAGAGTGCTGTAGAGTTATACATGAAAATGTGCAGCTGTTTGCTTCATTCATCACTTGTACCAATGTAATATTCATCCACAAGGATCATTGCACAAGTAATGTGTCATGCAACACAAGGTATTCCTCATGCATCAAAGAGATGCAAAGGAAAATTCTGTTTAATTTTGTCATCATTCCTGTCAACACAGTAAAACATTGCCTTTAAACATTTTTATCTTTATTACATTTGGTAATTGCTCAGTGTTTCAAGCCCTAATTTGCTTTTCATCAGGTTCCTTTGTATCAGAAATCAAGGTACAATTTTTAGATTCAGCACCTGGACATGAGAGAGGTGCAGGTGTTTTGCACACTGAATAATAAGATAGTGTTCACTAAGTTAATCGCTCAGATCTGAGAGCATGGAGGCATTTCCAAAATGAAGTCAAGACAGTTCATGAAACATGAGAGAGTTACAAACAAATTAACAAGTTCATTGTCTTATTTGGAGGAGAAAACGAAGGCATACAGCAAAGTTATTATCTATTATAAAACATCCATTACAGTTTACAGATGCACTTCCTGGTCCAACTCTGACCTACTGTACTGAATGTAGTTGTTCTCACTAGAGGAAAACCCAAGTTAGCATGAAACATGTTGAAACATAGGGCTGGGTGATAAACAGTAACTATTGTAAAATTCTATCAATATAAACTTAGGATATGTTATAGAAATATAAGATAAGATAAGATAAGATAAATGTACTTTATTGATCCCGGTAACAACAGCAAAATGAAAAATACTAAGAAAGATCTTCAGAATATATACAGGAAAATAATTTAAGTTGCAAATATAACAAAAGATTGATAAATGTTCAGTGAGTAATTGCCAAGCTTAGATAATATGCACACAAATGAATCACAAACTGCCAATCATGTCGCAGGAACAGAGGTGTGCATTGCGCAAGTTAGGTTTTACATTAGTTAGCTTAGATTTAATCAATGTAATTGTTTTTCTAGCTCGGACTTGAGAAATGTTTCACGGTTTGCCAAGTCCTGACCATAAAGAGTAGTTTAAAATAGGGCTGAACAATTATTGGAAATACTATCAAAAATATCAGATGTCAAAGTAATCGCAATATGTTTCTTTCTTTTAGCCTTAGTTTAAAATTACAATTGACTGTCTTGTTTCTTTCGCTCAAGAGCAAAAATCTGCCTTTAAATTTGAAAGAACTAATGATTTGACATTTATACCATGATAATTACTGGTATCAACTGATATGAACATTTTTATTGTGAGAACATTTTTTGCCATATCACCCAGCCCTACTGAAACAGATGATGAAATGTCGAGGTGTGAATGAACGCTGAGCATAGTGATCTCAGTGGAACTCAAATGTCCTGTGTCCTCAGCTTGTTTGTGCGTTTTTGTCAGCCTGGTTATACTCACAGGTCTTTTTATTTGTCATTTCACAGGAGTCCAGCGAGAGTGCCAACACCACCATCGAGGACGAGGACGTGAGAGGTAGGGAGGTTCAGACTAACGAATACAAACCACCCGTCTGTTAGCAGGACCTCTCCCATGCACCTCATTAAAAGTCTTTCCTCTAAACTTTTAAACAAGTGCTGCCTTTGAAGTTTTTACTTCAGAGTTTAAGGTCACCTTTCTTTATCTCTCTGGGTGACTGACTCATATTATTACTAGGTTTGGACTAACTATGTTTTTGACAGCACCCTTTTATTGGTTGCGTCTATTGCATGAATGTGTTGCATGTTTTATTATTAACTTTCTTTACATTTCAACATGTTTCATTTCTCATGGTCCATATTGCTTCATTTTGCATGTCATGGCAAGTACCACGTACTTAAACCTTGCTGTGGGCTCCTGATGGCTTCTTGTTTGTGGCAGTTTTTGTTGAACAAACTGATTTCAGTGAGTGAACTCACATGAAATGGTCTATATGTGAATGGACATATGTTCAATGTAGTGGGGAGTAAGGTGAGGCTTTTGAAAGACTATATGAAGACATTACCACCAACTAATTGTAAATACAGGGCCCCCGATCCTCAGGGGCTTGAAAGCATCCATACTTACCCATACTTTGGGCCCCACGATAAGTAACCAGTAACCAGAGTTCTGGAAGTCTCTGGACACCTGACTAGAACACTTTACATTCACAAATTCAAGAACGCTTGCGGCATACTTGCAATATTTGTGATTTTTAATAACCAGCATGTGTCTAGATGCACGCCTATACTATAAACAGCTAGATAGTCAGGCAGATATGTAGATTAATACTGAATAGCAACAATCTGCAGGGTTCCCAAGTTTCAGTCACCATCAGTCAACTTATGATTTAATAGGAAGACATCAAAACTTGCATCTGAAATAGACTTCAGGCAGAGTTTAGGACTTCTGTGTTGGCTGCTGTTCTGTAAAGTATGAGCTGACACACACCTGAACCCCAGCAGATTAAAGGATGTGGTGAAACAACAAGCAACAAAACAACAAAGAATGAAAATGAACCTTTTTGCTTCCGCTCAGTGAAGTGAATATTTGAGACATCTGTTCTAACCGTCCAAAGAGTGTAATTGATTTGTGAATGTGTCTTTCTGTCTGTGTTTGTCTGATTGTTTACTACAGCAGTGACCTTTGATAGAACAGAGAATCTGTCAGACAAATTAGATTTGAATTTGTGCACATTTTTAACATCTTACAAAGCTGTTTGTCATCTTAGAATTTTCTCATTCCTCTCATTTCCTCATGTTCATTTCCTCCCCTGCAGTGTGTGTGTGCTAGCATATGTGCGTCCATACTTCCAGGACATATACAGGCCCATTAAGGGACATGCCACTGCCCTTTATAATGGCCTCCATTGTTATTCATGGCTGATGGGGTCGTCATTCCTCAATGCTCCAGTAACCTTATTCAGCAAAGCTTTGAAATTGCTCTACTTATGATAGTATTCAGTAGCATGTGTGCCGTTTTTTCCCCTCATCATTTCTTTCTACTATTATTCTTTCACACCACGCTGTAATACAGCTGTTCTTCTGTCTTGCATTTGTGCTCTCAATCAGATTTTCAGCTTACAAAGCGGCTTAGAAATCTTTATGAAATTCGGGGAAGATTATAATCATGCCATCTTTTGTGATTTTCACAGTGGTCCCTTTGTGGAGAAGCTATCTGTGCCAGGAAATGGGAAGATAAAAAAGCAGGAATTGCAATGAGGGCAAATACTATTTCTTATTTCTTGAATATGATTCATTTGCACCTTACATGTATGATAAATGGGTGGTGGCTGTGTCTTAAAAGTGTTTAATTACCCTCACGCTGAATGGATTTAGTAATGTGGCCAGCTTATTCTTGTTGAGAACTTGGTTAAAAGGTGGAGTCAGTAATATCCTTCCTAGAGAGGAGGTATTTGATTGGTGTAGGATTGACAAATGCTAAATATGCACTAGCTGATTTTTGTGGTCACTCTAGGTTAGATGAACCAAACAACAAGCTGAAATCACAATGTTTTGATTAGCATCTTGTAAAGTTGTCATAGCTAACATGTACCATAGTAACAAATGTTTAACTCAATAATATGTCAGTGTTGTCAGCTTGTTCTGCTGCCCCCAAGTGGCCAAAAACTCAGTTAATAGTGATTAAATAAAGGTAATGGGGGATATTAAAGTTGTGAGTCTGAGCTAAGCTATTAGAAATACATCCATATAGACCTTATAGATCTCTATTCGCCTGAGGAAAGGGATCATCTCTCATCACTGTTATTCTGTTCACCTCAGCTTTTTCACTCTGTCCAAACTGATTTGTTCTCAGCTAGTGAAAGGCTTGATCGCTTTGAACAAATTCATTTCAGTCATTTCCTGCTTGCTTTTCATGTGTTCTTCATTTCATGTTTTCCTTTTCTCCATTTCATTTTTCCCTGTCACTCCTGTTGTGCCCATATGCTGATCTACATTTCCTTCCAGCACGCTCTCCCTCCTCCAGTCCCCAAATATTCCATCTTAAGCACTTAGAGCGCTCAACCTCTCTCTGCCATTCCACCGCCTCCCCTTGCTCTTCCTCCTGCTCCTCCTCCTCCTCCTCCTCCTCCTGCTGCTGCTGGTACTCTCCTAGCATTTGGCCCAGTGGTGAGGAATGCTGCCAGTACATCCTGAGAGCACTGGCGGCTGCCTACCTGCTCCTCTTCTTCACTTCTTCCTTTCTGGTCTTGTTCTCTGACCATCCTACCATATGCCACTGCGACCCCCATCACACCCCCACACATGGGCCCGGCCCCCAGCATGGGGTTCCCCTGCCCAGCACGGGCCCCAACGACTCCCAGTGTAAGTTCAATTTCTCGGGGAAAGCTGTGAGCTTCAGCTCCTTCTAATATGTAAACAATATTTTTAGGGAGTAGCGGTGTAGATGTTTTTGCAAAATCCCTAAAAATATAGTTTATGTATATGGCAGAAATTAGTGTAACTGAATTTAGGTGAGCTTGTTAACTTTGTACTTTACTTGAAACTGAACTCATGTTGACCACTGTAGTGAGGCAGTTGTGACAGACAACATACAACATTATTTTAATTTAAAAAATAACAATGTTTCAGTTTTTCAGTTTCCAGATGACTTTTTAAACATTAGCAAATATATTCCATTTGTCAGTGATAATAGATTTCCCTTTGTCTAAGTAAATATTTGCTGTTCATGAAACAGAACACTCAGACCATTTGGTGTCATGTCAGATCATCTTAGTATTCTTATCCTAAACCTCGCTCACGTTTCTCATATGTTTCAAGTCAAATTCACCAGAATCTCTTTACTGCCCCAACGTGTAGTAAATCACTTTTCAGCTTGATAAATACTGCCTGTTCGTGAGTGGATGTGTGTTCATGAGATTTGATCATTAGCATAATTGGCTCTTGCAAATTGCCCGTTCCAGTCAATTTGTGGGCAGGTTTCATTCACAAAAATGTCATGAATAACTAAAAAGAATTCATTAGCAGACCAAAATTGTGCGTACTGCAAACAAAACCAATGACAAAATATTACGACAGCTGTCAACGCCATTACATCACAGCAGGGCTGTACCATCACAGAGAAAGATGGGATTTTTTGACAGATGCCAAAAAAATGTCTGGCAGAAGCAAAGTGGTTCATGACTTAGTTAAGACATGGTTCAGTGACGATTATGGAGACGGATTAGAATATGTTATACAGTGGGTTATGCTGTCAAGGAGAAAAAAACCCTGACAACCTGGCAACTTTTGAAATGTAGGAGTTGTCATGTTTGAAGAGGTTTGATTATCAAACCTCTGAATAAAGTGGAAACATTGGATCTTCATATTCCAACTTTCTGTACATAACTCATACAACAGGTCTGTACCACTCATCAGTGTAGTTTGCAGAAAAAACCTAAATATGAGAAAATTGGTGAATGAATGAAGTTCTCCTAGAATACTTGTACATGCCACTTAAATCTGTCCACACAAGTAGTTTGTGCATGAGGTTGAATGTATTTACAGGCTGACTGTATATGTTCTGGCAAGCATTCAGTTCCTAATCAGACTTAATTAGTGTTTTATGTATCATTATGGTACAATTCATTCACATTTTGGCCTGTTGGATGTTGTTGTTGGACCACTCCAGTAAAAAACACAGGGATCTGGTTTTAGCTTTTAAGCCTATTAAGGATAGAACACCTCTGTAGGTCAATCAAAGCTCAGTTGAACCACACCTCAGCAACTGTCTGCATGGAGAGCTGCTGACCTGTAGCACCCCTCACAGGTCAGAAGCTGTCATGACACCCTGACTTCTCCTCAGTGGAGTAAAGTCAGTGGTTCTCAACCTTTTTGGCCTATGACCCCCTAAGGTCAGAAGGCTGTATCTCTTTGTAACCCTTCCTCACGGGGTATGGTCTTATATGGATATAAGGCCATATAGAAGTGGAAGAAGATATGGAGGTGATTTTTCCTTCTCAGATTTTTTCCTTTGGAGGATTTTAAGAGACCTGAAGAGGTGGAGTTGTAAAAAGACTCAGGTATTTTATCCTTTGAGTTTATTCATTTCTTTGTGTGTTCTGTTGAGCAGTTTATAGAGGCTTGTTGAGTATTTTGTTCAGTTTTTGACTCTTGCATGCAAGGTTCTTGTGTGGTAAAGCTACTTGTGTTTAAGACAACACAGAACATTTAAGAACTCTGGCCTCATTTATTAAGCAAAAATTAATTTTGTAGAAGGTTGTGTGTTTTGGAAAGAATTGTAGTTTTTGGTGCAGAAACTCAGTTATTGTATTGGCAGTAGTTTCTGCACAGGAACCAACATTGATGCATTCTACAATCAATATTGTGTGTGTTTTTATGTGTACCCCCATCTGATCCATAGTGTTTTCCTGCAGTTATAGTAACTGGTACTGTGTTTTGTGTCTATTGGCCTCACAGCTCTGCCACAGGATCACTTTATCTGCTGCATGTGTGTATGTTTCTATGCATTTAGAGTGTAAGAGTGCCAGGCCTCCATCTCTCTGCCCATGCTCTAATAAGAGATCCCGGAGGAAGAGGCTATTATACAGCTGACATCAGCTTAAAGAGCATTATTTCCACTCCACAGATACTGACAGCAGCACAGTATTCAAATGGCAGAGCTGTTCACACTGAGTGACACTGATAAATACGATCCATCTATTCAGTCAAGAACCTATTTTGGCTGCTTTAAAAATAACATTCAAATTTTGATTTTATTATTTTATTATTATTATTATTACTACTATTAACTACTTGGTAAGATTGTATTTTATCTTCTTTATCTTCTTTTATTTTTATTTTTATTGTTTTATCACTCAAGTGTGTCAAGTCTTTTCAGAGAGGAAGGTGACAAAAAGTTGCTTCATCTGTCAAGTCTTCATCTACTGTGTCAATGCTAAAGTGCATATTGTTCTGCGGTACAATTAACATGTTTTTGGGTTTAAGTTGTAGATTTCCATAACACATACTATACTTCATACTAGCAAGTATAAACTCTGTCAGTGCAGCATACATTTTTAGCTCATTGTTTGTAAAACCTACAAAGTAACTATTGACTGCCACTGCCAAGTAAATGTAGAATAAAAAGTATTTAATCTCTCAAAGAAAGAAAAAAAACTTTTTGAATATCAAAACTGTCAAGTACCAAAAGCTGGCAGAAAATGTCTGATCAGATTCATAACTTTGCTTACTCAGTCTTTGATCACATAGTTCCTGATTTCAATCAAACTTTTGCCAATTTAGACTGTTTTATTTAGGCAAAGTTGATTTTTGGCTGTGTCCTGGTTCCAGGTCTCTGAATCACTGCCCACAAATCTGATATGTTCAGTGATGATCAGATGTGGGATTCTGCTGTAGGCTGTTTCAGAAACAGTTGACCTGTCAGAGCTTTGTAGATGGGATTAACAATTAGGGACATCATTGTCATACATAGCTAGCTATGTAGCTATGTAGCAAAAACCACCTATAGAGAAACAGTCATGGAAAATGTCAACAAGCATAGAGGAGATGTTTACAGCTGTACAGATTGTTGTAAGACAAGTTACAGAAGTAACAGCTCTAAAATCAGCATTTTTTACGTGGTAGTATGTAGTAGAATGGGTGGTCCATTAAGTGTAGGGGTCAGTGGTTTCATCCCATTTTTTGAACTGTCTCTGAGCAAGAGTGTGAATGTGTAGGGGAAATGTAAGTCTGCAAGTCACTTTGGACAAAAGCAGTACAAGCATAATTTTTGTATACTTTCGTAAAAGGCCCATTTTGCCCCATAGTGTACATAAGGTAACTTATCTAGAATGTCTCTGTAGACTCAGTCAGCATAGTGTTTGCTATTTGCTAAGTAAAGTCCACAATGAGAGCAAAAGATGAACTACAAAACCAGCCAATTGGAGCAGGGTATTGATTTTTTTCTCTTGTCAGAATGTTTACAGTGTCATCTTCAGCTACTGTATAACCTGTCAGCTGAAGCTGGAGCTGTTAGTTTTGGTCCTGACCAAAGAAAGGAAGTTTAGAAGGGAACATGTTTCACCTTTCAGCAGTTAGTTTTCTGATTGTAGTGTCAGTTGAGGGAATCTGTGCACAGCTCAAACAGCAGCAGACTGTTACTGTTCAGGTTGCATGGAACAACAGTGGACTTGAAGCTGTGGAAGGTAAAAATGGATTTAGTTTGCTGTGTGTGTGTACATACCTTTCTATTGTGTGGACAAATGTAGGTTTGAAAACATCACTGTGAGGACCCGTTGGCATTGTGAGGACTTTACAAGCTTAGGGTTAGACATTTATTTGTGATGATTAAGGTTTGGGTTAGGGGAATGCATAATGAATGCCTTCACAACTACATATGTGTGTTTGCATGTATGTATGTTTGGAAACTGTTCACTCCTTGATGTTGACTCCACCTTGTCGCCAGTCATCTTCATACTGTAACTGTCAATAGAGGATGTACTTTTAGCAAGCCACAACAACAGCACTTATTCTTTCCATTCATTGTCTCCTAGCTTACCTACTTAGCATGAAAGGTAATTTCGATGTTGTCCATGTTGAACCATGCTAACTAACTTCCTATCAGTCTTTCCTTCATCCATATCTATGCGAAAGTGTATTCTTTGTGGTTTTGAAAATGATGTGAGTCCCTGAACGTCCTGATGTTGTGGTGTGGGATCGATGTCGTCTTCATGTTCCACATTGGTCCATTTTTTTAAACCTCAATTTGTGCTTTCTTTTCATATTTATCAGGGTTTTGTTTGCAAATCTAATCTAACATTCTCTGTGTCTCTCAGCTCGTAAGCAGGAGATCATCAAAGTCACTGAGCAGCTGATTGAGGCCATCAACAATGGAGACTTTGAGGCCTACACGTTAGTTCAACTGGTTTAATTTACTAACTCCTCAAATATCTTAAAGACTTCCATATGTATAAAAATACTTTAAAGCTTTGCATTGATGTAACCTGCTCTCTGGGTGCACTATTCCAGGAAGATATGTGATCCTGGCCTCACATCCTTTGAGCCTGAGGCCTTGGGTAACTTAGTGGAGGGCACTGACTTCCACCGCTTCTACTTTGAGAATGGTAAAGAATTTTAGTCTCAGGTAGTACAACAAAGCTTAGTTGGTACAAACAAGGGATATATTTCTTTGGTTGTGACTATAATGCAAAAGAATTTGAAGGCTGACAAAGTGTGACTTTTATCTCCCACCTAAGTACAGTGAGGGCAAATGGAATTCTTTTTATGGTCCCCACAATGTCAAACAACCACAAGGGCACAGAATTTGAATTAGGAAAATTGTATTATTTCACTGTGTACTTAAATGCATATTTGAATACATATATGAGCCATGCCTTTACAGTCCTCCTAATTTATTTTAATGGTAGAAAATGTTTAGAACTTCTGTATTTTCCTCTCTCTCGCTCTCTCTCTCTCTCTCTCTCTCTCTCTCTCTCTATATATATATATATATATATATATATATGGAGAAAATACATGGAACAAATAATAGTCAGGAATTAAAATATCTTCACCTTGGCAGAGGCAACAATACCTGTGTTTTGTTTGCTAACAATGTAACAATGTAAGCAGGATAAACCAGTCTGACTTGTGTAGTTGTAAAATTCAATATGTCCTGGGAGAGAAACCCTTTTAATGTTCGCCTGCAAGTTTTTTTGCTTTTTTTAAAATCTGTTGAATAGTTTTAGGATTATTTAATGAACTGTGTAGTCTATGAAGTGTCAGGTACTAATAGCACAAGGTGACATCTCCATTCTCCATGTCTCTTCCCCTGCAGCTCTGTCTAAGGGGAAGCAGCCGATCCACACCATCCTGCTCAACCCCCACGTCCACCTGATCGGGGATGAGGCCGCCTGCATCGCTTACATCCGCCTCACCCAGTACATTGACAGCAACGGCATGCCTCGCACCATGCAGTCAGAGGAGACCCGCATCTGGCACCGCCGCGACAGCAAGTGGCAGAACATTCACTTCCACCGCTCCGGCTCGCCTACCGTGCCCACCAAGTAAGGTCACCACCTCCTCTCCACCCACAGACACACACATCAGCATCTTGCTGTTCTGTGTTTCCTTTTTTCTTTGTGTGAATGTTGTTTTTATTCTGAAAACCTCTAGAATCATGTGTTCAAAGTGTGTCTGACTGTGTTTGTGTTGTAGTTAGCAGGATGTCTGAAATGACTTCACACAGTTCAGTGAACTTGTGAACAGTCTTTGTGGAGGATAGCACCAGCATGTGGCCTTGTATAAAGTAAAACTGTTTTTATTTGTAATGCCTGGAGTGTGGCTCAGTCTATTTCTACCCATTTCAACCTGAACAATTTTTCACTGATGAGAAACTTGGCCATTGTTTAAATGCTAGTGTTTCTTTGAGGATTTACATAAAACTACTGAACATGTAAACACATAGCAACGTAATGAGTTTAGATTGCTGTAACTTGGTGAAAATTAGTTTGACCCGAAATTGAGCACAGTTTCTCCCTCTACAAAGCCCTAATATTCCTTGGCATGATTTGATGATAATTACAACATCAGAATCTTTTTATCTTATTGTCCAGAGAAGATGGTGTACAACAGGAACACAAAAATATGATCACACCTTATTTTCTGATTTTAAAGTTAAGAAAAAAAAATCAGAATCAGTTGTAACAATGACTTCTCTGGCCTTCCATACATTAAAACTTTTCATCTTTATCCAATAATTTCATTACATGAGCACTAGTGTAAATTACAGCACTGTCACTGTGTTAAATAAAGTCCAACTTTTATGATCTCAATGGGAAAAATGAAAGTATTACAAAAAGAAAAGTATAATGGAATAAACTGTTGTGTGTGTTTTCTGGAAGGGGTTTTATCTAATAATGAATCCTAATGTATTTTGTGTTCCAGCTGAGATGACGATCTTTGACTACAAACACCCTCCAGCCTACAGCAGTCAGCTGACAAGACCCCGCCTACCAAGTGTCCATCAAATCCCTCAGCCAATCCCTGCCCATAACAGCTAGAGCTCCGCCCTCTCAGTGTGTTGTTTACATATTGTCGCTGCTGGACTGAAGATTATTGTACATGTTGGGGGAAAAAAAATGAGGGGAAAACTTCAAGTCTTGACAATATCATTTTGTAGTGAGAGTGTGTGGTGTTCATTACGGGATATTCCCATCCGCAGCATGTTTTATTACTCTGAGGTTTTTTTTTTTTTTTTTTTTAGATCAGTCTGTTTTAAATAGAAGTGGTTTTCAGAGGAGCCAGTTGTTCCAGTTGATTCATTTTTAATGGGCTGGTGAAATATGTGAAACCTCCAGTTATCATGTAGTGAGAGTTTTTCATTTGAATATTGCACATATTGAGAACTCATGAGCTATTGTGATGTTTTTGCCTTTTGGCACAATGACCAATATATCACATATCTGCTTTTTACTCATGTAGCTTTTCAGAATTGCCATCTATTAAAGCTCAGACACAAGCTTGCTTTGTTTTGGTGATGTATAGGTTTTGGTAATTGATGTAAATTGCTCTCTCTTTGCTTAATCTTCAGCAGTATCCATATGAACTGAGTTGGCTAATTTTACAAATCTGTTTTCTGGTTTGCCGTTGGCACTAAGTATGTTTACTAGGAATTTTAACTACATGTTTAAAAGGGAAAATCAGTTGAAACATGTTTTATTTTGTCTGTTTGGACCTCCATCATCACAGAGCAGCATGTGAGAAGAGCCTCTTATGATAGAATGTAAACTATAGAGATACATATAATTCTTAAAGGCCATTCTGTGATTCTTTCCAGTTAAATCATATTTTCATACAGTAAGGAGCTAATTATGTGAATTTTATCAGTTCTCTTTTGTTTACTTTTTATATTGTGATATTGATGCTTGTCCCTCCACTTCTCATTGTTATTGCTTCCCTCAAGTCCATTTTAACCCTGATTGGTGATTCCTTTATTCTTTATTCCTTTATTTTACCTATATTGTATGTTGGACTTGTGTATGCCAATGTTTTAGAGCACCATGTTTTACACTGGACAGGGCTAAAGTAAAATCATGATGTTCACACTGTCATGAATGACAAATTCAGCTGAAATGTTCTGGAAGAAAGTTTCCTGCTTATTTTTGCAATTAGGAATTGGATTTTACTGACCAGTGAATCACTATTTTCTTTGAGTTATTGATATGTTACTATAATGATGTTATTGTGGTGTCACTGGTAAGTTAGGGGATTGTTGGCATCACTTGCAGGCTTATATATAACACTTAAGATTGGTATGTTCTGAAATATCTGTGGAAAAAATGTATTCCAGTACGGGGAAAGGAAGCAGTCACATTTAAAGATGAAGTCACAGGGGTTCACTGATGTTTTCCTTTCCGGATATTGAGGGTTGTTTTTTTTTTCTTCGCTTCACTGAATTGTTCAGAAAACTTTGCATTCATTTGTTTAATCACATTCGTCTCACAAACACCACACTTTGTTTTTATCTTTCTAAAATGCGTTGAAATTCCCGAAGGGACACTGGTATATAATGTTACAATGATGGGACAAACCTGATGTATGTTTAAGAAATATCAAATAAAATGTGTGATTTATGCCAAATAATTTGGTTTGTACTGGTTTCATTTTGTCTTCTTTTCGTTCTGGTAGAACTGCCTTAAACTATGGAGCCCCGGAATGGTCACGTCAAAAAAAAAAAAATTTAAACGTTCGCACAAAATAGTAAAACATGCTAACAGAATAGCAACACACAAACAAAGGAATTAATCAAAACGTGCATTTTAACTAAAACGGGCACACATTTTACATAATTTGTGCCCACAAAGTAAGTGTATATATAGGGAGCCATGACAACAGACAGGCTTTTTCTCCAAAGCATTAAGTGTACTGCACGTAGGTTACTTCAGATATCAGTGTCACACTGATTATTAGCTAACGAGACAACAAAAATACCCCAGGTAATACATTAGTTAATCGTTAATCATGACAATGTATATAACTATAAAGTATCACAACCACATCAGGTTCCTTCACTAAGATGAGGGGCACCAGCTCTTTTGCACTCTCCAATGTCCAGTGCATGAGTGCTGAAGAGCCAGTGCTAACCTGTGAGCTTACCTGGTGCAGACCCCTGACCATGATAAGGTGGCAATCAGGTGCCAGTGAAGGACAGTTAAATAAATCAAGTAAAAAGTATATTTGAGACCCTTAAACCCACTATCAGGAGCAATAAAGCTGCTGTAACTAACTACAGTATTCAAATATGTTACAGGAGCATGCTCATTAGCTTGGCTATTACAAAATACATGTGGCTCGTGTCCAGTTTGTCAGAAAACAGTCACAAATAAAGGAACATCATCTTCACTTTTTGTGCACTGATGACGCCTCTGACACATTGCTGTAAGCCAGGCTCCTCTCTGTCTTTACGGTGGATGTATTTTAAGACCAATCAGAGACGGTTGTTAGGCGGACAAGAATGGGCCGGCCAATCAGCGTTTTTCTGCCAATGTTAGCTGACGTATGTCGTCATTGGCAGCGACGTGTCTTATCATTGGCTACGACCTTCTGGGTGGAGCGCAGAGAGGCGGAGAAAGGAAGTCAGAAAACAGATTTAAACCAAGTTTGAACCGTTACTTCTGTTTGTCAGTACTGTGAGAAAACGTCCTTACCGAAGAGGTCTGAATGATAAAACAAATTCTAGACCTGTTTTTTGTCATTAATGAAGAGGTATTGGGTGCCAAAACAAACCCCGGAGCTGCTTTTTATATCTAACACGAGTGAGACTGGACGCTGAACACACCTGCGGCGCGAAGGTAAGGCAGACAGTTAGCGGCTAGCGTTAGCATTAGCATTACCTTGTAATGATATTGTTTAATTATCCGTCGTTTATATCGCGTTGGAGAGAGTGTGTTTGTGTTTCTGTGACTCAAGCCTCCCTGACATGAGTTGTAGACCCCCAACGTGTACGGAGGATGGCCTAGTAGTAATCTGTGTAAATCCCTGTTTTTTGCGTCTCTTTATTATTTTGTGTTCCATCCTGCTCATTTTTAACTCCGTTTATGGTGGTTTAATCATGTCGTTGTCACCGGTTTGTGGCTATCTGTGGTCATTTTATATCATTTTGCGTCTCTACCTGGTGTTAGCACTAGCATTAGTAGCAAGCATTAGCATTAGTCTTGAGCGTTGG
The DNA here is from genome assembly GCA_033238685.1 of Lates japonicus. Lineage (NCBI taxonomy): Eukaryota > Metazoa > Chordata > Actinopteri > Centropomidae > Lates > Lates japonicus. The sequence goes on along the minus strand of BRZM01000127.1, from coordinate 935,428 downwards.
TATCAGCCTTTAGGGCTTTCTCCTTTCCTTTTTATTTGCGCGGGTTAAAGTGTGTTTGTGTCTCTGTAGCTAAAGTTTCCCTGGCATGAGTTATGGGGGGTGGTAACTGTTTAGTAGTCAGTTTGTCTGTTTAGAATTCCCTGCTTCTTTGTAATATTGTGCTCCCGTTTTGGTCATTTTAAGTCAGTTTATGGCGGATTATCATGTCTACGTGACCTTTTTGTGTCTATTTGTGGTGGTACTGCATCGTTTTGTGTCTCTAGCTGGTTGTTTTACATCTATTTCACATCTATTCTTTGTGGTTGTTTTGTGTCTATTCCAGGTCATTTAACGTTTCTTTGTGGCCATTTTGTGCTTCAGTGTGGCAGTTAAGCATCTCATTGTGATCATTTTGCGACTCATTTTTTTTGCCTCTGTCTTTTTGTGTATCTTTATAGTTTTGTCGTAGTTATCTGTCCATAGCCATCCATTGACCCCCTGCTGTGTATATTATTTATTAGACATTTGTTTGTGGTGACTTGAGATTTTATTGAGCTCAGTTTTGTGTTAAATACAAGCTTGAAAACTAGATTTTAACTGTGCTCCTCCGCAAGTTTTAAGCCTCAAGAGTAGGTCACAATATATAGAAGTGATTATAAAAACTATTCAAAAAACTGCTTTTCTCTCTGAGATCAATAAAGTTACATTCTAGTAACTAATTATTTATAGTAATTTATTTATTCACTTCAAAACTCTTGTGTTTTCCAGGTTTACTGGTTCAGCTGCTGCAGCCTGGACAGAAACACCAGCTCTCACCTGACAAACCAAACAGGTATGTGTCCTAAAGATTTACCCAGTCTGAAAAAAATGTGTTGATCAGCTCAATTAGTAATGTTAGTAATAGTGTTATTGTTTAAATCCTTGTTCGTTAATGGGTTTAGTATTGAAAATAATAATATCTGATTAATCGTGTCTGTAAATGGTCAGAAAATACAAAGCAGTCATTCCAACTCCAGCTGTCCGCCTACAGTGAAAAACGGTTTTACTCATCAGCCTGCATGCCTCTACTGCAGAGTACTACTGCAGCCACACCCGAGTGACGAAAGAGCCAGCAGCGCCAGCTGTTAATTAGACAGCACATGCTGCTTCCGCGTCTGCGGAAACCGCTTCACCACGTGCCATCACTGCGATCAGCATCGCCCGAACGTGAACACCACCATGACACAACCAGCCCAATTACTACTGCACGCGTTAGCACTGACCAGCATGACACGTTCATCTCTTTGGCACTCAGGTTCAATGTCTGTCACGACTTTGCTGCATCTGTCAGCACCACTGCACCATGCCCAGTCCAACCAATGTCTTCAAACGTCTTCAGTGCCTTGATCTTGCCCCACTGCCTCAGACCCACGCACGTCCCTTTATGACACCCCATTGTCTATACCTTCAACATTTTTGTTCTGCATGAATATTATATATATTTTGTTACTGAACATTTGTGCTGTTTTATCCTTACTTTGTAATTCCATTCTTGGTTGTCTGAAATTATTTTTAAAATGATTTTCATTTACTTTTGTAGTTCATTTGTTAAGGTTTTAATGTATTTTTAGTTGTTTAATTTATTTATTAAATGTTTTATATTTCTATTGTTTAGAATTTATTTAATAGATTTATAGGTTTTATATTTTTGTTTTATTTATATGTATTTTGGTTACTATATTTTTTGGATTTATAAGCCACATTATTGGAAAAACCAGTTACAGAAGCTTAATTTTGCTGTTTGTTCCAGACAAGAGGTTTATCAAACTGCAGCTGAGATGATGACAGATAATGTCACATTCCACCGTTTTGTTGTTATAGTGTGTGATGTACAGCATGAAGACCAACACAGCACACCACACACTAACAGATTCACCACCAACAACCAGAGTCTGGACTCTGAGATCTCCACATCTCACAACTTTAGAGTAAACAAACATAGTGGACGACAATGTCTCTTGTTTGTTGTGCTTCTGTCTTTAGTCAGCTTGCTTCCTGGTTGGCTATGTTCTGTTCCATTCACAAATATTGAACATGTTTAATATTCATCTGATCGTCTTCAGATGATAATCTTTAGAGCTAACCAATAATTGGGCCATTGCTGACTTTGATCAGGAGGGGGGGATTTGGGCCTATAATTGTCTCAATTATCTTTTGGTGTGTACCCTGCTTTACTCTTTCTAATTCTGTCTGTTTCCTTCCCCCTCTCTCTGTCTCTTCCTTGCTCTCTCTCTCACTCTCGTGCTTTCTCTCTAACTCTGCCCCCCACCCACACGCACACACACTTTGTCTCTTTTTCTCCCTCTGACTTTCTATCTCTCCCTTTCCCTCTCTGTCTTTCTCATTAGTACAGTAAATCATAAAAATGTGAAGAACTTATTCAGTTCAGTGTCACACTAGAAACTCATCATTTTGATTTGAATTTTAGAAAGTCATTTTGCTTCATTTTGGCTTCTATCAACCAAATTTAGTTCAAATGTTAACTGACTTTGGAGAAAAGAACATTTCCATCCACTGCTGTTGTGTGAATATCAGGAGCTGGTGGAGTCAGTTCTCCAGTCAGAGCAGCTTCTTCTGTCCTTATGTAGAAAGCAAATTTAATTCTCGGACTAGTTTGATTAGTCCAGAACCAGTGTGGACACACTGTGGTTTCTTTGTAGATTTAGTGTCTTTTACTTCTCAATCTTTTGACAGTTTGAAGTTCAATACCCAGAAACTCTCTGTGCTTTTATTTTCATGTGTTAAAAGTCACATCTTTATATTAATGTTTGTTGTGTTTTTCTCCTCAGGATTCAAACTTCGACCATTAAATCACAGAAAGAAGAGACAGATGTGAAGACGTCAGAAGGTCAGTGTTAGTTTATTCTTTTCAGTCTGACTCTGTCATTATCTCAGCTGCAGTTTGACTCTTTAAAACCTCTTGTCTGGAACAAACAGCAAAAAATTAAAGCTACTGTAACTGTTTTTTTTCCAATAATGTAGCTGCAAAAAATAAATCTAAAAAATATGAATAACAAAATACATATAAATAAAACAAAAAATATAAAACCTATAAATCTATTAATAGGTCTAAACAATAAGTATAAAACATTTAATAAATAAATTAAAAACCTTTAAAAAATACATTTAAAACCTTAAACAAATAGTTCTATAAAAAGTAAATAGAAAATCATTTAAAAATAAATTTCAGACCTTAAAGGAATGGGTCTAAAAAGTAAGGATAAAACCTTTAAATATTCAGCCTTAAAAAATATATATATAACTCATCTATGCAGGCCTGTAAAAAATACATTTAGAAAAATGTCTAAACAATAAGTATCATAAAAAAGTTAAGTATAATAAGTCTAGAAAACAAGTACAAAGCCTTTAAAATCTTTAAAACCTACAAACTAAAACAAGTGTAAAACCATTTTTTTTAAAAACAACTAAATAGTTCAGGACTTGAAATGATTTTATTCCAGACAACATTTAACAAATCACAGCAAAGATAATGACAGACATTTGACCACAATTTCCAAAGATGAACGTGTCTACTAAGCATCTTTGTGATCATTTAACTGCTTGTGGTACAATTATTAATTAAATAGTTGTATCATAAGCAGCTGAATGTTCTCACAGGCGTTTAATAAAGACATTTTAGTCTGTGGAAAATGTGCTACATTATAAATTGGTAGAGAAAAACAGAGTTTCACTTGAACAACAGGAAACCAACACTGTCTTTTATCTAATTAACAGCTTCGTAACACTTTTAACTTTTGTTTCTTTCATCCACTTCAGGTCTTAAGCTGCTGTCGTCTTCTCCTCCTGCAGAGACAAGAACACGTGTTCATCACAGAAACTGATGAGTAAAACCATTTTTCCTTTCTTAAACAGACATTATTTAGCTAGGTTAAGGTTATTTTACTTTATTTTTTACAACATAATATATGCCACAGGATATTATGTTTTTAATAACAAAATACATTGACATTTTTCACAGCATTTATACTATGGCCTTTTTAAAATGATATTTTAATGACAATTTTTGACGGCTTACTGTACTGTGTTTTTTTAAGCCTTACTATATATTGTGACATTATTTGGCGCCTATGACGCCTATTTTGGATTACTATTACTTCTGCATTGCGTTCATATTATAGATTACTTTTTAAAATTACATAATGACATTTTGACAGTTTTTGATGCCTGCTCTTAAAGCAGCAATCTTAACTTTGTTTTCCACAGACAAACACATATTAACACACACACACCTCTACACAGTGTTTGTGGATTAAGTTAGATTCTGTTTGTGTCATTTCTGGTATTTTGCTATTTCAAACAGTGCAATATCAGTACTCCAATCCAATCTATCACTGTGTACATAGTCCTGTTCATACTGTTAATGTTTTATATCTTGCCTTGTTTATATTTTTGCTGCTAAAGGATTGTCTTACTCAAATAAATACTTCTGAACACTGAATATTTTGCCTGTCTGTTTAATATTGTATGAAAGTTAATATTTTTTACGCCTTACTATAATGTGACTTTTTTACTTCTGTTTTGGATTACTACTACTTCTACATTGCTTTCAGATTACTTTAACCTCTAATATTAGATTACTTTTCCCATTACATGTTACTTCAGAATTTACAGAAAACATTTACTGTTGCAAACTACATCTAATAACAGATTACTTTGACTGTTACATCTTACTTCTGATATTGCTAATTCCTTACACATTACTTATTTTTATGTTGTAGATTACCTCTATTATTAGACTTTTCTGATATACTGAACATCAACAGTTTAATGTCAGTGCTCTGTGTTGGACGGTTGATGTAAAGTTGTGTGTGTTTTACCTGGAGGCCTCTGTCCTGGTCTCAAAGAACTTCTTCATTGTACAAAGACTCTCTGCGATCGTGGACAATGTCTCTGAACGCACAAAGTGCTGACACCTGGAGGAAATCAAAGAGAAACACACAAAGGAAAATGATCAATACAATCAACTAATGACTGAAGCAATCATATGTTGCTGTGAACTGCACAACAATAATAAATTCTATCTGTTAAGTCCATTTTTAGATACTGGATTTTAACTTGTGATGTTTATTATACTTCAGTAAATAGTGTGAGTATTTCTTCCACCACAGTCACATACAGAATCATTATTTCAAATTCCAACCTTCTTATTAACACATATTTAAAATGTCTTTATTATGTTGTTTTTGTTTGATGAATAACAACCAAATTTGCAAAGTCTTAGCAGCAGCTTATGTAAAAAATGTTGAGTAAATAAGTGTAGAACAGTTAATTAACACTTATGAACAACTCGCTCCAATATTTTCTTTGTAGAATTGATATTGTTTTGTATGGCGTCGTCTAATATGTCTAGTATATACACATAATTAAGAATTTCTGATCATGTACAATCAAAGTGAAGTTAAGATATTTCTCAATCCCATTTTGACTGATCCTTAACAACAACAGTAACTGATGTTTTTATGCCTTTCTATACCAAGACATTTTTGACCACATACTATACTGTGAGTTTTGATGCTTTACTATTACATGATATTTTTACTTCTATAATTTTTTACTTCTGCCTTGCTTTTGTATTACAGATTACTTTTACTTACCTCTAATATTAGATTACTTTTCCCATTACATATTACTTTTCTTATCACATATTACTTCTAAATTTACAGAAAATGTTTACTGTTACTACACCTAATAACAGATTACTTTGACTATTACATCTTACTTGTGATATATTATAATTACTTTTACATTACTTCTATTAAGAGATTAACAGATTGCCTGTATGTTAATTTTAGTTGCAGATTACCTCTATTATTAGACTTTTCTGATATACTGAATACTGAACATAGACAATGTCAGTGCTCTGTGTTGGACGGTTGATGTAAAGTTGTGTGTGTTTTACCTGGAGGCCTCTGTCCTGGTCTCAAAGAACTTCTTCATTGTACAAAGACTCTGCGATCGTGCCGTCAAAAAGGGGAACTCTGTCACTACTGACTTGCCTTTGACAAGGTCTCTGCGATCATGGACGATGTTATGGACAAAGTGGTGACACCTGGAGGAAATCAAAGAGAAACATACAAAGGAAAATGATCAATACACTAGTACCTATTCCTCATCAACAGTTTAACCATGAAAACACAGAGAAATATTCAACATTACAGCTGAACCACAACATTTAACAACATTTTTATGCCTTACTATACTACGACGTTTTTGATCACATACTATACTGTAACATTTTTCCTTCTATTTTGAATTACTATTCTGCATCACTTTTATATTACAGCTTACTTTTGCTGTTACCTCTAATATTAGATTACTTTTTCCATTACATATCACTTTTCTTATTAGAGTCCAAGCACGATTATAAATGAACATATCAGTCAGATTGACCTCAGACATGAACTCTCTCCTCTCCTCTGGCAGCAGAAACAGTCTAATATTACTGTCACTGTTTATCTGCATCACATATTCAGAGGAACTCAGAATAAATCACTCACTGACGTCAGAGTCTAAACTACTAATCAAGATGGCAGCACGTCCCCTCTGCGTGTTCGTGTGTCTGAGTACTGACTGAATGATGTGCGTGATATGTTGTTTTTGTAGTACACACTGAGCCTTTCTACTTCTTCTTTGTGGCAAATCAATGTATGATCGACGGATTCAGTCAATTAAACTGTCTTAGACCGATCAGCTCAGTGGTAAAGAGGACACGCCAGTGAGTCTCCTGGGAAACTTATGAAACTTTGGTGACTAGTGTCCGTCTTCCTCGCTGTGAACTGTGGACTGTGGCTTACTTTATCGGGTATAATGTATACAGGACGGACTGTCCTAAAATAGATGGCGGTATTGCTGTTTTTATTTAAAAAAATAGGTTTCATGTAAACCTGCTGCTCTCCAAAGCAGTAAGCAAGCAATGTGAATCTCTAGCGCTGGATCTTGAGGTCTCTAAATCTCTCCACATCACAGTAGTCGGGTGCTACAGGGCCCCTTCTGCTGACAGCAGTGCTTTACCCCTTTTAATGCAGCTTTTATCAAACCCGGATTTTAAAGAGATTTTAATCATGGGTGATCTTAACTGGAACTGGCTGCAACCAGTATCAAATGATTTTAAAATCTGCTGTGATTCCTTAAACTTATTTCAGATCGTTGACAGCCCCACAAGACCAAACATCAAATGTCCTGAAAAGTCTTCTTTAATTGACCTGATTTTAACTAATGCCCCCACAAGTACTTGGAAGTGCTGCCTCCATATTTGCAAACGACATCAGCGACCACTGTGTTGTTGCAACAGTCAGACAGACAAAAATTCCAAAAGCTAAACCTCACATTATGACTAAGCGAAACATGAAGCACTTCTCTGAGCAGGGTTTCTTTCATGATCTGTTTGATTTTAATTGGGATAAAATCAATCTCATTGCTGATGTAAGAAGTGCCTGGAAATTTTTTTTATGATGGTTTTAATGAATTTTTAAACAAACATACCCCTTTTAAACGTTACAGAATTAAAAGCTGGAACAATGCATGGTTCACTCCTCACCTGCAAGATCTGCTGCATGAGCGCAACCTGGCGTGGGCTAAAGCTAGAAGCACCAATAACAATAACGACTGGCTGCTTTTCAGGCGACTGCATAACACATGCACTGTTAAAATTAGGAAAGCCAAAGCCAATCACTTTCTCACACAAACATCAGAGAACTTGAACAATCCTCAGAAGTTTTGGAAAACCATCAAGTCCTTAACACAAAATAACATAGTGATGGAGTTGCCACCATGCATTGTGAAGGACTCACAGAAAATTTCAAACAAGGCTGAAATACTTGGGTGTTTTAATGAGCATTTTATAGCATCAGGGTCCTTGTTCAACTCAACAAATTCTTCCTACATGAGTTCCCCAGCTGTCTTGTCAGATCTTTAAATCAGTGTTTCAGTTTTACTCCTTTTACAGTTATGGAGGTACATACAGCGCTCAGGCTCCTAGACACTAAAAAATCAGCTGGTCCTGATAAACTGGAGCCTTACTTTTTACATTTCGCAGCTGATTTTATTGCACCTCCCCTGACCTATCTTTTTAATTTGTCTGTAGCCACCAATGTAATCCTGAGCATTTGGAAATCGGCCTTTGTCCTACCAATGTTCAAAAAAGGTGACCCCACTGTCCTGGACAATTACCATCCCATTTCCAAACTTTCTGTTTTAGCAAAGGTCTTGGAATCTCTCATTTGCAATCAACTCAAGGAATTTCTTCATTATAATAGCACCTTATCTGATTTCCAATCTGGTTTCAGAAAAAGACACAGCACAACAACAGCAGCTCTAAATATAATAAACAATACTGACAACTCCCTTGACAACAAACAACACTGTGCAGCTCTATTCAGCGACCTATCAAAAGCATTCGACACTGTGGACCACACACTTTTGAAACAAAGGCTACTGAGCATTGGTTAATCTGAACACTCAGTTGGCTGGTTTGAAAATTATCTGTCCAACAGAACTCAATGTGTCCAGGCAGAAGATCTGAGGTCCACTTTACTCTCTATAACCACAGGCGTCCCTCGGGGGTCGGTCTTAGGACCTCTCCTATTCATTATATACCATAACATTGAGTTGACCATAACATTTCAAATACAAATTTTCATTTTTATGCCGATGACACAGTTTTGTATAGCTCAGCATCCACACCCAACCTGGCTCTCACCCAACTTCAAACAGCTTTTAACACAGTACAATCAAACTTTTACAATTTAAAACTTGTTTTAAATTTGGACAAAACAAAATCTATGCTGTTTCCATTCCAAAGAAAAGGTCACAGAATCTGCCAACAATCACCACCTTACAGGGTTCACAGATTGAGACTGTATCTGAGTATAAATATCTTGTTTTTCTTACTGGATGAATCTCTTTCTTTTGCACTTCACATCCAACATTTAGTAAAAACGCTTACGCTTTCCTTTGAGGCCAAAAAGAGACTTGTTCTTGCGACTTTTATGTCTGTTTTAGACTATGGTGATGTAATCTATATGCATGCATCCTCTCAAAGCTCACATGCCCTTGATACTGTGTATCATGGAACTCTGAGATTCATTATAAACCTTAGAGCTCTCACTCATCATTGGTTGCTGTATGCTCGTGTAGGGTGGTCTTCTTTGTCCAGTCGCAGACTAAAACACGAAAGCGAATACTTTCAACACAAGCAATCTGATCAAACATCTAAAAAACCAACATGACGCCGAGTTGAAAGGGGGTTACAGTCAGTCACAGCAATTTCTTACAGTGAATGAAACAATATCTGATGAAAATAAAACACGTTTTCAAGTAAATGTACGAAGTGTAATGGTATTAATAAGTACTCATATCAGTACTCGGTATTGGCAAGTACTCAAATGTAAATACTTGTAATTGGATTGAAAAAATGTGGTATTGGTGCATCCCTACCTGAAACTGAAAAAGCTAGTTTCACTGGATACTTTTGAAATTATTTTGAATGAGTTGGAGGATGCAACATTTCACCTTATTAAAGGTAATTTTAGGACGTCGCTAGAACTGAATTAACCTGCAGATATCAGCGTTACTCCGTGTATCATATCCTTCTTCTTTTGTTGTGCCAGACTAGACACAGCTCCGGCGTATTGCTGCCGCCCTCATTCAGGATACTTCCATCATTGCTGACCTATATTCGCTATCCTGATTTGCGTGATGTAATGTGAGATGAGGCATTCGGTAAAGTGTTTTTACATCCTATTTTGTGATTTTTAAATCGCAATGTCAAAAATAAACAAATAAATATAATTGACACTTAAAAAACCTTTGAAGGATCCGCGGGAACCCTGCATTAAAAGAGAAGGCTAATGCTAACGTTAGCCGCTAACACAAATGCTAACACTAGCCGCTAGCAAGTTCGCTACATAGCCTTACCTTCGCGCTGCAGGTGTGTTCAGCGTCCAGCCTCACTCGTGTTCGACAAAAAGCAGCTTCAGAGCTTGTTTTAGCATCCAGGCTTCTTCGGTAAGTAAGTTTTCTGTACTGACAAACCGAGGCAACGGTTCAAACATTGGTTTAAATCTGTTTTCTGACCTCGTTTCTCCGCCTCTCGGCACTCCTCCCAGAACGGTCATGACCGATGACGACACACGCAAGCCAACAACGGCAGAAAAAACGCCAATATGCTGCGCTCCAATAGTCTTTTTTGCTTAGGAAGGTTCTTCACTGAGTGAGATGAACCGGAAGTATCTCATGATAAGAGCAGGTCCAATTCTCTAAATGTTAAGCAAAGAAGCTTCAGTGCTTCCTATCTTATGTCCTTTAGCATAGGATACACTGGACCTTTACGAAAGGAAAGGAGAGAATGCCGTCCCACAATTCCTTGCAGCTGCAGCGTTTAAAGCGCACCAGAAACCACACGTTTCTGCCTGAAATTACGAATTATAGTGCCATAACCGCATCGGACTCTCCTTCACTTCCTTATGCTGAAGAGCACCGGACTGAAGGGTCAATATTAGGCCCTCTGTTATTTTACTCTATACATGAATATGTACATGATATTTTATGAATATGTATATACAGTATATGTATGTATATGATATTTAATCTCCAAATCAACAATACTGTAAACTTAAATGCTTTTGATACCATTTTGTATTCTGCAAGTTAGTTGACTTTTTAATGACCTACATACCTCTATTATAATTTAAAGTATGTTATAAAATCCAAAAAGACAAAATGATTAGTAGTAGATAGTCCAGTTTATTGTCCAACAAAAGTCATGTTGAACATCTTGCTTTGTTTTTCCCCTCAGACTGGATGATGGACATTTACTGCATAGTAACAGAATGTGAACACAACTTTTACCATTTGTCTTTTTAAATTAGTTACAAGTCACACAGATCAGCTGACACAAAAATAAAGATAAATATTCACTGTGACAGAGTAGCATTCTACAAGTTTCAAATTCCAATTTGATTTTCACTATGGACTAAAATGAATTGAAACCAATGGCTGTGCAAAAAGAAGGAAATAAACTGGTATAGGCCTAAAGAAGCCTAAACTGGTAATACTATAAATGGGGTTTGGACATTAAGTAAAAAGTAATTATCTCTAGCACGTGGTTAAGTGTATTAGGCCCCCAAAGATCCCTAGGATTCAGAGTGATTCTCAGAGGCAGGTGTTTTCAGATGGATTTGATAGTTTTCAAAATATCCTGAAAGTTTGCCAGCTGGCTAACACATACACATTTACAGAAATCCTGATCAATGTGTGTTGTCCTAAATAAATGAAATGACATGAAATGATTCTGTCTAGGAACTATATAAGTAAAATAAACATCTTACAAATCTTAAAGTGGGGTTTACAGTGGGGGTCCCTATTCTTTGGAATAAGCTGTATGTGTGTGTCCTGCAGTGTCCAACACTTCACAGCTTAGTCACCTCCTGTCAGCATGGTCAGACTACGTGCTGGTAGAAAGAACGACATGACTTCACATTTGACACATGTACAGTTTTATTGTTCTGCCATGTACACACTGCAGCTGCTATGCCTTGTTAGCGTTTCAGGTTTATTTTTTAGTAATAATTTGATAAAGTCATACATGCCCGCATAGATATTTGCACTGTTAATATGTATAATATTGTTATCACCATGGAAACAAGATGCTCATTTATCAAATCAATGGTCTCTTTTTGACATTTCTTTTATTCTTCCATTGGATCACACTCAAAGTAAATGGCAACGTGAGGATCATATTGTTACATAGATAAAGTCTCAACTGTAGATGAACACCAAACACACTGAATCAGTCTGAATGCATTTCAACCAACTTTCAAATCAACAAATCATCAAAATCATCTACAATGGCAAAAAATCTTGATCTGTCTTTACTTAAGCGTTAGAATACATTCAAACACACACACACCACTCTCAGCTTCAACTGCTGGAGTATAGAGGGATCACAAATGGACGGCAATAAATAAATGTAAGGAAGTACAGATGTGATAACTGAAGTCAGTGGAATCAGTCGGTCTTTGCTTGGATTTCAGGTTGATGTGTCAAACCTCTGAGAGCAGTGATAACAAGAAAAGGTCAACTCAACAACAGCAATTAAAGCAAAGCCTCTATATGTTATGTGTGATGGCTAAAAGGATAAGTCTGGTGTTAGTCTATATTTTATTAGTGTCAACAAATCTCGTGAAAAGATCCAAACCAACAATGTGTTAGTCCGTCACCTCCCCACCCCCTCTGTCACTCTCAGCTCCATTGGTTTCTATTGAAGACAAAAAAACAGCTCACAAATATAAAGTTTCTTTTTTTTTTAAAGTGGCTGGTCGCTGCAGTTTCTAACATACATTACTCTGACAGAAGTGCATTGTTAGAGGGTTTCTGTATATCATAAAGTTTCTGCTCAATACACAGTGACTGTGACTGAATAGAAAATTACACTTATAGACCAATTTAAATATGATAATTGCTGAAAACCAACATAACGATGAAAGCATAATTCTAAAATGTTCCTCCTCTCCCCAGATAAAAGCCACAGAAAAAGCCCCTAAATTATAAATTATTTAAAAGAAAAAAACAGGTTAAAGAATTAATATGGCTCCTGGCGACACTCAGTGATTTAAAATTGCACTTCCATAAAGTTAGGATGTGTTGATGTGTTTTCTAGCTTATAGGCGACAGTGGAGCTCCTATAGCACAGAGGGATAAGATGTACCAGGGTTACTTAACTGTCTGTGAGGACCTCTATTATTGGTTTGGGCTTTCATGGGGTTGTTGACAGTAAAATGAAGCCAACATATCCTTTACAAAAGGCTTCATGGAGGACAGTAATATGAGCACAGCTGCAGTTTGAAATTGAGAATCAGCACATGTATGTGAAGGTGGAGGGTGAAACACAGTGACAAACCTACATGTCACGAGGACAGTGAAGTTAAGTGCTCAATCTGCATCAACATTCCTCATCACTACTTTCTTTCTCCAATAGACACTGTATATGTATACACACAGAGTGGCGGCTCTGTGACAGATAAAATCAGATACGACACACATTACAGGACAGACACATGAACAAAAGAGGCAGATGCATCCTTGGGAAGACAAAGGTGTACTCCACAGCCTTTGTAAACAGATCATGAGTTGATGTTTGTGGCTGTATAAAGAGTCCATGATGATACACACTTTCCTCCTCCCACTTATTCTCCATACAACACAATCTCATCTGTCTGGTGGCCATTCTCCAGCTGAATCGGTGCACATGTACACTTGGTTTAGGTGGTATTTCTTGATATTAAAATGCTTTGAATTTTTTGACTTTTTCCAGTCCAAGCATGATTTTTCATCTCCTCTATATACAAATATTTACAAGTTCTTCAGAAGAGGCCCATCGCATTGGCGAAGCGTCCGAGATGCCCCTTTGATTTTGATCCCACCTTTGGTCTGAAAGCCGTATCTTTACCACACCACAGCAGCAAAAGGTAAAGGCGTGGCTGCCGAAAATATAATCAAACAAAAAAACTCGGGTGCTATCTTTGGTCACAAAAAACCGATAGAAACACAACGTGACGGAAGGAAAGTGTTAAAGCACCAATGCTGTTTCCATTATTGACAAAAGAAAACAATCCAGTGATCCGAAAGAGACAACAGGAGGATCTGGGACATTTGATCTGAGGAAGCGTTCGTCACAAAGGCTTCAGTGGGAGATGTGAGGGAAGATCAGTGGAAGCTGCTGCTCAGTCTAAAGCTCTCCTCCCTCCTACTCGTCTCCTTCCTCCTCCTCTCTTCCTCCCTCCTCCCAGTCGTCCCTCACAGTAGCATTGGAGCAGTCGGTGTGGAATTCTTGCTGCTGCGGGGGCGTCGGGCTGCAGGGGCGGGTGTCGTCCAGGCACTCCAAAATTACCCTCGCGCCCTAAACATCCCTCACCACAAGTCCTCTTCTGGGTTCGTGATTTTGCATCAGCTTCTGCAGGAAGGAAAAAAAAGCTAACACCACATCAAGCTACCTGACTGTTAATGGCATGGACTGACCAGATGCTTACATCATCCTCTGAGTTCACTCTCACAGGAGTTATCTGGACCAACAATGTCTGCATTTCAATGAATTGCTTTCTCCTCCACTACCGATCCAACTGTGATATTAAAAGGGAATATTTCTTTCTTTATTAAATTGAAATACACAATTTTTCATTTTATTAATGTACATGTTTGACAAATTAAAAATACAATGATACATTTTCAGTTTAATGTTTGAAAATGCATAATGCTTCCAAGATATTGTAAATAAAGTTACATTTCACCAACACCTTTCCTTTTTCCTTTTAACATCTTTGGTTAATTTCAGTTTTATTAGTTTCTATTAATTATGTCATTGTACATAATTCAATATCATATAATTTTTAATTTTACTACATTAGCTGCTACTTTGGTCTTTGAGCTAATAGGTTTGTCCTTACTAAATCGATATTTACCTGTGATCCATAACCAAATGAGCTTAGGTGAACGGGTTAAGAGTGAATAACTGTGAACACACACCATGCATCTCTGCCCACACACTACATATTTCTATCAAATCCATATTATTTCATCCTGGGTTTTATTTTCCTAGTTTGGTCATCAGTTATGAAAACATTTGTTACTAGTTTATTTTCTATAGATTCTGTGAAGCAACAACATCACTAAATATGTCTTTATATTATTAAGTCAAATAGGCAATTACGCAGCCACTCAGGCAGTATGTACAAGTCAGGCGACGTCACGCTTTGTTCACTGTGTAAAACTGCATTTTCACATACACACATAAGATAGGGTCAAATTAAACCCAGAGCTACAGCTAATTTTTCTGAAATTGTAAGTGGGGCGGTGTAAACTGAAACTGAGGGACTTGTTTAAAGCCACTATGTACACTCATTTTCAAATGTTTAAAAAATATTTAGATGTAAAAATAATAAAACTTCATGCACCATGTCTCATTTCCTTTGACAATGTTCACAGTTACTACTTTCCTACAAATTACCGTCAAATCAATTGTAAAATAGTAGGATGATGGAATCACCATGCTTCCATAATAATAATTATATGTAGCAAACACCAGTGTCTTTATGGTCATTTCTACACACACTCCCGTAAGCGGTCAACCCTTCTAACCCACAGAACCCGTCGTCCTGAACAATCTCTCTCTACCATGAGGCAGGAGGCGCTTTCCCAAAGCCTCCCAGCGCAACTCAAAGCCTAGGGGAAAAGAATGAAGGAGGAGAGAGGGATCAGAAGGGAGGAAAAGGACAAACACTGGAAACCTAACAAGGATCTAACTCCAACAGTAGTGACTGACTAGTTTTAAAGAGAGATAAATGCATGTCTAAAGACACACCAGTATCTCAATTAAAAAAATAATAAAAAATCCTCATCACCGCCCGATGAGATAATCCTCCAAGATACCTGTAATGTATATAATCTTACCTCTACAATGAATATTTTTTCTAGTTTGGACACTGACCTTCTCAAAGTCCTCTCTGGCTGTGGGGAGATCTGCAGCCAGCGAGATCTCCTAATATTTCTCCATCCTCGCCTCTCACCACCGTCGTCTTGACAACCTTGCTGACCTTTGACCCTGCACTAACCGTCTAAAACTCTGATGCTGTGGCTGGCGCCCAGGGCCAGGGCTCCGAGGTCCAACTATTAGAAGATAACAAATTATCAAGGCATAACTGTAATAATTTGAGGAGGTTTTTAGTTTTTGGCTGGATAATACTGGTTCCAGGTAAGAGCTGATTTGGTACAGACACATTCACGTTCATGTTCTCCATGGGATGGGATGTTCCTCGTAACCAAATTGACAGCTAGGTACAGCCTCAGACAACATATTATATTTAATTCATTCAATGGAGATCCCAGTTACAAGTTCTTCTGATTGCTGTAAAACCTTGTAAGTAGAGTTGGAATTGACACTGACCTCTTTCAGTCTCTCCCCTCACTGTGAGCACAGTTCTCTTCACCACTTTGAGACAGAGTCTCCCTCCTCAATCACCGTCTCCTGGTAGGAGCCCTCAATGGTCACTTCCTGTGTTTCCATGCCATCCGCAGATACATATTTACAGATCACCTTTCGTGTGATCACAATCAGGGACAGAGACAACTTTTCTGTAAAAGCTAAACATTTTTCATCATTTACAATATGGACTAGTACTTTGATTTGTCATTTGATTGATCAGATTTTTTTGTTGATGCTGTTGATATCTTTCAGTGTTCCTTACCTTCTTAACAACCATGTTCCCATGCTCATCTATGTACTTCTCCTCTATGACAGTCTGGTGGGATATCTGGTAGGTTATCAGCCTGTAAAACACCAGCATACTGTCAGTTCACACATATTACAGTCCTGCACACACGGGCAAAAGTACGTGTTGTCTAGATCAAGGAAAGCATATTAAGCAACAGTCAATAATGACCAACACCACCACATCTAAAGTCTATTTTAAAGCCCCTATGTGAAGAATTTTTATGTGTTTTATGTGTTTTATGTGTTTAACACATTTCAAATCATTCTGAGAATTGTACATACAAATACATTGTTGTCTGCCAAACTATCTTTTTAAAACTTCCCATGAGGGTCAATTCAAATCAAAGCAAAATAATTAAAAATTCTTCACATTGTGGCTTTAATTTTTCCATATTGAACCTTAAACATCTCTATAACAGCACAAATAAAGTAGCATGACATAATCACAGCGAGAACGCTACAAACAACCAACAAACACATGTAGATTAGAGGTCTTCCTGCAACAGAAACTTTACTTTCTGCATTGCAAGAAAAAAGTATTTCATGTCAAGCAAATAGAGTAAGCTGTGGTGTTCTGCAGACTATGATTAACGTGGTAGGTCAAGTCCATAAAAAACAAAAAAACAACAAGAAGCACGAAACCTCTGTTACCCACTAACTCTGTATCACTCCACAGTGCACTGGGGCTGCACAGCTGCATCATGCTTGTTTACCTGAATGATAACTCTGCGTCGGACCACTCTGGTGGTCAGCACCTCCTCCTCTGAGCTATCAGAGGACAGCATCCCTAGTTCCTCTGCTATCTCCTGGGAGACAGCACACAGCCAGCATTGGTCAATGTAACAGGTCCACACTGTGTAGCTACAGCACTCTCCAACGACTGTTCCTTCTTTTCTCTTAACCTCACTTTTATGTTTGCTTGCCAAAAAGGTTCTTGTACAAATGAAATGAGGGAATAAAATCAAATTGTATGGCTTCACACAAGACTGATGTGAGATGAAGAGAAAACACAGTTATGCAAAAACGTTCAACTGAAATAAACATGCAAAGATGGGAACCAGTGTGCGAAACATGGGGGGTCTTATATGGAAGATTTTAATTAAAACAAAGGTTGAAAACAATATACATTGTTATACTATATGTTGCTTCTATATGTATGCATTTAATGTCATAATTAAAAGGAAAACATCTGTCATGAGCTTTTTGTCTTGAATGAATTGTTTTTTGTTGTGAGATGAGTTTTCTATGCCATGATAAATCCAATCACAACACAGAAAACAAAGTGAAGAGGTGCATTTCATTGCTGTCCCTAATTAACAAATAAGAAAGCTCTGAAACAGTCATTATCTCCAAAAATAAATAAATAAAAATAAGTTCCCTGGTGTGAGAAAAGCACACATGGTCAATTACTTTTAAATCCCTGTGCTGTCAAAAGATTGAAATGCAAATGAGTTGGTCTGAGCAGGTGAAGATGTAACATAAATAACACTGAAAAAGCTTTCTGCTTCTACAGTGCACCCATACAGCTTTTAGCTGTGAGTACAAATTCAGCATGATCCAGAGTCATAATGGCCTCATTTGTGTTAAATACACCAGTTTCAAATATACTGTAATTTTCCTTTAATATGTGTCTGAAGTAGGCCTGCTCTGCTAAGGACCCCCCAATTGTCCATGATATTTCGCACACTAATGGGAAGAACAAGCACAAATCAAAAGATGCAAACAGGTGCAGGTGTGAACAAACAGTTATATGTTATTCAATCTGTTCTTTAGAGCAACTCGTAAATGTCACTAATGCTGACTTCAATACATCACGCCACAAATGTCAACAACAGCTTTTTCAGTCACTAATGAAGCAATATTTAACACAGCAGCTCATCACAGTTGTTAGGATTACTGTTATTTTTTTGAAAGTTTAGGTACTCATGCACACAAAAGCAAATTTGTGTGTTTAATCCCAAGTCCTGAATGCAGCACCACAGCAACCAGCCTGAACTAGGCAAGACACCAGCCAGTGCAGTGTTGCGCTCATGCTCAACCTCTTACCCTGCCCAAGAAGTCGTCATCATCGTAATACCCTGCCTGATCTCTGGAAGGAAGCTCCTCACACACAGGGACATCGATCTCTGTTTGACAGTCCCGTGAACCCTCAGAATCATAAGCAAATTCCCCAAGGCTTTCACTGCCAGAGGAAAGGCGCTTGTAATCTTCCACTCTGAGAAAAGGCTGTGAAGTGTCCTGAGGGCTCCCTTTTAGGAAACCAATATCAGGGCTACTCCCAGGCATTGGGGAAGGTGGCTCAGAGATATGATAACTAATCTTGTGTTCCAGTTTCACTTCTTCAGGGTCAGAGAAGACTTGTTTGCAGTCAAAGAATTCTAGATCCGAGTCAGAGTGCTGGGGAGACTCAGAGCCCTTTCTGCATTCTTCTGGTGGCACCTTTGGTTCTTCTGTTTCAAATTCTGAGACTGTTTTCTCAAATTCTGAAAGGACTCTATCAAAGTCTGGGGAAAACTCAAAGTCTTCAGCAGCTTTTGTCTCTCTCTTGGAGGTGGCTTCAGTCACAACCTGAGCTGAATCACTGAACACTGGAGACACTGGAGTCAAATCGTTCAAGGAGGCTTGGCTACATTCAGAAACTCTCAGGGTCTGATGTCCTGAAAATACTGCTTCATAATCTGGTGGCACCAGAAACTGACTTGACATGGGTGAAAAAAGCTCACTTGTATGTGCTACTTCATGGGATAACTCCCACTCTGACTTTACAGAGAATGACTTCTCAAGTGAAGGTAGAACTGGAGTAACAGTTCTGTGGGTTGTATATGAGTTCTGGTCAGGTAGCTTTAGGGGAACTGATTTCATAAGCTTGTCATCAGTGAACAGCACATCTATTTTGCTGGTGTCTTGTGTCACTGTCGTAGCAGACAACAACTTGCTTTGCACCTCATTGTCTGTTTGAAACTGTGTTTCCTCTAGTTTCTGAGGAGGAGCCTGTAAGTGAATGTCAACATGATCTAAATAAGTTAAAATCAGCATACAGATTGGTATGCACCATTGAAATAACCTCAACATTTCACAAAGTTAGTATCACCGAGCAGTGACTGATTATTTTCAATCCAGCCAAAACATGCAATCTTAAAAGCATCTCACCATCGGACAAAATTCAGAATTGAAGAAAGAGTGATTAGTAATATTAAAATTCTATATTTTCACATTCCGCTCACTTCCACACATTGTGGACAAAGTCTCAGCAGTAATCTACTCAATTTTGTTATTACGTCACCACAACATGTCTTTATGTGTCACACAGTATTACTGCTTCATCCAAGTACGATGTTAATGATTTTTTGGTGGGTTGTCATGCTCTCAGTCTTACCCTTTGAGAGGCTGTCTTGCTCTTTAATTCTCCAGCACTGATGTGTAGTATCTTCTCTTCCTTTCTTTTTACATCTTGAACTGGTAAGGGCTTCACAGGAAAGTCATGCCTGAAGTTGTCTTCACGACCAGTAGCTTGTAAAGTTGACATACTTTCAGCCTCTGATCCACGTTGCATCCATTCATCGTATGACAAAACTTCTGACTGGGGTCCTGTCCTTATTTTGCAGTCAGGATTGGCATGTCCTTCCTTAGACATTGTCTCACTAGTTTGAATTAGCAGTGGTGACACAGCTATCTGATTTTTGTTAGGTATTGATGAATGTTTCTCAGGTGATAAAGAAGATGTCACATGACTCAAAAGTTTTGGTTTAGAGACTAACCTATTAGTATCTTCACAATGAAAACCTAATTCCTCTTCTGACTCAGGAGTTTCAGGGCTCAGTGGCCTTGGACTATCATCAATCCAACAATCAACGGGCAAAGCAACAAACTCCAAGTCTGATGACAAAGATGCTGGTGAAGATGACCTATCAAAGGGGGTAGAATCCATAAAATAAGAAGACAATATTCTCATAAACTGAGGCACTGGTGAGTCTGGCAATAGTTGTCTGAACTCATTGATAGATGAAATGGATTCAGGTGAGGATGGTCTCTCAGTCTCAGCAGCTCTAGAGGATGTGACCATAAGCTCACACTCTGAATCTGAACCCACTGATTCAGGTGATGATGACCGCTGTGTAGTGGTGTACTCCTCCAACAATACTGTAAACTGAGGGATGGGAGAGTCTGGAGAGAGAGACCTGTTCTCATTGAACTCAGGCATCGATTCTGGAGATGATGCTCTTTTGTCAGTCATTTGCATGGCTGATTCAAGTGACATAGGTCTGTATTCAGGCAGTGACTGAGATGACAATGGCCTGTCTCTCTCATTCTGATCCTCTAACCAAGCCGAATCAGGAGATGATGGCCTGGATTCTGCTGGCTGAGATTCCAAATCCAGTGGCATATAATCTATATCTGATGCTAAAGTTTCAGGTGAAGATGATGCCGATCTCAGGAATGTTACACATTCTGGCAATGCTACTGTAAATTCTGGTAAGGGGGAATCTGGTGAGAGTGGTCTAAGCTCATTAACTGATGTTGAAGATTCTGGTGATGATGCTCTTGCTTCTACCACCATGACTGAATTAGGCGACATAGGTTTGTAGTCTATCAAGGATACTGGTGAATAACATAGATCATCATCCTCTGTGTCAGACACTGATACAACCACCCATTCATCATCAGAATTAGTTGTTGCCTCAGGAGCAGATATTTCAAATGTATACTTGGTCTCTCTGTATGGAGCTGTTCCTGAAGATAAAATATTTTCAATCATTGGTGGAGGGGATTCTGAAACAGTTATGTCAGATATGACTTGTGCACTTAAATTGCAAAGAAAGCCATCATCAGCTATGGTTGTTGTAGTCAATGGATTTGTTACCTCTGAGGGTCCTGTAGCATTAGCAGATTGGTGACTTTTATCTTTTACTTTATCTTGCTCATCATCTGGAACACTCCTTTCATATTCTATTGTGCTGCTAATAAATTGCATACACCCTGTTTTACTGCTGAAAGTTTCTCCAGCATACTGAGGATCCCTTACTTTAGAAATCAGCTTCCACAGTTCAACATCATAAATGAGATTATACTCTGCTACCATAATGGCTGATTCTGCAGATGAGGTAGGTGCCATTGTGGTGGTTAAAACAGTGCTATCAGTGGTTGCTTCAGTGGCAGTTGGGACTTCAAATTCAGTTATTGATGATTTGAGTGCCAACAGTAATTCTCCCTTATCTGATTCAATAGACTCTGGTGATGCAGACCTGTCCTCTGCACAAAACAGGTCTAAAGTTTGTGACAAATCATCTGAATCTGAAAATTCAGTGGGTGATATGTCTCTCACAGTCATGATATTTTCTACAAATGTCTTTGTAAAATCAGGTATTGGTGATTCAGGGTGTTTATATTCATCATCTGATCCTTCTGACTGAGGTGATAGTCCTCTAATGTCAGTGATGCCTATGTCAAATAAAGCAGAATCACATTCACTTTCAGTATCTGACAATATTGATTTTGGGGACAAACACCCATAGTGTGTTACTGGTGTTGTAGTCTCAAGAACGTTTTGTGTAAACCAAGGGAGGGGTGAGTCTGGAGGCAGGGGTTTGTATTCTGATATGGATTCCACTGACAGTGACCTCTCTTGTTCTTCTATGCCTTTTGGTTCAGGAGAACCTTGTCTACCCTCAACACCATAATTCATGGACATCAAAAACTCACTTAAAGCATACTCAATATCTGATTCGATGGATTCAGGGGAGGATGATCTATACCCAACATTCACAATAACACGTTCAGGCATTGCTGGTCTGTATTCAGGTATGGGTGAGTCTGGTGACAGAGTCTGGTATTCATCTACAGATGCGCCTGAGCCAGGTGAAGAGGATCTACTGTCATAAACTAGTGATCCTAGGCTTATAACAATGTATTCTATGTCTGAACATACTGACTCAGGAGATGTTGACCTATGTCCAAAAATAGTTTCAGGTAATCCAAACATTAGTGGCATAAAGTCAGGTACAGGTGAATCAGGTGAAAGTCTAATTGATGCTTGAGATTCAGGAGATGAAGGTCTGCTCTCCAAGAATAATGGGAGAGGTGACTCCATTTCCAAATCTGACAACAATGAGTCTGGTGAGGTGGATCTAAAGTCCATGTGACAAATAGTGGACTCATCTAGCGCCTGTGTAAATTCAGGTATGGGTGAGTCTGGAGAGAGAGATCTAAATTCATCTCTGGATGCAGCTGAACCAGGAGATGCTGCTCTGTCTTCAAAAAGCCAGGGGATGTACAAATCTGTTTCTAAATCCTCAAGGAGATGCTGCTCTGTCTTCAAAAAGCCAGGGGATGTACAAATCTGTTTCTAAATCCTCATCTGAAGGTACTGATTCAGGTGATGGGATTGTAACCTTTAAACTCAAAGATAAGTCTCTAGCGAAGCCTGTCCAAAGTCAGGTAAAGGAGAATCAGGAGAAAGTCTTCTGTATTTACTCAGAGATACTAAGGACTCGGGAGACAAAGGTCGGTCTTCTACGACCACTGGGAAAGATAATTCCATTTCTAAATCTGATACCACTGACTCAGGTGAAGAGGACCTTAAGTCTGTGTGTGATATAAAGTAGTCTTGCAGTGGTTTTCTGAATTCAGGTATGGGTGAGTCTGGTAAAAGAGGTCTAAATTTATCTTCGGATGCAGTTGAACCAGGCGATGCTGCTCTGTCTTCAGAAAGCCAGGGGATGTACAAATCTGTCTCTAAATCCTCATCTGAAGGTACTGATTCAGGTGATGTAGATCTATACATTACTGTTAACTTGGGAGGTTCAGTATAGGTGTAATGGGGTACTGGAGAGTCTGGTGACAAATGCTGGTATTCAGAGGAAGACAAGACTGATTGTGGAGAATCTGGTCTCTCCTTGACTTCAAACAGCTGAGACATCAACGGAGCAAATTCAATATCTGATGCAGGTGATTCAGGTGATGCTGACCTATAACTACTGACATCAACATCTGGAAGTAGCAAAGCTGGTGTGAACTCAGGTATGGGAGAATCAGGTGAAAGTCTTCTGTATTTACTGACTGATGCTAAAGATTCAGGAGATGAAGGTCGGCCCTCAAATAACACTGAGAAAGGACATGATGATCTGAAATTTGACATTAACATCAGTGATGTAGGTGAGGAAGGCCAATATTCTGATTCAGAATCAGGTGACAGAGGTCTCTTTTCTCTTTTTTCCTCTGGTTCTAATGACTCTGGAGAATCTGGTCTATCTTCTGTATCAGGTATAGAATAAATCAAAGGTGCATATTCAACATCTGATGTAGCTGATTCAGGGGATGCTGACCTAAACCCAACAAATGATGGAAAACGTTCGACTTCTCTTGTGATGAATTGAGGTATAGGTGAATCTGGTGACAGGGCCTGGCGTTCATCTCTGGATGACACTGAATCAGGTGATGGAGGTCGACATTCATGGGATACTATTGGGAATGAGCCATCTTCGCACCCTATATCTGAATAACAAACTGATTCAGGTGAAGTGGATCTATATCCAGCAGTTGAAAAAGTTGGGTGAAGTATAGCCTGCCTGAATTCAGGTATAGGTGAATCAGGTGAAAGTGCCCTGAGCTCATTTTCAGAATTGGGTGTGAAGGATCCCCCTTGCAGCTCCATAAGTGACATGTCTAGAACACCCATCTCAGTCTCTGACATTACAGATAAAGGTGTTGATGACCTGCTAGCTGTAACAATGGCAATTGATTCTATGTGTTGGCTAAATTGAGGTAAAGGAGAATCTGGCAATATGGCCTCTGGTATTGAATCAACAGGAACATATTCTTTACGGGTCTCCACATATTCAAACACCTCAGCTGTGTTTACAAAAGCTTCCTTCACATACTGAGGGTCATATAGATGACATATGAGCTGGTTTGCTCTAAATGTTGCACCAGCTATTGATTGTCTTTCTTCAAGCATGGAAGCAACTGATTCAGGTGAGTCTGCTCTGTGGCCTATAAAGTCCTCTGAAGTTGAAAATTGATGTTCGATATCTGAAAGTACTGACTGTGATGAAGAAGACCTGTACCCAACAGCAGTTGTAACTGATTCAGGTACTGCAGGTGTGAAGTCTGGTAAAGGTGAGTCAATTGAAAGCACCTTGTTTTCATCTAAAGATATTAGAGAACTAGGTGATGAAGGTCTACTTTCATTGAAAAACCAGGGGATGCAAAAGTCTGATTCATCATCTGACACTGCAGATTCTGGTGAATATGGCAGAGACTCTGAAGTGTTAGCAAAGGCAATGGAAAACTGGGGAACTGGGGAATCTGGAGACAAGTCTTTCAAAGACTCTGGAGAATCAGACCTGAGTGTACTTATTAATGTCAATTCCCCAGGTGATAAAGGCCTGTATTCTGACTCAGAATTGGGTGACACTGGTGTCTCTCTCCCCTCAATCTTTGCTTGCACTGAGAATAGAACATCTGCATTAGATGAATCTGTAGAGTCCAACTTCACACCATCCTCTGACTTTCCCTCTTTTACACTTGAATCCTCTAGAACATACTCAGTTCTAGTTCCAGCATACTCAAAAATGGCTGTTTTACTGCAAAATGTCTCTCCAACATACTGAGGATCACATATTTGAGAAATGAGCTTCCAATGTTCAGCATCATAAACAAGTCTATAAACTGGCACCTGGATTGCCTTTAGAGGTTGACTACTTCCACCTAGTACATCCTTTGTAGTCTCTGATACTTCCAATACTAATTCCGGTGAGTCAAGTCTCTGCTTGGAAATAACTATGTCTTTACTTGACTGTGCATATTCAACATCTGAAATCACTGACTCAGGAGATGATGATCTTTGGGCAATAACGGAGACTGATTCAATAACCTCTGTTTTGAATTTGGGTACCAGTGATTCACTTCTGTAGTCATCTCCAGAAATTACTGAATCTGTTGATGATGGTCTCACTTCAGAGCACAGTTTTGACACAGACATTGCCCCATATTCTAGATCTGAAGAAACTGAAACAGGTGATGAGGATATTTCCAGTGTGGTCGAAACAGCAAATTCTGGTAATGCCTGCCAAAAGACAGGAATGGGTGATTCAGGGGAAAGTGGTGTATTTACATCAACAGAATCTGGGGAAGACAGTCTATTCTCAAAGAATAATGGTAAACACGTAGTTCCACATTCTAGATCTGAGGCTACTGATTCAACTGATGAGGACCAATCAAATCTGGCATTAAGAATGCATTCTGATAAAGACTGTCTAAACTCAGGAATAGGTGAGTCAGGTGATAGCACCCTGTATATATTTACAGATGATACTGAATCAGGAGATCCTGGTCTGTCCTCAAAAAGAAATGAAATGTTTAAATCAGTCTCCTGTTCCAGATCTGACAATATTGACTCTGTTGACATTGATCTGTGATAAACTTGAGAGGGTCCAGAGAAAGAGTTTAAGTAATGAGGAATAGGGGAATCTGGTGTTAAAGCTTGATGACTATCTACAGATCTCCCTGAGTGCGGGGAATCTGGTCTGAATGACTCCAGCACCCTCAGTGATTCCGGTGACATGGGTCTATATTCTGCTTCAGAATCAGGTGAAAGTGGTCTCTGGGAATTTCCTGATTGCAAAGCAGGAGTTTCAACTGCATCATCCGAATTTATACTTGTTTCAGCAGACTGAAACACTCTTATTTTACTCATGGAGGTCTCTCCTACATACTGTGGGTCATGGATCTGAGAGATAAGCTTCCAAAGTTCTGCATCATATGATAAACTGTAGGCTGGCACTGAATATTCTGGTAAAGATAAAGGTACATGATGCTGAGGTACAGAAACTGAAGACTCAGGTCTAAGTGTTTGTTGATCTTTAGGGACATTTGTAATAAATGCAAATGCCAGTGGTTTATCATCAGATGCAGTCTCTGAGGACAAAGGAGGTGACAAAGTTTGATCAGATGCTGATGATGGTATCTCTTTATGTGTTTTAGTTATAAATTCAGATGATTCATTTTGATATTTTGCAACATTCTGCACAGCTTCATAATCAATTTTCACAGGATTGTGCATTTCCTTGTTCGACTTTCCCTCATCAAACAACTCATGAGATAATTCTTCTGTAATTACATCAGTTGACAAAACCCCTTCTGATTGTGTGACAATATCAGAGTGACCACCTCCAGGTAGTACTGATTCTACTATCTTGGGAGCTTCAGTTTGACTACATTTCTTGGGATTTTCTTCTACACATTTTGACAGAATACAGGTTGCAATTTTTTCTTCATTTTTTAGCTTCTCTACATAAATGACTACATTTGATTTTGCTGCTGCTTTTTCATTCTGCTTTTTAATACAATGCTCTTCTAAAACAGTTGTAGCTTGTGTCGGTTGAACCACATGTTCCTCTGGAGGTAGGTCAGTTACAGGATCTGTTATTGGCCCATAATCACGTATAGAACCACTAGACTCAGGAGATAACGGCCTATTCTCAAAATGTGACAACAATGGTTCAGGCTCATACTCTGTGTCTGACAACACAGATTCTGGTGATAATGAGTGATAATTTATGGTAAAACCGTGATGCAAAAGTGGCATGTATTGTGGAATTGGAGAATCTGGGGACAGACACTCATTTAAAGTTTCTGATTCAGGAGAGGATGCTCTAACGTCTAACATCGCTGACTGTGGAGAAACTGGTCTATATTCAGACACTGACTCTAGAGAAAGTGGCCGTTCCTCAATATCAGACAAAGATATAATAACCCAGTCTTCTTCATACTTAGATACTAATTCCACTGGTATTGGTGGTTTGCTGTCTGTATCAAATACTAATGGATCAGTTGATTTTGATCTATGATCAGCAGATATGGAATCACACACTACGTGTGCATTTCAGTTCAGTGGGGGGAGGGTACTCTATGTCCAATGGCAGTTAAAACAGATTCAGATTCACCCCGAGATGCAACTGAAGCAGATGATGAAGCTCTATCCTCATGATTTAGTGATGCTGGAGACATGGAGCCATATTCTACAACTGAACATACTGATTCAGGTGAAGTGGATCTCTCTCCTGTCATTACAATAGCTGAGTCTGGGCAATAGTAGCTGAATTCAATTTTAGGTGAATCAGCTGACAATGCTCTATATTCATTTAGATGCCACAGATTCTAGGGGTGATGGCCTGTCTTCAAAAGGCATTGATAGCAAGAGTGCTGTTTCAATGTCCATACATGATGATGACACTGACTCAGGTGAGGATGATCTACATACACAAGTCTTAAAGACTCAAGAAGCAAACATAGAGATTCTGGGATAGGGGGAGTCATGTGGGAAGCTGGTGACGCAGTGATGGATCCTATGGATTCAGGAGATGATGATCTCATCTCATGGAAATCAGGGGACGAGTCACATGCTCCATATGTAAAAAGCCACTGCCCGATTTCTAATATGACAGACTCAGGTGATGATGTTCTGTCCTCTATGTCAAAGTTAATGACTGGGGTGAGGATGGATTTCTCTGCATAATCACTGCCTAGTGAAACCGGCCTTCCAAATGGTCTTTGTTTGAAATCGGTGGTGTTAATGGCCTTTCTCTGTCTCTAATGTTAACGGTGTGGGGTGCCCTCCTGGTGCACTCAGTGATGGTTGCCCTGAGCCGGATGCCCCATCATCACTGGTTTCCCATAGAAAAACAGGGGTGGGAGGAGGGACAAAAGGGCCTAAACTGAGGTACAGGAGATCAGGTGAAAGAAAATTCAGCTCATTTACTGTGATGCTGATTCGGTGATGAGGCCTACTCTCTGTGAGTAATATTGTTGCTTATCGGTCACGTTCCAGGAGACAATGATTTGTGATGAACTAAGCTGTGAAGTTCATAAATGGTTTCAGATGAGATTCTGGTAAACAGGATCTATATCTGGGTGCTTCAATATCCAGATGTAGACTCTGCAGAAAGCCTCATCTTCGAGTTCATTCTGTCTGAATGACAGTGTTTTCTCAAAAGCTGAGTCATGTGACAACTGAATGACGCTGGCTGAGCTAACTTTTACTTGAGATATCGCCTGGGATGGCATGACTGACATCAAGAGGATCCTGCTAATTCCTGTGTGGTTATATCCTGGGTTTGATTGGCATGCTGTCATGGATCTGACATCAAGGTCCTAAATTATGGCCTAATGGCGTAATCTCATACTCGGAGTTTGAAACATCTTAGTGAGTCTTCATGTGTCTAGTAGCTCCCTCAACTTCATCTTTCTTGTCCAACAGATTGCATCTTGAGGATAGATTCATAGGCATTACAGACAGATCGTCATTACAGATCTATCAGCTCAACGTCATACCCATGCAGGACTTTATACAGTCGGCGTGAAACTTCATCCATGTCTTGAAGCCATTTGTTTTTGGTCTGTGTGGATTCTGTTGTTGCAGTATCCTCTTAAACAGTAGTCCAGAGGTAAACTGAGAGTAGACTGAAACATTCTTTCATATTTGATTTTATATAAAGCATACCTTTTCAAGACCTCAGTGGTCTCCATAAACTCTATAGACAATTTCTGAAGTCTTTAACAAGCATTCCTCAATCAAGCTATCTCAAAATCAGTCATGAACAGCAGTAGAGCTCTCATACACACCTGTTAGAGCTATTGGATGTCTCCTGCGCCAAGGCCAAGATGATAAATAATGAACATTCAATATTCAAAGAATAGGTAGTTGTAGACACTCTAAGCTCCTCCTCTCCTCCTCTACCCCTCATATCCTTGGCCTTCCCTCATCACATGGTTCCAGCAGTGGGGTAAGGGTGGAGTAATCTAGACACCCAACCTTCATTGCCTTTGTACACAGGGTCTATCCATGGGATGAGGTTGTGAAAGTCGCGGTACAATGTGAAGAAGGACTTACTTGTTTTAAAACTGCCTGTATTGTGCAGGTCTGTCGGTTCCTGTATATTCTTTGTGATGAGCTGAAAAAAAGCAAAACATTCAATATTCAGTCACTAAATTGAGACTGCTAGTCAACTGGTAGCAGTGGTCTTATATATAATCACAGTATTCTTTCACATCATCACTTTATAATGTAAAAACTTAATATGTTACAAAACACTAATGTAAAGCTACATATGCTTCAGCAGTAATAGTTACTATGTTATGAGCCCAACTAAATCTAAAAGACTGTCCCAGACATTTCTGCCTGTAGGTGCAGTCACATAGATTAAACCTTCTGGATAACTTACTATGTTGTCTCCATCTCTTTTTTAGTTTCTCTCTGGGCATTTCTAAGGCCTGTTGCCCATTGGAGTCTGGCTCTGATGGTCCTGTCGTCTCGCCGTGATGACCAAACTGGAGGACAGGTCACTCTGCTGACACCATGGGTACCTCTTGTCTGAGCCTGGACTCCCTAAGTGTGGTCTGTGCGCCTGCCTAGCTGGGGCTGTCAATGTCTTCATGAAGGCAGAGAGCCTGACAAGGATAAGTGAAGGAGTTTAGTACAGGCATAGTTAGTATACATGATTGGTCTGAAAAACAATCCATCATAACATTATACATAGACATAACACATCATCCAGTCTACTTCATGCATTAGCTTGTACACCTTCACTGGTCCAAGTGCTGTGGTCCTTTCGATTTCTGCATGGGTAATAGCAGTGATGTCTCCTCTAGTGGACTTGATTATCTTGGTTTCAATGGGGTGAACAATGTCCATTCGGTTGATCTTGTCAGTCTTTTTGATCAGTGTTGATTCTGTTGAAGTAGAAAACAGAGTTAAAGAAGTTCAATCTAAATTTAGATAAGACCCTCTGCGTACTTGATTCAAAAGCAATAATTCTCTGAAATATGTGCCCTGTTTATCACTAACCTGTGGCATACTTTCTTCCCTCTCTGCCCAGAGTTTTCAAAAACATAGCTTTGGTCTTGCAGTGAGTTTGGGTTTCTGATCCTTATCAGTTAATCCTCTCCTCACTGAAGTCAGTTCTACGTGCCAACTCTGTGGAAAATAAGATATGAGTGACGATACAGATACATATAAAATATATCACGGAAATGATGCTTCTTTAAAGCCTGCCAGTAAAAGCAATAATGTATATTTTGAGCTTTATGGCTGTCCATTACTACTGAGTGCTGACTCACCCGTCCAGCTGAAGCGGGTGGTAGAGGCTGTAATATTAACCCGTTTATAATTTCTCTCTGCTTCATCACCAGGGTCTGCAAATACCACCAGACAGCCGCAGGTAGTCAGAGCCGCGAGGTATACCAAATCAAGTCACATTTACAAAGCGATATCCCAATCTTCCTTTCAAGCTTTCTTGTTTTATTATATGAACTATTTGGTTAATCCTCAAATCAAATTAAATTGTACCCTAGGACAAGTAAATAATATACCTGCAAGAACAGATATGATAGATCTTAGTGAGCTTCTATGATTAAAAGAAATGTACATTTCAGTCATTAGAAATTATTGTCAATGCATGTGATTGTTCAGATGATTATTTACACATTAAAAGGTTGTAGTAACTAAGTTGTTTTACAAGTTATTTTTCCTTAAAGCCTTTAAAGTCAATCTTGATTCTGCACACATAGAGGAAAGAGAGACATCGTACAAACACAAAAACAGCTCAACAACACACAGCCACATGGATTCTTCAGCTACAGCAGGACTTAACTACAAGAGACAGAGAGAGGCGGCTGCTTACAGCTAGTGTAGTAATGGGGCCAGAAGAGATGAAGAATAGCCCCTTAAACTGGGGATACCTTGACTTTGGACTTATCATCTGGGATTACGCTGCATCTGTCTCCAACAGGAATTATTCCACAGTGGTCTAATGGGAAAGAGCGTCTCTGAGGAGAACTGCATCTCAGGGAAAGTTCGCTTTCTATGAATGATGGATCAATGAGACTG
The DNA here is from genome assembly GCA_033238685.1 of Lates japonicus. Lineage (NCBI taxonomy): Eukaryota > Metazoa > Chordata > Actinopteri > Centropomidae > Lates > Lates japonicus. The sequence continues at coordinate 904,241 of BRZM01000127.1, read as the reverse complement.
CTCTCATCATCTGATTTATAGCAGCTGCTGACCTTGTTCTTTCTCTGTCTCTTGCCTGTTAACCTTGCCCACAAATTTTTTGTAGCTTCGTAGCTTATCTCTTAAAGAACTCCAATGGACTTTTAGGTGTCTCACCTTTTCTGTTTAGTAAGGTGCTGGTGGTTAGGATGGCTGACCACTTTGCCCGGACTGGCAATCTGGATTGCGACCTTTGGTTTTTGCTGACTCAGCACTTGAGGGCGACCCTGTACTTTTAGCAGATAGTCTGATGAACTCCCCCTGACTCTTGGCACAGAAGATGGTATCTTGGTTTTGGCATCACAGAGGACCTGCGTCTGTCTCGATTTTCTCCTGTATCGCGCTTTTACAGGGACTTTAAGTTTTTTGTCGTAGGTTGATTCAACGCGTTTGACGAAGTAAGAATCAGGCTTGGCAATTGCTAGCCTTGATGGGAATTCTAGATTTAGATTCAGAAGTGAATAGAGGCCTCTCTTAAGAGTGGTTGAAAGAGGAAGTTGCATGGATGGAAGTGGGTGTGGTTACACTGGAACCTTGAGGGCAGATTTAGCTTGTGTTTGCCTGCAGTCTTTTAAATGCTACTGGAAGCACTTTATTTAGACTTGCCTGTAGGTTGGGGCTTCTATCACGGCATAGTTCCTCTGGAAGTCAAGGACTCTTGGCCCTACTCAGAGTAAACAGATCTAGTGACTGTGGTTTCCTGCTGTCTACGCATTGTGTTATCATTTGGTCAGGAAGCTTGTGTCTAAATCTAAGGATCCATCATTTACAGTTTGTCTGTTTAGTTTCTACACCTTCGGGGATGTCTGATCCTTTTTTGTGGAAGTTTGGCTGAAGCTAGAAACACTTACATTTGAGATTTTAGATTTGGAGGCATCAATAGCAGAGGTTGTGATCACCTTCAGGTGGGGACTGAAACTGAGGTTGAATTGTTTCTTTTGATTTCTGTCTTCCTCAGTTTTAGCCTCTAGTGTCAGTTGAGTAACTAGAGTTCTGCTGCTGATCTCCTACTATGTATCTAGCTCACTAAAGAGGCTCCTCTAAAAGAGCTATTCCTACTCTGGGAAAAGGAGCAAACCACCCCCCTACCCTCCATAGCTCCCTCTTGAGTCATGTCAATAGCACCACTTGGGTCATCTCAAAACTATTACGAAACAGAAAAGGTTTAAGGGCTCACTGGTAGGAGTGCTATCCTCTGTTGGTGATTCTACCAAATTAATTTGTGTCCCAAGTTGTACAGAGACTGGCGATTACCACCAGATTAAAGTATCTTCTGTTCCTCCTCTTTGTACGAGCTGCAAAAGTGGCATCATCACTCCCGCATAGCAGACCATGAGTCAGTATCTACCTGAGTGACACCTTGCAATCAGTTCTAGGAGGTTCAATACTATCATCCTCCTCTGTGTCATCATAGATACAGACCTCTGGTTTGAACATTTCAACTGTTGTTTGATCTGTGGCAACAGTTGCGCAAGTTCAACCTGGGGTGCTGCTATATGCCCTTGTGATCTCCTTTCACTTCATCTGTTACATTGCTACTGGTTTAAGCACCAAGTCTAGCCAGCCTGCTAACACCTAACTCTTGACCATCCTTATCATCCTTGTTTTTCCCTTGATTTCATAAGCACTCCTCCTTTTGCTCATCAGTCCTGTTTCGGCGTTTGCTGTTACAGCAGCCTTTCTGGCTTTTCTGTTTTATCAGCTTTTTAGAGGCGGTGGGATTCTTTGTTCCTATGCAGTTTCAGTTTGGATTTTGAATGGTGCTGGTCTGAGACAGGTAGGGTCCCTCTAGTATTTTTAGCTCTTGTTGTGTTCTTGACCTCTTTGCTGTAGGATCCGTCGCCTGACCTGCTGAAAAGGAGAGGAGGTTGTACTTTAATATGAGATCAACACAAGGAGCTAACTTTGACTCTTCTGTTAGGTCTAATTTGTTCACTTTCTTAGCTTCTCAGTTGGGCTCTAATGTTTCATGGCTATCATCCCCTATTTTAACTCTGCTTTCTTTTCTAGAGTTCTTTTTGCTCTTCGCTTCTTGTTCCATCTCATCAAATGTTTTTATTTTGGCTGCCATCTTAAACATCTCTTCCTCTGGAGTGATTTTTCTCTTAGCTTCATAGCTGTCTGATGTATCCTCTTCTTCAGGGTCTTCAGGGATGACAGCCGGTTTGGATGGAACAGAGAGGAATGTATGGTCAGGGGGTTTGGGGTTTACCTCATAACTTACCTCTTCAGAACTAGGGGTGTCAGGGGAGAGGGGACTCTTACCAGAACTTGTCATCTGAGATGTCTGCTCACAACTGTCATCATCAGCACTAGCCTCATGGTCTCGAAGCAGCCTACCACGTAAAGCATCGCGAAATTCTGTGGGTTGGAGGACTCTGGATAGCTGAAGGGATTTTCAAATTGGACCTATAGTGTTGATGGGAAGGAAGGTTGGCTTTTTTTGCTCTACAGGGCTGCTCTCTAAGAGAGTCATGAGGGGGAGTGATTCCTTGGTTGGGCTAGGTTCAATGATCTGGGGACTTATGGGAGGAATTTTCTTCCATGGAGGACTACCTCTAGAGTCTCTGTGGCTTATTGTCAGAGTGTCAGCTAATGGACTGAGAGCATCTGAGTCTTGTTTAAAAGGCAGCTCTAAACTTTCCTTGGCGCTGAGGGGAGGATCTGAGGCTGGAGAACCAACTAAAGACAATGTTGGCTGACGATCAGAACTCTCATCATCGCTGAAAAGTTTCTACAGTCTCAAATTCGCTTTGTAAGCTTTTTGAGGTTTAGATAAACCAGACTCCTCTCCTAACAGACATGGACTCACTTGTAGGTGTGGTCATCTGCAGCCTCGCTGGAAGAGACAGGGAGGTCAATTCTGTAGATAGTTGGTCACCACTGGCCCTACAGAGTCTCCAGACTTCTCTGTGTCTTTACTTTCTTTTGACTGCTGTAGTAGCTGGTGCTGAGGTTGTAGCGGCCTGCTGTCCAGTTTTGGGAGAAGACACAGGCTTTCAGGGCTTGTGCCTGGAGTGCTCGCCCTCATGTTTGTAGCTGTCCTCAGGCTCAAGATGGGGTTCCATCTCCAGAACTAGCACTTAGTGAGTCTACCACACCCTCATGTTTCAAGCTGTCAGGCTGTCATCAGGCCACTGTTTCCAAATCTACAGTTTCAGTCCAGCTCTAGATGGGCAGCAGCAATGACTTGGTTTCTTTCTCTCTGTATCCTGCTGGTGGTCTCTTTCTTGTGTGGTTTGGAATCCAAAGATACTTCTCGCTCTTGAGAAACACGTGAGGTTATTGCTTTGGTCATGGATTTTGACTGGATGGTTTCAGATTTTGTGGTTTTCTCTGCTCTTGACGTAGTGGATGTTTTGAGCTCAAACAGCCCAGACTTTCTCTTCGAAGGGTCCTGCCCCGTTTGGAATGCTTGCATCAGTTCTTTAACTGACATAGTCTCCTCAAGTTTTTCAGATTCAGCTTTAGGGGATTTAGGGGGGGGCTGTTTTGTTTTAGGGCTTTCTTTGGCTTTGGAAGAGGGTTTGGTCATAACAGGCAATTGTGAAACACGCTTCGGTGACCTTTTGCTCTTTTGCTCTGCCCTCTACTTTCTGTTATAAAGCTTTTAACTTTGTCCCTTTATTATTATTAGGAGTTCCTCAACCACTGGGGATACAGGCGATGGGGCAGGGGCTGTAGGCACATAGAAGGAAACACCACCACCTCTGTTGATTCCTCCTGCCTGCCCTAGTCTTTCCCTTTCTTCTATTTATTTTAACATCACCGCAGTGGTTTGCTCATGTACTTTAGTTTGGAGTAGTTGGTTTTGCTTTTTACTTGTTAATTACAACATCAGTAGATCTTTCTTGGATGGCTGATTCTTTTTAGCTTTTACTTTGGAGGTTACTGGTGCATCCAGGAGATATTCTTTAAGGTCACCACTGTCCTTTATGGCTTTGGTCCTGGAGCCCCTCTGTTAGCTCTAGTTTCCGTAAGACAGGCTCTTGAATTTCTAAAGCTGCCATCTTTTGGCCTCTTCTATCTCACTGTCTGTGAGGAGAACCCACTCCTCTGACATCCTAGCTGCTTTTCCTTTGCCTCCTCCTGCCATCTCACCCTCTTATGTTTCCACTCCTTGAAGTATCTCACTGACTTTCGGGTCCTCTTTGACTTTCTCTAAGTCCTTCTCCATTATTTCTATTGGTTCTCCAGAAACGTCCTCAGTCCCACTTTCTAGGCCACACCCTCCTAAGGAAGAGTTCTCAATTAAGGTCTGCAGTCAAGATGGCAGTCATTTTGATCAAATCTTGTTTCATCTCTGACACGTCGGATAGGAGTCTGGTTCTCGAATCAGCTCTGATTTCCAGGACTGATGTCTCCGTCTCTTCATCTTCCATATGGAAGAAGAACAAGTAAGGAGTAAAGAAATCAAAAATTCAAATGAAAGGAGACAGACATTGGAATGTGGTCAGGATAAGATTGGAGCCTTTACGGGATCCTTAGGACACTCATTCACAATGGGTTCTACATCAGGATATCAGAGAATTGAACATACTTTCCATGTTTCTGGGGAATTGTGGTAAAGCAAAGGCTAAATGTACCAATGGGAAAGAAAGGATATGAGCAGAAATAACTTGTATACACTCAGCACCCACTCACAAGACAAAACGCTATAACACAAAACTAACATACATAAAAATCTATACCAACAGTGAGGTGAAACCAGGTGACCAAAAGACCAACCGTACAATGAAAAAGGACAACAAAACAAAGAAACAACATCAAAACATCTCAAGATTGTAGATGTATGACAAATATCAATGTGATGAGAGGCAGTAAATAAAACAACTCAGAAGTGCTGATTGTATCTATCAAGAAGCCAGTGATAACTTATACAACATATGATGGTTTGCCATGCTTTTCATTCTAGAACAGAGAGGTCATCTACTTTCTAGAAACTGAGGAGGACATCAGAATAGAAGGAGACATGTTGCAGGAGGGACAATATTTTAATTCCCTTTGCCATCCGGTCTGCCTTTGCCCTGTTAACATTTGAAATATAACTGAAATAATAAGTGACATAACACAAAAACAGGCTTTCGCCGCAAGAAATGGTGTTGTGACATTCAAAATCAAAGCACGCAACAAAAAAGAACAGATGAACTCTTATTAACAAGTCATTACATATTATCATACAGACACACAAGCACACACATATGCCAAGGCAGTTATTTCCATGCAAAGCAAAAGTGCTGATGGAAAGGTCCTGGTGAGGGAGTAGATAGGTCAGTAAAATTTTAGTGCAGTGATTAAATGCAGTTGGAGTTTCTAATTGCTCATGATCAAGAGCTGCTAGTTAATATGTCCACTCATTCAATAATGTGGTGAGTTTTTTGATCCATTTTAGCAACCACTGCTACTATATTCCAGTATCTGTATCATCAACATTGATATTTTTCTGAAAATACATACATGTCAATGTCAATTTTGTTCCTATAGCACATGGATATTAATAACATATTCTTATACAGAACAGTATGTGTCATAATATAACATGGATATTTTATTATAGAGATTAATTTAAATGTTGAAATATATTGTATTTGTCAGTTTCTATTATTATCATTTTCACATTACTACGCAGACAAGAGCAAGAAATTAAAATTAGATTAAGATTTAAAGGTGGGTGAGAGATCAACTACTTTTGCTTTACCATTACACTAGAGGACTACACAGCTGGAGAATACTTTAATATTCAGGCCTCTAATTTTCCTGGAACTGAGTGCTAGCTTATTCATTAATGCAGTTTGGAGACAAAGTGCAAGCGATGTATAGGCGTGAGCAACTAATTTTTCAAATTTAGGTGACCAGGGTGTAAGCACAACCCTGGCATAGCGTAGCACAAACTGAGGAAAGTAGTATCCTTGGTGGTGCATTTCAGTGATAACAAATCATCAGCTTCTCTCCTCTCCTTTGAAAGTTGCTCTCATTCCCCTCCTGCTGCTACCTTTATAATGATGGCCACTGTTATTAAACTAACTGCACTATATTAAACACATTATTGGTAGTAGTGTCTCACTAATCTAACCCTTACTTAGTATTTTTTGTAAGAAGACTCATTGTAAGGTGAAAGTGCTGGCACTTTTATGCCAAAGCAACTAGCCAAATTGCATTGTGCCACATAAGCTGTATAAACACTGGGGTGTTTATACAACCCAAACGCATCACTCCATCCACCTCAACACAAGTGGGTTCGTTTGGAGTCACCAAAGCTCAATCACAGCAAAATTGACAAAATGAAAATGGCATTGTGACACATGCTAGCACTACTGCTGACTTTTAGGCCAGCACAAAATTAGAGGCCTCTGTCACATTAACATCACCACAGTATGAATGAGTTTAATTTTCATGTACATACGTAAATAGCAGTGTTTAACTCTTTCTCCATATGTCCGATCTCAAATTGTGATGTGGAAAGAGTTAAATTGAAGACATTGAGGCAGGTGTGAAATCAGAAAAAAGGAAAGTAAAAGTTAAGCCTCAGGAGAAAAATAACATTGACATGAGGAGGTGCAGGTAAGGCCTTTTTGTTTGTGTGACAAGACAAAAATACATGAAGCTTAAAGGGCTTTGATAAGATGTACATAGTATACAGTTAAGTTAATGATGAAGTTGGGTGTCACAGCGTATCAGTGTTGTTATACCTCTGCATACTATGTTCAATGCTCATCACATTAGTCTTGCATGAATGACCCATACATTATCAGTGCTGTTGTTAGATTAGTTTGATTGCTAAAGACATGCAGTATTATCAAAGAATATAAACTATTTTAGTATGTAAGTTATAGCAAAAATTAAATAGGAATAAATTCTTACATTTCTCTAGCGTTCTGCTGGTCTGGAAAAAAATATGGAAAATGGATCACTGTTAGTCTTGTATCATCAGTTGCATGTACCAAATATTTCTCAAATAACCAAATAACTCCTACTGCTACTACCACTATGTAACTGCTACTTTAGGAAGAAGAACACATGGGATGTGTAACAACAGCAAAAACAAGCTACACAACTGAGAGATCTACTAAAGTCAACAAAATATATCAGAAATCTGACTACTTGGGAACATGTTCTATATTTAGTCCAGATGGTAAGACAGTGGACAGGATAGATCAGCAGAGCTAGTTGGTAGAAAAGGGAGGGGGAAGCGGTGGCTGCTTTTACCTCTTCCTCTTGCTCTTGGTCTGAATCGGATTCCTTTTGAGAGCAAGAAGCAGCGAGAAGCAGAAAGATGTACAGATAGAAAAAACGGCAACATTAAAAAGAGAAAAAGACAGGGGGAAATGTATGGTTACCATAGCAATGAAGACAACAGGTCAGTGTGATTTCAGGGAAAGTAGTCAAAGCTGCATTAGGCAAAGAGTTTGTATATAAAAATCTTAAATCCTAACCTTGTTAGCCTGAATCACACCTTGATCATTTTTTGAATCATTTATATTTACTTTTTTCTCATCTGATTATAGGCCACCATCCTGTAAAGTTGCTTAGTACAGCCTTGAAGTTGGTTCACCAGGGAGAAAGGTCAATTTAACAGTGAGAAGTAACCAACACTATAAAGCAATAGTCATGGCTGCTCATAGCATTAGCAAAGTTTGCTGCTTGGGATGTCAAACATTTATGAGAATAAAGACTTTATACTTGAGGATACTGAATAAAAAATAATTGGGGTGAGGTTTTGGGACAATGTAGTAAGTGAGAAGCGGCAGATTAGTATGTATTACAGAGAGACAGTTTACAAACAACCAGAGCAATGAATTATAGTGCCACAGCTGGTTTTACTTGGAAGACCTTACAGGATATGCTACAGAAAGGCTCCTCTGTTGCTGAGTAAAACAACAGCGTGGTATCCTCACCTTGCAGTATGATGGGAGGGTGATGTTGAGGTTGCATATGGCATTTTGGGTGAGTGACCTGTAGTTCCTGGGCTCTTTCATAAAGGACAGACGGCCACACGGCTCCTGAGTGTTGTCTCTGATCTGTAACAGTCAAGCAGTGCAGCATTAGTCAGTTGTTCATCAGAAAAAAGTCAATGCTACATGCAGGAAAAAACACATGAAGAATTATGCGCAGTTAAATTTAAGTCTTGTTTCTGTGTATAACACACAAATAAGGAATGGTGCTCACTTTGATGAAGAGTGCTAGTCTGTTCTCCTTAAAGGCAAAGAAGCTAAAGAGATGATGCTGGCCACTTTTGGTGAGGGGAACAAGGTTTCCAAAGCAGTCTGCATAGATAGGTTTGCCTTCCAGGACCTGAGAAAAATAACAGGCTGATAAGTACAGTGGCTAACATGACAACATACAACTGACAAAAACACTTCTCAAAACCTTTTCAGTAGTGATTTGTGATGCCTCCATTTTGTTGCCCCCAAAGAGGCACCCAATCATGTTTCCTTCTCCCTGTTTCCTTTGTCATGCTTTTATATCACCATATCTTGATTAATGCAATTAATTGCATTCAAGGTTTAAACCCCCCAAAAACCCCATGCCTTTAGCTGGTACAAAATGCCACTGATAGGCTTTTAAAATGAGGTAAGCTACACCAAGACATTGTCACAATAATCACTTTTACACTATGTTGATCTGTATTTGGCAGAAGCTGTAGTTGCTGAGTCATTCCTCCTCCGCTCTCCTTTCTCACCTCTACGTCTCGGCTGCGGGCCACCTCAGTGAAGTTCTCCTGCTGCTCCAGTGTTTTGTCGATCTTGTCGTCAGTCATGCAGAAGCAGCGCAGGCGGGCCTCAATGGGGTCATGGGTTTTGGCAAAGATGACAAACTTGGCCATGTAAGGGACACAAATGATCTCCCGGTACACCTGAGTGGAGAAGTTGACAGATTCCTGGACTTGCCGACAGTCTATGAGCCAGAACCTAGAAATTAGGAGAACCAGTCAGGTTAGGTGTTAGAACAGCAATAAATATTCAGTAATTGCACTTGAACAAATTATTTTTAGAGTTACCTAGCAGACACATTGGTGGTAAAGGAGACACAGTCATTAATAAATGTTAATGGAGTGGTTCCTGTTATATCCTCCCATTGGGCTGGCGTAGTTCCACCTACATATGAACACAAACACAAGATTGACATATTAGCATGTGTCTTTAGTTGTGTTTTTTGATTGGTCTATTCACAGATTCGTGTGTGTTCTCTAACCAGTGATACTGCAGAGCAGTCGTAGGGTGGGCGTGTCCCCTCCAAAACCATTTAGGACTGGATCGGAGTTGCTCTTGGGGACAGGGATGGTCATGGTGATGGGTTTGTGAAACTTCCTCCTGCGTGGCTCCAAAGTGACAATGGGGCTGAAGGTGGCCTTGTTCCCCAAGATCTTCCTCACCACATCTATATTCACAGGCTGGGCCTGGAAGAGTAGACAGGGTATACATTGACCTTACCTTATGCTACCAATACAGAGGGTTAATGTCTGAACTGAGGTCATACACTGAGGATGGTCTACTGACTGAAATGTTGGCTGCAGTAAACGTTGTACCAGTCCTGTCAAACAACTGTATACAAGCTATGAAATACAACAACCATGTACACTTTGCCCACACAGACCATATTTATACATATGCTGATTGATCCAGCCCTGTGTCTCCTAAATAACATGTTAGAGTTTCAAACCCCAGAAAAAGCACATAAAATATAACTGACTGGTACATCTGCTGCCAAAAAATGTATTGTCCAATCACCACTAACACAATGGTTCAAAGGACAGCTGGACACTTTGTTTCCACTACAACTATAAATGTTCATTTGAAGATGTAATAGTGGCTTTGAAAGACTTTTTTTACCCAAATAAGCAATGTTTTCATCAATGTTTTTGAGACATGCTGGTAATGTGCATTTGTAAAGTTGGTGGTCTCATCTCAACAACTATTGGTGGGATTTTCATGAATTTCATGATCCCCAGAGGATGAATCCTGATAACTCTGATCATCCCCTGACTAGACCCTGACATGAGGCTGATGTTTTTTTGTCAGGAGTAAAATGTCTCAGCAACTATTGGATTGACTGCCATTTGAACAAATTTGGTTCAGACATCTATATTCTTTTGTCAATTACCTGCAGTCCGACCCTGATCCTCTTGGTGAGGGCCCCCTCAGGAAAAACTGCCTGTACTTGGGGCACAACAGTGCTGCTCAGGATCCCTCCCTCAGGGCCAATCAGATTACTGTCCTGCTTGATGCGCGACACCACTGCAAAGTATTGTGGAAAATCTCTTGTGATGATACGGCAAGTGCGCTTCCTCTCCAGCTCCTCCGGTGTGTCCAGCTCTGGTGGAGGGAAACAAATCACAGCTGTCAAGGACATTAAGGTTGGAATTTTTTTTGCCCACCTAATGATGCAGTCCACTGGTACAACATCAGAGACTGACCCTCATCCATTCCATTGAGTATCTGGTTGAGTTCCTCCTGGGTGTGTTCACAGTGATGCTCCTTCCAGCTTTCTCCTGTTTCACTCCTCAGTATCACCAGCTCCCTCTCTTTCCCTCGCAGAGCAGCAAAGTGGGGAATCTCCACAATCACAGGACTGGAGGGGTAGAGGGCAAGTAGTGTGAGTACAGAATGTGATGGAAGATAACAGTGCATGTATCAGTGCCTGTGGAAATGTTGGTATACTTGAAACATCTTCAAACTTGATCTAACTGCCTTGGATTTGGTCAAGACCATTATTCAGTGTTGACTTAAGTCACTGTAGCAAAAAAACGCAAGTTTCCTTGGTCATTTCACTGCTTTAGCTCAGCGATGGTGACCCAACAAAGGGAACAAGCTGAAAATGAAAAATTATATTTCAATGCTATGTCATCCAGCAACACACAATTAAGATGGATTAACCAGGAGTGCACTAATTCTACTGTATACTGTAAACTGAGACAGCTTTTCAGATTTGTACACTGAGCTGCTTACCTTGACCATTCACCACATGTAAAAAAGGTGTTGTGAAAGACAATTTAAAAAAAAGCTTTCATAACAAGCTATGAATAGAAGCAGTGCATTTACCTATATTTTCACAAGTGTTTCAAACATACAAGTGGACAGTAGAGAAGTGGATTATTCTGCAGGATTGATTTGAAAAGCTTCAAGAAGAGCCTTTATGTTTTTGTTCTGTTGTGAAAATCTTTGTCAGTACTTTCTCAGCCTGTAACCATCTAAAGAGGCTGAATTAGCCAACATAAAGAAAGTGTTTTTGTGGACTATCTATATTTAATTCTTAAGAGTCACTTTAGTACTCACCTGGTGTGCAAAATCACAACAAGCTAGCTACAACACATATCTATAAGAAGCATGCTACATTAAGTACAATCCAAAATGGGACAGACACAACTATTAAAGTAGAACTGCTGATCTTTTCATGTGATATTCAGATGGTTCCTTGGCCTGATGTGACATAATATTTTTTCTATTGTTTCAGTTTTTGACATTAAACACTACATTTTCAAATATTTTAGTTAAAAGCCAGCTACATCATTTTGGAAAATTAGCCTGTTGGTCAAGTTAACATTTACATGACAGGAAGAAAAAATAGAGCCAACCACCAAACCACACAATGTGGTTGAATTTTACCCAATGCCATAACTACTCACAGGCCAAACAATCATCTACATTTCACACAGAAATTAAAACAAAAGAACACACATTTCTCAAGAAAACAGGAAGCATGAAAAAGTACACACAAAAATGGGAAAGGCTAAGCAGAGAAGAGCAAAGTAATGTCACAGCAATGTGAGGTCTAGAGGGTAATAAGTACCAGATGAAGTGGGGTATAATGCAATAGCACAAGCACAACAACACAGTAATGTAAGGACAAAATAATATTAGATAGAAGGCTTTGAAAGGGGAAACAATGAGATCGGCATCCATGAATTGTTTCATATGCAAAACCGTTAGTTTTTTCCACCCTACCCGAGGAATTTTGTCCCCGGCGGACCGAGCTGGAGGATTCTGCTAACCAAACTCTCTCCCTCATTAAGAGGTGGAGGGGCACTGGGGAGGTGAAGTTTACTGTGTGATCAACCAAGCGTCCATTTGCAGCAGTGAGGAAGAAAGAGCACATACAATGTTTTGGTTGGGTGCAAAATAGAAACCTTGGGGACTAATGTAAAATACTTGAATGAGATCATCACAATTTGTAGCTGCATGTCTATGGAGACCAAAAGTGTCCAAAATTAAATGAAAAAGAGGAAATTACAAAATAATGTGAAATAATCCAATATATTTAGTGTAGTGTTTTGAATTTTTATCTCATCCTGCTTCTCACAAATTTATTTTAGATCAGTTACGTTTAGTTTTATTTAAGAAATTCACTTCACAGTATCCCACTCACACAAATCTTATTTTCATGACAACCTTTTTCACCAGTTTTATTTCATAATGCCCCTTTTCCTTATAAGACAAACCAGTAAAAAGAAGCAGGATGAAATACAATTTCATAACAATGAGAAAAGTTTTATAAAATCTATTGGATTTTTCCACAATTTCATGATTACAGTATACATTTTTGCTGTATTTGTCATTAAATTATTTATTTCAGAATGTCTTATTAATTTAACTAACATATGCTGAAGTTTTTTCAAGGCCAGATTTGACATTTTTACAGTTGCAAATATACGGTAGGCATGGTGTTACTAACAACAAACAAAAAGTGACCATTTACATTCACAACAGGACCAATCACTTAAGGTAAAGTGAGGCATGTTTTTTTAACTGCTGAGTTTATGGACTGTTGAGTTAAATCGAGAGCAACATGTCTCAGTAGTTTTGGTCAGGGAGAACCTCTGTCACCATCAGTGATAATGGATAACTGGATGATGGGTAATTAATTAAATATATTGGCGAACTCATAAATGAATATGATGATGAATTTTTTGATGAATATTTTTATACTATACAATCTTCAACATTACCAGCAGAGGGCAGAATTTGAGGCAACATATCAAATCAATCATGGTGCAATATAGTGGAGGTGGAGTTAATTAGAAAGGCCTTTGCCTTACAGGTTAAGGGATAAGGTTAAAAAGAGTTAGACCGCAGCTGTTATGAAAGAAAACAGGGCATGCGGAAGAGCAAAGATTAACAGATCCCTGGCGCTGGGAGAAAGCAAGAGCAGATACAGAAACAGTTTTAGTAAGGCAGAGGCAGGGGGAAATTAATCTGAAAGAAAAAGGGCAGCAAGTTGTAAGCTTCTTACAATACAAATTAATCAATAGCCTGAATGTAGAGGTAGTGGTAACTCTTCTTCCTGTCTTACCAAAGATCTCTTTTACATTGAATGTACATCTTTAACAGATATGAACCTTTTAAATTCCAGGTTGTTGGCGTAAAATATCCAGAACTATAAAAAATGGTAGGTACCAGGGTATACATTTTTCAAAGCTATCACTACCTAGTACTGAAATGATGCTACATCTTCATGTAGTATCATAATCATTATTATTACCTGCTGGTGTAATAATAACTTCCACGGCATTCATTCATTCCATCATCCATTGAGATGATGGAATGAATGAATGCCTTGCCTGTAGCCTTACCCAAGGAATTGGGCTCCAGAGGGCCCCACTTCGATGAGCCTACTGGCCAGGCCTTCTCCCTCAACCATCGGGGGCATGGTAGCCAGTCGGTGCCTCTTCACCAGCCGGCACGTCACCCGTGTGGGTGCGCTGCACTTCCTGGGCGGGATGATGATGCGCAGGCCGTTGTGCCGGCAACCACGCATGGCTCCACCCCTGGCATCCACCATGAAACTGACCAGGAAGCTAGGGGGAGGAACAGGACGTATTTCCAGAAATTAAAGACATTATGCCCATTAAGGCATTATGCCCATTAAGTGATGAGAATGTAGACACCAAAACTTCTTCGTAGACTGTTTATCCAAGTACTAACACTGACAGAATCTCAAAAATAAAAATATTGAGGGCTAAAAGTGCCTGAAGTGATTACTCATCCAAAGTACTTATACTGCTGTTGGAGAGTTGGGAGATTTACGTTCATTTTTGGTTCTGGAAACAACAGTTGACAAAACAATCTTCATTCAAGGTACATTTTCTTGGTTGTTGTGTAGCGTTAAGTCATATAACACAGTCTCCATCTGTAGTCCAACAGTAGTTGAGTGGAGATTGTTTTGTCAGCTAATGTTTCTAAGGTAGTGTCAGGCCCAACTTTTAGGCCAACGAAGTATGAAAAGTGCTCTAAAAAAGGAAATGTTTAATCATCTACAGTTCCCTGACAACTGAGAAAATTCTGATGCCAATGAGGACCATGTGACACAGCTGTAAGCTCCAAAAATGGATGGACCTTGAGTGGAGGTTATTTTGTCAACTATAAAGGACTAGCTTTTTAAAATCTCTGCACAGCAAATAAACCTGAAAACATCATTTTTATAGGTTTTAAATATTTCAGTGTCTGTTTTCTCAGCACTGAATGGACATGACAAACAACAGCACCATGAGTCTTATCAAACTGCATTCCATTTTTCACTCCATAGCTTGAGACTCTTTGACTTCACACCCCATGCAAAGTGGCGAATACTGTATGCACATGGCTCACACATCTGAATGGGGGGTATGGGTGTGATGAGGTTACATTACAGGATGATACCATTCCAAATTCTAATGTGAATGTGCCTGTGTGGTGGCATCAATAAAACAAACACAACAATGATTAAAACACAATAAAGTGACAAAAAACACTTATTTGTTATTGAATTCAGCAACATGACCAGTAAAACAGACAAAGACTGCCGTCCTCCACTGCTGTGGTTATGGTCAGTATAATAAGAAAATAAAACTTTTCTGATTGACAGACAATCAGGTAATACTCTGCTTAGTGACATCCAAAGAGATTCTCCTGTATTTTGCACAATAATATGCTGAATCTTGTGTAATGCCAAAGTATTCTTCAGACTAAAATGGAACATCGATACGTTTGTTAGTGGAAACGCACAATTCACAAGACACTGTGTGAATTTAACAAATATGTCCCCAACTTTGACTGCCTCTGGACATCTCATGTGTTATGAGCTGCAGATATCCACAATACTTAATACTTCATTTTCCTCAGCTTGCTTTATCACATAACATAGTGTATCATATTGTGACCCAATTGAAAGATACATAAGGCAGTGCTGGTTAAGGACAGTAACACAAACACCTCCCCACCAGGAGAGCACACTGTGAGGGGAGGAAGAGAACGATGAAGATGAGGAGGAGAATGATGTAACCAAGGTGGAGAAGGTCACCTGCTGTGGTCTCCATGATCATGGCACGGAGAGGAATGGCTAAAAACAACAACCACATCAGACAGAAAGAAATCAAAAGTCAAGCAGAAGCAACTGAGAGAAACAGGACCCCAGAGAGGAAAAACTGAGAAGACAGCAGACAGAATAAAGGGTAGAGGAAACCTCTTGTGGAGGACACTGAGCAGTTACACATTCAACCAGCGCTGGCATGATAACTTCAGTTTCAGTGGCTGCTTATATACAACACATTGTGATTTACTTGCACAGAAATCTCACTCATGTTACTTCAGTTATGCACTATTTTTGTAAACATGAACAAAATCTTCATGCTTTTTGTATTTATACAAATATACTGTCTACAGATATATAGAAATAGAAAAATTCTGGTAGTCTGATGATGCATAAAACCAGGAGACAGAATTATAAGAGTCAGGGCTCATTACAAAATAGAAATATGCAAATATATATACTATAGAGGTGCAACATATTTCAAACAGCTGCCAAGTGAGAGAAGCACTTCACTCACTTCACATACTTGAAACATTTCAAATTGAGGTTAATTAACCAATTAAGAAATACTATAATTTAATGTAATCACCCACTTAAAACATACTGCATATTCATAGATTTACATGTTTCAGAATATGAATATATTCTAAAATATATTCTATGCCCACATATTTCAATACAAGAGTGTAAGATTTTTCTTATTTGGTTTCCTGTCATTATTAATGATGTTATTTCTAGTCTGACTCTACCTACCCAGAGTGGATGGGGCTGGAGGATAAAGCCACATTGTCCAGGTGCTCTGTTCCCCAGCTCAGTCTGTATGAATCCCTCTCATTCTCTCTGGCAAGTGATGAAACCTGGAATCCAACAAAGAATCATCTGTCATAGATAAACCAGTAATTATTGCATGAAGCAATACTGACGGAGGATCATTTTCTTCACAAAAAGATGAGGATTCTCAGTCTTTCAGGTGAAGCCACACCAGGTTCCATTAGTTCTGTTAACTGGTGGTGAAACCCGACTATGTTATCATATTATTGCTATACATGTAAGCAGCATATTGTTGAGGTAAAGCTAATTTGAACTGTTGGCAGTTCTATTTCTAACAGTGGATTGGATCATATTTTTATACATTTGTTCTTATTTAAGTACTGTGCTAAATACAGTACTTAAGTAACTATACTCAGTCAATGACTATTACAGCTAGAGGTGTACTTCACCTGTAGTGGTTGTGACCATGTTGATCATACTGTACCTGGTGGCTGGTGAGCATCTCGTCCATCATGCCTTCATGTTTAGGGGAGTAGTAGCTGTGGTGGGTGGGGGTGAAGGACCTGTCGGAACTGCAGGAGAGAAGAAGAAAGCAGTGAAGCCAGTGATGCTCGGTGGTCATGATAATAACAGATCACAGCAGGGGAGGAAACTAATGAGGACTACAGTACTACACACTACAACTCACTTCTATTTTAAGAAATAGGGGAAAAAACTGACTAACAAGTGTCAAAATTAGCTGATGTGGACAAGAGTTATTTTCCTACCCTGGATCTCATGACTTGAATGAATGTTACTTAGGGAAAAATAATGTAATTAAATGAGAGGATTTATTACACACAAACTGTGTTTAGGGCTGGGTATTGTTCAAAATGTTTGAATGTTCATCTTAAAACAGCAGCTATGTTGTGCATTAGTGCTGTCATAACACTAACAGCCTCACAGGATTATAGCAGACTGACAAGGTTAACAGCATCGAGGCTAGCATTGCACAGTTCTTATATTTATTGCTAGTTTAACAGGCAAATATACAGCTAATAAAGAAGAAAAGATTTAAAATCAGGAAATATCTATAAAAAGTAGAAATCACAAATTTATATAAAAAAGGTTCAATACCCAGCCCCAGAGAAACTGTTAAACTGGTTACTACAGTTGTGCTGAAGATTTAAAAGGCCAGAAATCTGACCAGCGTCAGCACATACCTTTGCATTCGACTATGGAGGCATGACAAGGAAGACCAACGATGAAGTATGAGCAGGAGAGGTTGCAAAACACACACACACACACACATATATACAAATACAGGCGGTTAGTTGTTGAGTTTATTATCCTCAAGAGGAAAGGCATTGTCAGTACACACAGGTTCATGATAAAGTTAGAAAAACCATACACAGTAAATACTATATCAGTAAGTAGACAGGTCAAAAAGAGGACTCTATTAAAACAGAAACATAACTGGGTCACAGATTATTGTAGGAAAAGGATTATCTGTTGTGAAAATGTGAAACAACAGTCCCATGTGCTCTAAAAGTGTATATGGCGCTCGTGGAACAATGTTTATTCCATGGAGCAGATGAGCATCAGTTTGAGCAGATGGGTGTAAACATCTGTTTTGAGTCAGATGCAAATTTTTATAGAAAAAAACTTTTTAGATTAAATGAGTTATTTTACCAAAGCCTTGAGCTGTAGTCAGATTGTCGTCAGTGTTAGCTGTACCTGTCAGTGCGTCCTCCCTCCAGGCTGAAGCGGAGGTAATTCATTCCATCCAGATACTGTCCGGGCAGGGAGTCATCTCCCAGCTCCCTGAGGTCCTCTGGCCTCAGATACTCCCCTCCATCACCTGTCATCGTGTCATCACCTAGGGAGAGCAGAGAGAGGGTTAGAGGTGAGTCCTTGAATGGAAGACAAACAAACTTATTAAAGGAACTCTCTGGATTTTTGGAACTTGTGGCTATTAGTCAGCTTACTACTGATATGATATGAATATAGACAGCAGACTTTTCAAACTGCAGTGCTAACATGTTAGCATAGATTAAGTTGAGAGATAATAGGCATAGCATTAACTAAAATACTGGAAGAGGAGAAAAAATGTTTTATCTTAAAGCTTAAAGCCAAATGTCATCTTCTCTAAGTTGACAGAGTGCTTTTAGCTCCATATGGAAACTAACTTAAAATTGTCAAGTGTCAAACTTCATCTTTTAACTTGGAAATACTTGGAAAAACTAACTTAACTCTCTTAACCCTAACTTCTTATTTAGCTTTCAGTTGCACCAACATGCATACTCTTGCTTATGAAGACTGTGAAATATGATTGAAAGCCCCTCTAAATAAAAAAAAAAAGTGGACCTTGAGTCATGACTATTCTGTAGAACTAACACAAACAGTGTTATTCATTTCATTCATCATACATCATGTTTTATGTCAGTTTTACTCCTCTGCTGAGAAAAACCTTCCAGACTTAACTCAGCAAGTTAAGCAGCTGCATGATGATATTAGCATACTTACCATTTAGCTTCTCATTCCAGAGTTAATGCTGTAGGATGACTGTTATCTAATGTATTCACAAGTTTCGATTCGAGTCATTGCAGAGTAACAGTTTCTTGTTTCCCCTCGGTTTTCTCACACCAAACAGATGCATGTTATGGCAACATTCTCTACGGCCTTGTTTTATGTGCATCATAGTGATAAAGCTCTACTGCTGTTCCACTACTGTACAGCAGGGGTCAGCATCACTATTGGCTTCAGGTTAACCTAGGCCAAAACACTAGGTTTCATCATATGGCGCTTCTATAGCACATTGAGACTTCCACTCTCAGACCCATGCAGTGACAATTTTACCACCAACAATTTAGAAAAGTCCATTACATAATGAGGCTTCTGAGTATTTCCTCTAATAAAAAGCCCATGAGATGGCATTGAGATAACGAAGAGATCATTATAAGGAATAAAACACAGAATAAAGAGCGTCACTGATGGTGGCACAGCAGCACAGGCCTGAGAGTGTAGTGTGCGAGGCTGTAGCCATGTGACATTGTGGTAAATGTGGGTGTTGTAGCTGACTTTGGCCCAGGTCTGGCAGAAAGCATTATGCTAGGCCGGCAGAACAAGTGACAAACATACTGTAGTTAGACAGAGATGTTCTGGTGCCAATAGCACACTGGCTACCTGGAGAGGGGAGAGTGTAAGAAGGAGATAGAGCAAATCTTTCAATAAGTAAATCTTTCGTTTAGTTTGACACAGCCAACAGAAAGTCAGGCATTTCATGCACTGTCTGAGTTTCCCTCTTACTTCTCTGTACCTCACTCCTTCAAAGTAGGTCACCGTTGTATTTGAAATGAAATGAAAAAAATCTGCTTAAAAAATACTCCAATTCCAAATTACAAACAACATCCCTGAGCTATTACATCAAATGAATCTTGTTATGCTAATGGTAACAATAAGAGCTAATAAGAGCAGTGTCAGAGTTGAGGTGGGGATTAGCAGCATTCCAGGGAGTCAGTATTTCCTAGAGTATTCTTGTGGGGTTAGAAATATGCTTTGAAGCGACAACGCTTCGGGTGAAGTACTGCTGTGTTTTTGCCTTTGCTCTGGATTTCTCCTGTTTTCTCTGGAGGATAAACACTTTGAGAACATTAACAAGCGTCGCTTTCTTCTATAGGATCTTTTTATTTCTCGCTAACTAATCCAGGATCTCTCTACAAGACTTCCCCCAAAAACCACAAATTGTCATGTTTTGCATTTCTGTTTGTGTACAGACTAAACAAAAAAATACAGTGTTTAGTGAGACTAAAAAGTGATGGTAGGTGGTAGAACGCACAGACATAAGACTGGTATCAATATTGCTGTCTGGATCTCAGAAAAAAGCTCTTTCCCAAACTGTTGAGCCTTTAGACATACATCAGGACACTGTGTGAAAAACTCAGCTTTCACTGTGATGACCCTCTTGAAGGAAATCTTTTTTGATTCACACCCGAACACATCGACTTCTAACCACGTTCTCTGCGTCACTGGTGTCCAAACATCATGCTGTAATATCAGCAGTTAGTATTGTCGCATCTAGACATTCACCATGCATAACACGCTACACCCAGTTCTGGGTAAAATCAGCACAGCAAGTCCTCACAGAAAACACTGTGCTGAATACCTTCCATGTCCATGAAGTCGTCTGACAAATCATCATCATCAATGGTTTTCAGTGCTGAGGGTGGACAGCACAGTCACTCAACACCTCCTAAAATCTTAACCTTACAAAGTTGGAACTACAAAAGTGTCAGCAAACATTGCCTATTGAAACATTCTGCAGACACAGAGCAACATTACCCGATGATGAGTTCAATATTCATTCTCTTTTAGCTCTGATTTGGTCTCCACCAACTCAAAAATAGCAGCTAATTCTCCATGTTCATCAGCTAGCCTCCTCATGTGTCTGTCCAGTGCTGAGCATACAGGGTCCACTGGACGTGTGTAATGCAATGTGACTCACCCTCTTCATCTGAGACATCCAGCACTTCAGTCATGGTCTCTGGCACGTTCAGCTTGTGTTTCTCTGTCACCGTCTGGCAGCATTGGAGGAAACGGCTCCCATTAACCACAGCTCACACCACAGAGAAATCATCTCCCACAAATTATTGCAATTCACAGATTTACAGGTCAAAGAATACACTGTGAAAAGTGATGCTCAGTGAGTTATTTACCCACTGATGAAACATCATTGAGAGCAAAAGAGGAAGCAGAGAAGAGATCTCATTTTAGTTTGAGGCCAGTCTACGTTGTGGGTGTGTGTGACGTACCGTTGTGGTGGTGATGATCTCCTCAGTGACGACCCTCAGTGTGTCTACCACAGAGATGTAGCCCAGCCTCCGAGCTATGCCCAGGGCAGTGTTACCGTTCTGGACAAGGAAAACAAAACACATGAGATGTGTGTATCTATGTGTGTGTGTATGCTTGTGTGTCTGTGGATGGGTGTTTACGCACCACAGTGATAGCGTTGGGCTTGGCACCGTATTGCAGCAGAACATTAATGATGTGTGTGTTGCCTTGCTGGGCTGCCTGGTGAAGGGGAGTGTATCCATTCTGGGAGGGAAAATGTAAAAAATGAATCAACATATTATGTTTGTCCAATAATACAGTATTACCCCAAGGGTCAGCTCACCCAAATTACAGAAAAACAACAACCACACTACAGCCATCTTACTCTAGCTTCAGTACCTTAGTTTTGGCATTGACGCTGGCTCCATTCTGAAGCAGGAAGTTAACCATCTTGGCATTACCATAGTGACATGCTACAATTAGCGGGGTGTATCCCAACTGCAAAACAACAGCAAAATCTCATTCAAGTCTCCAATCACAAATAACATTAAAAAAATACTGTTCCTGAAGATGATCAATTCAGCTACAAGCAGGAAATAAAACAGTATGATTGTTCATACTTTGGTCTGCTGGTCGAGGTTGGCTCCGTTTCTGGCGAGGATCTCAGCAACAGCCACTTTGTCTTCCTGGGCTGCCAGATGGAGAGCAGTCAGTCCACTCTGCATGAGGAACACACACACAGAACACACACTGTTAGTATATTCATAACAGCCAAATTCAGACCATATTCTGTCCATTCTTTACGGTACCTAGCTAATCTGATATTGTATGTCAATGCTCTGTCAGTAACATATATGTAGCTAGTATGTCATACTAGCAGTATAATTAATGCAACTTCCCCAAAAACACTTTTTATGGTAATTCTACCCGTAATGTTGACTGATTATTGATTTATTACTCAAAACCAGCCCAGGTTTCTCCAGTACCTTGGTGGGGACGTTGACCTGGGCTCCCTTGCTCATGAGCAGGGCAGCCATGTCAGTGTGGCCCTCCTGGGAGGCCAGATGGAGCGGAGTGACACCCTGCTTGGTCACAATGTTGGTCTCGGCTCCAAACTGCAGCAGAACTGTGGCGATTTCCATCTGGTTCTTCTTAGCTGCGATGTGGAGAGGAGTGTAGCCGTTCTGATTCATGAGGACAGGGAGAGAGACAGGTGTCAGATGGGGCCGCTGCTGTTGTCCCTCTTTTAACAATCATAAACAGCCTTGGTTTCACTTAGGTTTATACAAGTGGTTATATTTTCACAGACCCAAACCAACACAGAGTGTGTGTCCTGCTAGCAAGTACTGTGTGTGTATCTCTGAGCCACAGAACTCCACTGTTGTCTGACAACTATGAGAACTCATCAATGAGCTGTTGCACTGGGTGACACGTTCCTTCATTACCGTCAACACACACTTTAGTTTTGACTCAGTGCCACATACTGTCCTGCTGCCAGAGATGCTCCCTAGACTACCAAAGGTGGATTAATCCGCCACTGAAAATAGTCCCCAACAAATAAGTTTGATAAAAATTACAGTTGCCAGAATCTGACAAAGTCCAGTTACTATTTTTTTCTGGAGCTTTCTGCTGCATCTCATGGTCTTCCTCAGTAAATGGAGTTTTTCTCAGTTGTCATCACTCAGCTCAGCTCAGTAGCTTCAGTCACATGATAACAGGTGAGAGCATGCTGTCTCATTTCCTTTGTTCCACTGTTTTCTACTGTCATTTATTCTCTTCATATACTGTAAGTAGTACAGTATTCATGTTTCACAGCTCACAGAATACACAAAATGATGTAATATTTGAAATATATGCATCAATCAAATCAAATGATATAGCTAACAACAGATTTGTATTTGAACCCAACATTTTAAAAAAAGGAATAAAAAAGTAACTTAATAAACATTTGTGTACTGTCAGTGGTTCACATGGAACTGAATGATAGAAAGAGAGCAGAGGGTTTTAACAGTGGGAAAATACAAGTAAGAATATTTCATTGGGCCATATTTCATATTTTAAAAAATAGGAAGTCAAACCAGATCAAAATGAAATTGGTTTGACATGTTTCTGATCAAAAACTAGAATGTTATTGACAAAAAATAATAATGAGCATCTTTTTTTGTATGATTTCTATGCAGATGTGCGGTTAACTTCTGTGGAAACCAGTGGTGCTGGAAAGACTGAGTTCCACGTATTCCATCACTGCTGATGGTGTCTATGTGTTCCAGTTTGACAGTGCTGTGTGAATGAGTTATGACCTTGAGAGAAGGAGGACTGAGTTTGAAGCTAACTATGGAACCACACTGGGAAGAAGACTACTTTATTTTTGACCTTCTGGCTAAACTGTCCACTGCTTGTGGCACATCTTCACATCTTTAACATGTTGATAGGCTTTCCTCTTCAGGTACCAGCTGTGAGTGTTGACAGCTGTTTACTGTGGACTCTCACCTTGGCCATAGTGTGAGGGGACGCTCCTTTGTCCAAAAGCAGGAGCGCAACCTTCTGGTTATCATAATGTGCTGCGACATGGAGCGGGGTGAGGCCGTTCTGTGAGGGAAGGACGGTGAGTGCACATGAATTAAATAGCAGTTAGTGCAGCACGAAGCCATTAACACACACAGAGTTAATAGTATGTATTAAAGGGGATAAGACTGCAAGTTCAAATGAATTAGAGTTATATTAGACAGCAAAAGCTGGAAGGATCACTGGGTGGGTCCTTAATGTAACGCAAAGAAGAAAATATTGAAAGGAAAAAAAGGAATCTTGATGTAAAAAGGCTTCTGTTATCTGTTTTATGTTTTCTGGAATAAATCATAGTTAATCCAAACAAAGGAATGGCTGATTGATTCAAACTAGGCTTACCAGTGCTCCTGTAGTCAACATAACCTCAATACAGAAAAACAGTAGCACACCATTTAAATTAACAGGCTTTTCACATTTACATGCAGGAAAGGAATTCACTGAAACATCTATTAGTGCTATAAATAAAGAAGCATGACTCCAGTTCATCATATTGTGCTCTGCATCTCACAGTTCCTATAGTAAAAACTTTAAATAAAACCAGTAACCACTTAATTTCCCTGAGGGAGTCATCCCAAAGGGATCAATAAAGTCTGTCTAAGTCTAAGTCAGTAGTCAGTTAGTGCATACCTTCCCAGCAGAATCAGGTGGAGCGCGACGCTGCAGCAGAAGTTTGGCTACATCCAGGCTCCCGTACTTGGCAGCCACATGCAGGGGAGTAAAACCTTTCTGTGGAGAGAAACAACCAGAGAAGCTGTTTAAAAACAGTGAATACAGGAAATCTATACACAGGGCTTCTTAAATTAATATATCTTTTCAATACTGTAAGACACAAGCAAGTAATTTCTAACTTTTTTCATCACAAACAGATGAACCCTTTAATTTCTCCACACAAAATACCTATTTAAACCCAATGTGTTTATTGACCTTGCACAAGGTCTCAGGAAGTCATTAAAAATATGAGTGTATCCCTAGATATTTGTAGGCATCATGTAGACACACTCCAGTGCTTTCTCATCATTTCCCATCATTCCATCTCTGGAGGTTGTTTTTGTGCTGCAGTAGATTTTCCAAAAGCCCCGGATGAAGCACAGTCTTGTCTTACATGTTTATGAATCAAAGATGCATCACCCGTGGACACTGCCAGTGGTCCCACTAAAGATACTGAATAAAACTTCTCTTAAGGCTCATTAGATAGGATTCCCTGTGCCTAAGGGGTATCTGTTTTTATAGTGGCAAAATACAATGCAGAACACCCAGCCAGCTGACATGCTGATGCAATGCTAGGTAACATTAACTCCAAAATATTAAATTCAGTCTTGAACTGCAATTCACATTACAGCCAGCAGAGGGGGCACTTTAACCGTTTTACAATACTGAATGAGTTTAGGGCTGACAGAAACCACATGACCAGTGTGTTTATGGCCCAGCCCTAGCCATTGGAGGGAGCAGCCCTTTGTTTGTCAAACCCTGGATTATATCTGATGTAATAGGTGTTCGGACAAAATAAGAAAAAAAAGATGAAGAAGAGAGAGATGGTGGGAGGGGAAGGGTTTTATGAGATTGATAGACGGAATAAAAAGAGTATTCTAAACAAAACAAGGTTACAGACTGTTAGGAACATGCTTGTACGGACGGAGAGTGTTACACTTGCATGACAACAACTTTCCCTGCTTTGGTTTCTGTAGCGACAGCCACACCCTTATTCCCCAGAGAGAAATCAAATGGAGAGACATCAGGAGAAGGAGAGAACAGAAGCGCTGAACCCTGACGATACTGCATCACACAGAGCTTTGTCTCTCCCCTTCGTACTGTATGAATAAATTAAAGGACTAATCTGTCCTGGACTGGATGCTGGAAGTGAAGATCTGGACTGTGCAGCCTCCAATGGTAAACACCTCCACAGTGATGATGATAAATCACTTGATTGTGTTCAGGCTTCATGCACAATTCAGAGGAAAGCGGCAGCTTTACGGGTTCATCAATCATTCATGAAAACTGGGTCAAACAGACAGAGACCTGCAGATACAGTCATATTGTACAGTAACCTCTTTATCTCAGGCTTCAGCAGAGGCCACACCTGCACTTTATGACACACTGTGTTAGCATCTGCTAAGTAGCTGGTATTTCAAAATTGCATGCTGACTGTGAACATCTTTAAAATGTTCATTATTTTTAAAGGGCAACTCCACTGATTTTTGAATCAGTGTCAATTCACTAATCACGAGGAGTACTACTCTCTAGCCAAAGAATGTTATCACTTGGATAAGACTAAAAATCTGATTTATCTGAACATTTGCTTTTATTTTGCTAATTCTTTCTCTTCTTTAAAAGATTTAGTTGTTTTGTTACATAAATGATTTGTTTTTATGATAAACATCATTCATTATTTTGTCCTGCTATGTGACACTATTCAGCTTTTTCCTTTTTTCACAATTTTGCCTTTGTGAAAAACATGCACAGCAGAACGTCAGGGTGCCCTGACTGTTCTACCTTTTATGGTTCTGTTGTTGCTCATTGATTTCTCAGTTGAATCAATTTTTGTTACTTTATTACTAGAGTTCTAAAATGTAGCTTAGTTACTTTATGCTTCAAAATATGTAAAATTTTTTTAGTCACTATCCACCGACTGTAGGTATAACGCTCAAGCCACAAAACTCCATCCCTCCTTAAGTATGAATGTGAGTGTGTGGGAAAACAACTTTCTCTACACAGATCACAGCATCAACCTCTGAACACTGTTGTAGGAGTCAGTTGGTGTTTACATGGTCAAATATGTGGCTCCTCCACCCACCTTGGTGGCCAGCGAATGTGAAGCCCCGGCCTCCAGCAGCACAGATGCTGTCTCCACCTGCCCCTCCCTGGCGGAGATGTGCAGGGGGGTGTAGCCGTTGGTTGTGGCAGCATCAGGATGGGCCATGTGCTGCAGCAGCAGCTGGACAATCTCTGTTTTTCCCAGACGGGATGCAATATGGAGGGGAGTCTGGTCCTCCTACACGCAACACAGTGGAGGAGCATTTAACACTTAATTTTTTTTAAATAGTAGCTTATTCTGCACAGTAGCAACATACTAAAGTAAGTAAAGTGTGCCTCTATAGATAACAGTCGTCTCACCCGTGCTCTGGCATCCACCATTGCTCCGTTTCTCAGCAAACACCTGACCACCTCCACCTGACCTGCCCTGGCTGCCATGTGTAACGCTGTTTCTCCACGCTACGCACACAACACACAGCATTGTACAGGTCAGCAGAGTCAACACACACATATTTGACAGAAATATGCATATACTAACACAAAGAAATCAATGAGATGCTTTTTCTCATTTAAATGGATCTAAATTACTTGCAAATTAATCACTGTCACTTCCCTGCTCTCTGATTGGGTTGTTTCCAGTTACTCACAATGTTGCTGACATCAGGAGAGGCTCCGTTCTGCAGCAGCAGCAGAACAATGTTCAGGTGACCCATGAAGGCTGCAACGTGGATGGGAGTCAAACCAGACTGGGCACAGGAGGGGAGGTAGAAGAGAGACCATAGGATAAAATCTCAGTCTTTTCCAATGTTCACGCAGAGCTCACTGAATGTATTAACATGCAAAACATTTCTCATTAAAAAATCATATGCTTAAAATGCTTTACTCTTATATCAACATTAATCTTTCCTAAACCTAATGGGATAAAAACACAAATACCTGCTGGGTTTTCCCTCAGGTTTTCAAACAGGAAAACCATAGTGAGCACAGCATAAACAAACATCTTCTAAGCTACTCACCTAAACTCGCTGTGTAACCAGTCTGAGATTTTTAAAGTGATTGTTACTTTTGAAATAGAAATAATACAAACTTCAATAAATCAGTTAACAATAAAATACTCCCTTGTCCATTTGAATACACTCAGAAGTTTTGCTGCTACAGCCTTTCTAATGTTAGCTAATGTTAGCAAACGTTAGCTAGCAAACTGTGACGATTCTTCTTTATTTATGCTACTGTTGCACTCTGTGTTAACCTTTACATTTCTTTTGTAACGGTCACTGTGGCCACTTGTGTTCAGAAAATGTAAATAGTCTTGTTTTAGCTGTGTATGCTAATGTTAGCATCAGGTGACTTAGGTTAGGTACAAAAATGTATGAATAAGTTTATGGTATGAGTGCAGAACAAAACAAAATGTTCATTTCAATGCATTTAATTAATATTGTTTTACAACTATTACCACATTTTGATATAAAAATTAGAGATTAATCCCTTGTTTGTGCTACTAAACATTTCTGCTGATCTAGTTTCACTAAGGTGTGTCAAGTACCTCTGTGATGGCCTGGATAGAGGCTCCATACTTGACCAGCAGCTCCATCACCTTTACACGGTTTTTCTTGCAGGCTATGTGCAGTGGAGTGAAGCCATTCTGTAAAGGAAACATGCCACACACATGTACAGTAAAGGATACAGTCTAAATAGACTATACATAGCTAGATTAAATGATTCATGTTTATTGTCTATTTCTAACATTGTAGCTTCAAAATAAGAATATATTTGAACATTTCTTTGCCGTATCTGGACCAGTCTCCACAAGAGGATCATTACAGTTGCACAGTATTTATTTATCGTACCAGTGCCCTGGCGTTGGGGTTGGCCCTCTTGTCCAGCAGCAGTTTGGTGACTCTGTAATGACCACAGTGTGCTGCCACATGCAGCGCTGTCAGATAGTCCAATGTGACATCATCAACAGGCGCCTTGTGCTGCAGAAGGTGTTTGACGCATTCAACGTGGTCACCTTGTGCCGCCATGTGGAGAGGAGACAGCCCATTCTGTAAGTGAAGGAGAGGTCATTTAGTTTGATGGACATAAAAGGCATGAGGATATTTTTAACAACAACACCATGCAGAGTGTTGTGGGTTCATGTGAAACCATGAGACAACCCTCCAAAAAAACAGGCTAAACATGCTAAAGTGTACTTTCCAAAATAACAAATTGTTCCTTTAAATAGATCTTTACTGCAACATGAAGAGGTGACAGTTTGCCAGTCTGTCTAGTGTTTGAGCTGAGCAGCTCCCAGGTGGAAATGACTCCTGTAAAAGGTGAATGGACATGTGACACACCTTGGTCCTGGCCAGTAAGGGTGCTCCTCTCTCCAGCAGCAGCTCCACAGCTGTGTCATGTCCACTCCGAGCCGCACAGTGGAGGGGAGTGAGACCATCCTACAGCCCACACACACACACACACAGAGGGAGAGGGAGAGGGTGAGATTGACACTGACACTAAACCTCCACCTCTAGACCTCAACAGGTGCTGTAACATAGGGAGTTATCTACATGCAGATGTAGTCAGTGACTAACCCAGGCTGGATGTTGTTTGTATGGATTAAAATATACCTAATAACAAGTTAATGTCCTACTGGCTGGTACACACCAAATTAACACCAAGCAGAGGTCAGGATGTCTAGTGTGATACTGAATTTAATCCACTGACCCACTGATGTCCAGCTGAACTGGAAACAGCGGTTAGCTCATACTCACATCTGTTGTCGCTAATGGAGATGATAGTAATGAGCTGACCATTTGTTGCAACTGTGGATGTAACAGCATAAACATTTGGTCTGTGTTCCATCAGGAACAGCAAACAAGTGTGGAGAAATGGGCCTGACCAAGTGGAGGAGAGGATGCATATCATGCTGTGGTTTAAAGATGAATTTCCTCTTGATGATGTTCAGTCTACAGTTCAGACCTAAGACACTGCAGCTTTATCTTAGTTCTGTTTTCTGTGGTACTCACCCTCGTTTTAGCATCAATCTGAGAGCCACGGTCCAGTAACAGGCGAACCATGTTAGTGTTGCCACGCTTGGAGGCCACATGTAGGGGAGTAATCCCATTCTGCAGATAGGACATTGAAATTAAATTCACAAAAACATGAATCCATAAAAATGAAATCTTATAATTCATTAAAATCCCATCTAAAATAAAAAGACATGCACTCTGTTAAAAGTACTACACACTTTGCAAAACTGAATTCACTCAGTAATTAGTTTTAAGGCAGAGAGCATGAAGGAAAACAGCAAACACCAATTATTATTGAGTATTCCTTCTTGAAACAACTAATTAACTAAGTCTGTAACACTTTATTTCAAAGGTAAATTTCTTTGTTATTTTATATTTAATGTTGAGAATTTTGAAGTTGATAAACACTCAATGTAGGTTTGCTTTTTTCATTGAAATGCTGGTCAACACAGCAAAACCTTCTTGTTGTCCAGACCCACTTGATCTGTTAAATAAATCCAGTAAAGACTGAAACCATCTCAAACTGTAGGATGGTATCTTGTCTCATACGGACAAAGGGTGGGCGCATTCTCTCAAACTTTTTAACCACATGAGATTTTAAATCTCTGCCGCCTCCTTTTCAGCCACACAAGCAATCCCATGAGGCTCAGCAGAAATGCTTCTGAGCTCCAAACATTTCAGTGGAACGATGTGTGTGTGTGTGTTTATTTATTCATTTATTTTTGTTGCGAGGTGAAAAAAGAGCTAATTTTATCCACATTGTTCGTATGCTTAAAAATAGATCTGAAATCTGAATTTATTTTCTGGATGATACTGATTAAAGAGACAAAATTCACATTTGAAAAAGTCTGACCAGAAATGAAAGTTAGCGTTTTGGACTCGAGGGAGGGTCTGGTATTTGGTCAGACACCCTGTCTACAGTTTAAGCTTGGCCTTTTCAAAACCGTTTGCCTCAGTTAAAAGCACTCTCTCTGTGTTGCATCCTGATCCATGAAAAAAGGAGGCCGCACTTGGAGAGGGTTTTCTTTGTGTGTGTGAGTGCTTGTAGATCTTGAACCCACACACAGTGACAAGGCTCAGGAGAAAAGGACGACGGGGAGGGGGTGGGGGGGTGGGGGGGGAGGACTGAGAACTTTGCTGACTGTGTATTTAAAAAGTATTTTAGCAAATTTGCTGCAGTGACTGAGAGAGCCCAACACATTTAAGAAAAAGAAAAAATCTTCAACAGTGTAACACGAACAAACACAAAAAAGTTTTACCAATTTTGGCTTGCATGATCCCAATATTACTGATTGTACTGGCTGTACCATACATCTGGTGTTAGCATTTTACTAGCATGTCAGTCAGTTTTTAACATCACCTAGAAACATGTCTGAATTTGCTAATGTTGTCCTATTTGCAGTGAATGCATTTCTCAGTGTTTTTTCAATGTGACCTTAAAGAAAACAAATGTTTGGCAAACCTATATATCTATACCTGTGCATAGCAGCTAAGGAATGGTTAAGGTTAATGCTTATGGTTAGGGTAAATCATCAGGAAATGTATCTAAGTCAATATAATGTCCTCTAACTTGGAAACATGACTGTGTATGTGTGTACGTGCGTGGTATCCCACCCTTGCAGTGAAGTCAACTGCTGCCCCTCGGTTCAGCAGGAGGGTGGCCACATTGACGTTCCCATAGTGGGCAGCGATATGCAGGGGGGTGAATCCGCTCTGGAAGACAGACAGGAAAGAGACAGACACACAAAGAGGAGGAGAGAGGTCAGACATTTACTTCACGTTCTTAAGCTCTAACCCACGCCTCTTGACTTTTAGGCTTCCCAACATGCAGCAGCCCCATCAAGCATCACAGGTGAACACAAAGTAAACTGAAAAGAAGGGAAATGTAAAAGTCACAGGAAAAAAATGAAAATAAAAATTTTATAAAATATTCAAGTCAGTACACAGTATGGAGCTCCCATACACACAACCCCAAAACACACTCAGACACGTCACTTCCATGCAGATTTTCAACCACAGGAACAAAAATGAAAGAAGGCCTTTCTTTGGCTTCAAACACCAATTTGAAATGAAAAACACAAAAACAAAAGCCGAAAAAAGAGACATACAGTAAACACAGATTGTCACTGAGATTGACGTAAACATGAACAAACAATATTGGCTACCCAAAATCAAATAATAGTAAAATCATAAAGTGGCACATAACGAGTGGGGAACATTTCCCATCACCAAAGTGCACTATGTTAACTGTACGTCATAGAAGTATTAGAGTTAGCAATGAGAAATATATGAGAAAAGTTAGAGATTGCAGAGCAGGTTGGAGTAGTTGTGAAATTCTTGCCTTACCTTGCCATTCTGTAAGTGTGGTCCGATTTAATGTGAAAAAGTTGTTTACAAAAGTGTGAAGAATACAGTGACTAACGTGATGGTTTAAAACTTTACACAGTCAAAAGCTTAGAATGGTGCAAATTAAGGTAGCGTGGATGCAACATGCTATTCAGTGCCAAATCTTTGGCCAAGCAGGTAATATTTTAAATATTTTTAACAGCATTATGAGCTTCCCATGCCATTGCTGATTAGCATTTTTTGTAGAAGCACAAGAGATTAAGTTAAATATCAGATCTTCCACAGAAATGCATGCATTTTAAATACCTGATTAGGAATCTGTTAAATATGGAAAACCAGGGTTGCTAATATTAAAATAAAATAATTTCAATAATTTTAACGTCCCTTTTGTGTGTGGATTACATATGCTAGAAAAATTATTTAGAATTTTAATTATCATGTTTAAACATGCATAATTACTGCCAAAAAGAAAAAGAAGAAATTCCACTGATAAGGAATTTTCAGCTTACTCCAAAGCAAAACACTTCCATATTCATGTTAAAATAAAATGTACTATTCATTTTTCATTTTTCAAAATGGCGGACACCGTTCAATCTAAACATGAAATTGGCTTGGATTCTCCTAGACCTCTGTTGTGAAACCTGTCAAAGTCAAAACCTTTGGAAGAAATAAAAATCCAACTGGCTAAAGAAAACACTGTTTCATTTCAAGTCCATTTAGCTTTTTCAGGACTATGCAGGTTGTACGTTGTCTACTAATTCGAAAATTAAAGGATTGTGTCAATTGTACATTCAATTTTATTATCATTATTGCAGTGTTTGCTTTGGAGAACATTGGTAATTATTATCTATTTTATAGGTAGAAAATAAAATTTAAATTTGATTAAATTTCTTCATTTTTCTTTTGGCAGTGCCGGACTTCCACACATAAGGAACAGTATATTGTAATATTTGCAGTCATTTAACCATTACTGTTTTAAACTAAGTAGTTCATAGTGCATCTCTAGAAATCATGCCATACAACATAGACAAAATTACAAGACAGACTGATAGACAATATACATTCATAGTTCTTCCAAAAATGCACATTATTCAACAAATTAAAATCTTACAGGAGGAAAATGCAATCATTTGAAATAAATCAATACACCCTATATCTTAATAATGATGTTGTTTAGAGATATTTTTAAATGTATTGAGGATCAAATATGAAAAAAAGGAGCTTTCTGAGCCGATAACAAAAATTAATGTAAACTGAAAGCGAAGAATGAGAATGCATACAGACAGCGTATGAATAATAAAATCCAAAGCCAAAAACTTGAAGAAGACAGTGCCTGAGCGCAGGACGCATGGCAGTAGCTTGGCCATTCCTATCAGCCATGCATGGTGGCCTCTTATTATACCAAACCAATAGAAACTATGGGAACTTTAAAATGAACCAAATGATTCTTTATTTACACCATGCAGTGCTGTGGAAGTGAAAGAAATAAATGATGGAAGAAAAGAAAAGAAGAATAATAAGGGAATGGGACTGTATAGTGAGTCTGTGGAGAGTTAAAGGAGCATGTGTATACCTCAGTAGTCCTATTGACCATCATCTGTAGCAGGAGGAATGAGGAAGGGAAACATCAGTTTAGTTAAGGACTGTATGACACTGTGTTACAGATGGATGCACAGCAGCTCAGAGGCAGCTATGCAGTCAGATACTAAACTGGCAAGTGACGTGGCTGGGGTGGGTCATTCCCATTAAACGTGCTCTGCCAGCGCAGCTATGTCGTTCACACAGAGGTGAAGTCTGTCAGAGAGAACAAGGTCTTGTAGGACTCTAGTGATTGTTTTGTGTGTCTTTGGTTTTTCCAACAGATAGTCAATACATACTAATCGCCTAATTGTGTCAGTACTAAATTAACTGCAACACTGCACAATGCATTGCAAGTGGTGACAAGAAATTGAGAAAATTTTCAGAGTTTAAAGGTTGATGAAAATGATGAAAGCATGCACTGTTAAAGCAGCAAAATGTCCACTCATTGCTGTTTCTGTGAAAAGCAGATTGATGTTAGCAAACTTTAGAAACAGCATAACTGACATTACTGAGTCAGTTTCCTGACTTTCTGACTTGTTGTATAGTTTGTTTAGCATCACAGATAAATATTTCAGTGGTTTTCCCACAAAAGTAAAATGTGTAAGTAGTAAAAGGAAAATCAACATGCCACTTATTACAACACGGGCCTCATTTTATAGCTTTGATCATCAGGTTTAACAGTAATGATAACATTGTAATCTTAGCTGTTTAGCAAAATTACCTAGAAAGAGGAAAACCATGTAAAAGTACAGCAATCAACATAGTGAGTACAGATTTGTACCAATGGAATTAGTGGCCAAAAGACCCTAGTTATAATAATTCATTACTGTCGTGGAGGAGTAAGTTTATTTACTAGTGTCTCAGGTGATTATAAGAGAACACTCTGACAGCTGCATTTTTCAATAAGAGCCCTGGTGTAGTGAACGGATATGTAAGCAAACCATTGCAGATAGCTGTCACCAAGCTGTCCAAAGGTATTTGATTAAAAGTGTGCCCTTGTGTGACTGCAGTATGTGTTTTATGTGTACACGTGCATGAGTGTGACTCTACATGCTGCCATTTTTAGCTGTTCTCTCGCGGGCCTTCCTTATGAGTCATATTGAGCAGGGCTGCATCATAACAGCTGAACCACATATTGCATTATAATAAATGCATGCATACACCCTGAATTTTGTTACATAATAAAACAACTGGTGCCTTGTTAACATACACTGTAGCTACTGTAGAAGCAATACTTAACATTCAGGACTGTGTGGTGCAGTAAGTGGAGTTCATGTTCATTGTCTTCACTCTAGCCACGTCACATAAAGCCACTATCCGGTACCAGAGAAACAGTCACAACTGAAAACTTTTGCTCCAACATCAGCGGGTAATTCTGAGTTCTAACCAATACCGGATTGTCAGTTTAAACCCCTCCCATTGCCAAACAATGGTAAAAACAACCTTCACCCCCCCATTGGTTGCATGCAGCCTTAAATATCACCACCATACAACCTGCAGACAGTGGCACACTCCATGCAGTGGACAGTGCTACACTTAGACACCGGTGCAGCGAGGTAGGAGGGGGTGATGGGGGAAGTGTGTGAGTGGTAGCATTTAAAGAGAGAAAGGAAAAAGAGGGAGAGACCCAGTTAGTGGCAGGATCAGGAGTGACGTGGCAGGCAGAGACACACTAAATGAGAGAGAGAGGAAGAAAGACATAGAGAGATGCATAGACAGACTGATGGAAACACAATCACATGATACACAGGTATACAGCTTCATGGGAGAAGTACATCACGTACATAGTGGTCTTCTGTCATACACTAAATCATATATCTATATTTCCTAGGACTGTATTTACACCTGCTGTGATTGGTATCTGGATATTTTATCTGGATAAGAAAAAACTTGTAACAACTGATACCACAAAATATACAAAAAAAGATACAATGACGTCAGATCTATTGAACCACCTTCAGCGTTTACAGGACCGGCCAGTGATGGTCAGATGTAAATAAAAATCTGCATAGTGCATGTGTAAGATATCTATTAGAGGGTAACACAAGAGTGAATTTTCCATCCTCTCACCTAAAACAAACCTAATGAACATTTTCAGTTCAAATATTCATAACCATTGATAACGCAGTAAGTTCATTTTTTTCTAAGCTAAGAGATCACATCATCATTCAATGGACATCAGTATCAGTAACTGATTGTATCACTATTAATTACATTGTGAGTTCGGCGCTTTGGCAAGTTATCACATCACGATTTGTCCTGAAGCTTTTGTGTTCTATCAGAGCTGGCCATCAGTCACCAGTGAGAGGAGCTCCACTGCTAAAACAGTTCTGAGTCATTCACAGAGATATTGATAATTTGGTATAGTCAGTTCTGATTCAGATTCAGTGTCACAAATTTGCAAATCTTGACTGTTGGTAGGAGAAATGATGCCAACAGGTCTCTCCTGAGTCAAAGTCACATGCTTTGTTGACCCAACCATCCAACCCAGATTCCTCTCTAAGCGGGCTATGGTTTTGTGGTGCTTTAACAAGGTCCTGCTTCTTCTGTCTATTCCGTGACTGGAATAATTCACTAGGCCACAAAATTTGCTCATCAGGGAAACAAACCTAGGTAACAACAAATCTAATCCTCCACTGATGTGGTTAATGTCTGGTTAAGCTGAGACAAATAAAATTACTTGTTTAAGTTCTGGAAAAGATCATGGTCATGGTTACAATAGGTTTATGAATCACTTTGCCAATTCAGATAATTTTGTTATGTCATTTTCAGTTGAAAGATTTGTAATCACTGACAATAATTTTTTCAAGGCTAAATCCATCACCATTCACAATGCTTCTGGCTGTCTTCAGTTCAGTCTGTTGCTGCTTCAAACTTTGTAACTTTTTCATTCAGTTATGTAAAATACCAAGCATTTACAAGCGCTGTTTGTAAAGGTAATTGCCCAGCAGCAACCTATTAACAACAGTGATAGCTCAGGATTGCTTTTGTGTCCATCAGTGACAATAATAATTTAGCATAGTTAATACAGCTTGAAGATCCAGATTCAGTCTTAAAGATTTATCCAAACATGTACTGAATACCTTTGGACCATTGATAGTATGCGAACAGTGGACTTCTGAGTCACATGCTTCCTTAACCCAATTATTCATCCTGGCCTGCTCTCTAAGAGGTTTTGTAGCAATCTAACGATACTCCTGCTACTTCCAAGCCACTCTTCGGAAAACCCTAAGCTTCCTAAATCCTGATCCTGTGACTTTGCCATCCAGTGTTACAGGACATCCACCCAAAACTCCTTGTAGATCTAAGTATGATTTGCAATGTATTTAATTGTGGATAAGACAATGTTGAGTAAAGCTGTACTAATCTGGTTCCAACTTGTCAAAAAAGTTCTATGTATCCAATGACATGAAACAATGAGGAATGTCAAATTCCTCTGTATTAGTCCACTTGTGAGTTCTAGTATTCCTATTGCATTCAGATCTCAGTGACACACGAGGACCCGAAAAAATTCGAGTCAGATGTGTAGTACCAAAAGGGGTAACAATATTAGAACTGAGGGCAAATGATCTGTCTCTGTGGGTAGATACATTGTCATCTATAGGGTCAGAAACATATCAAAAATACTGTGGTTAGAACTATCATAACCATGGGTAGAAATATTTTCCCACACATTATATCTGTGAATAGCAACATCAAGACCCTGGGCAGGTAGGAACGTCATTGCTGTGGGCTGACAGATCGTCATGGTGGGTAGAAACCTCATCACAAACGTCATTACCACCAGCAGTAATGTCTTTACTGCATCTACATCTCTGTCCACACACACAGAAGTCCACACTATTGTACTGTAACATCACCTTCCATGTAATTGTTTGTCACCGACTCTCCACCTACTCACTTACTTTGCATAATGAGCAAGGAAAATGCGACCCTGTTATTATGAAGATAGGCTGTGATGAGAACAGCATGATCAGACTACAGGATAACTTATCCAGATACAAATCACATATTAATAGCAGATGTAAACAGGGTATTTCCATTCAAAGATTCTTATAGAACCATTAGGTGAACCCCATTTTTAGCCAAAACCATTAAAACCAAGAAAGCTTGACTAGTTTTCAAGACTTAACCTTCTTCATTCTGTACCTCAAATATCACCAGATGCTATTTAGCAAAATGAGCACCACAGACACTTCTTTGTTTAGCATATAACATCAGCGTGGACACACTGGCACAAACACGTAGCACCACATTAGCTTGACTTCCACACATGCCAGCCCTTCCAAGTAAAACAGTGCTTATGGTCATACCTTCGACTGGACATCAGCATTGTGGTCATTCTGGAGGAGCAGAGCGGCTGACTTGGTGTCATCCTTGCGGGCAGCAATGTGCAAGGCTGGCAGGCGGACCTTGCCTTTAGTATCGTTCTCCAGTAAGATAGAAACCACCTGGTTGTGGCCCTGCTGGAGGGCGATGGCCAGAGGGGTGAAGCCATCCTGGATGAGGGAAGACAGGGAAGAGAAGGTCAAGGAGAAGAAAGGTTAAGAGGGAAATCTTGTTTTCCAGAAATCCTTAATCTCAGAATGTTCATTAAAATGTCCAAAGCAGTATCTACACATGTCTGACCTGTTTGGATGGAAGACATTTAATGAGTGCTTATACAGTAAATTCTCAAATAAAAGCTGGTATTCTGGGTAAAAACAATAACAAGGGGTGGAAATACTGGTAGTATAACAGGTTGATATGGTATCAATATAATGTACATTTCCACAGCATTAAGTCCATCGGTACAATCATGTCATACTCACCGCTCTACTGCTCTCAGTTTGTCTTCTTTACAGAAATACTCTTTTCAATCTTGCTGTTGAGCTACTGTCAACTTAACACAACACTAACTGCATATGTTTCAAATTAAAAGCCTACCAGGACAGGCAGTGACTCCACTGTTTGAGCCACAAATAGGTTTTCAACTTAAAACCTCTGAGTAGAAAGTTTCACTTCTGATCATCAGTCGGTCCACACCAACTCTTGACAAACATTGGATGGACTGCCATAAAATTT
This sequence comes from Lates japonicus, assembly GCA_033238685.1. Taxonomy (NCBI): domain Eukaryota; kingdom Metazoa; phylum Chordata; class Actinopteri; family Centropomidae; genus Lates; species Lates japonicus. The sequence goes on along the minus strand of BRZM01000127.1, from coordinate 866,043 downwards.
TGTATAGACATTCATGGTCCTCAGAAGATGCTAATAACTTTGGAGATCCCCAGACTCCCCCAGTAAAATATGAATAATATAAGAGATTAACACAAAATTAGCTATCTGTTTAAGCAATGTTAGTGACAAGGCTTTTAAGACAGCAGTGTTTGTGGCAATACAGGATACAGGATACAGGACTGCCATGAAATTTGGTGCTGACATTCAGAGGATGCATCCTAATGACTTTTGAGATCCCCAGAATTTTCCTCAGGCCAAAATTTTTATTTGTCAGATACTTTGATTTATGACCAATTTCTAATGTCATTCCCATCAGCCTCATATCTACATTGTGTTCAGTGCCAATTAATGAATTATTTGCCAATGATACAGTATACGGTAAATGTGATACCAGGGTACAGAATGATGAAGTTATCTTAAAACCACATGCTCCTTCTCACCTCTGTAGCAGTGCTCTGGTTGCCTCCATTCTCCAGAAGGTATCGCACCACATCTAGGTGATTCTCTTGAGCGGCCATGTACAAAGGAGTGAATCCATTCTACAGCACACAGGCAAGTATATTAGGTTAATGAATAAACTACTGGTCATGAAAAAAATCTCTAACACCCACTCATCATCAACTCATCAACAACACAGCCTGAAATTAAACAATGGCTCTCTAACATGATATTAATGCTGAGTAATCCAAGAGGTGCTATTGTCAATGACTTTTGAGAGGACAACAGCATTGAACAGCTCCAGCAGCAGACTACAGAGGCTCACCTGAGACTGTGCATTGATGTCAGCTCCTCGTTTGACCAGGATCTTCACTACCTCAGCCTGCCCAGCGAGAGAGGCTATGTGAAGTGCTGTGTTTCCTTTCTAGATTGACAGAAACCACAAAAGAACAATTAGAAGAAGGAACTTATTTCTAAAATAATGATTACCAATACAAGGCCCCACACTATATATTAGCATTTTTCCTTATGACCTAACCTTATTAAAAGATCTGTATCTGTGAATATAAAACAATCCAGCTGTTGAATGATGCTCCTCAATAATGAATAATTGAGTACTGATGAGGACAAATGGACTAAAACTATGAACTAAATACTTAAATGTTCCCTTAACATGCGAAGAGACACACTCTATATGATACAACGTCACAAACACAGTATGAATTCTGTATATATGTTCTTGTACCAGTGTTTCACTAAAGCCACATACTTGTGATGTGATGTGGTGATGTTGTCAAACATAGCATGATATATTTGACCTCTTTGGAAACTCTGGGAAACAGAACTTTTTAATCTAACAATGTTTGGCTATACCTACTATGTATGAAATGACCTTCTACACAATTTGTTTGATTGAAGAGGCCAGTATGTGGCTGTGATTTTCACTGATGTCAACAATAAAGGCCTATAGAGTATTTTAAACTCAACAGGTCATGTGAGTGTATCTTAACCTTAACTATATCTTTTCTTTGAATTGCACCTCAAAGTTATAATAACCTGACCTTTCACTTAGCAGTGACATTGTTCAGTGTCAAGTGAGGAAGGAAAAGTCTTCACATCCTTTACTTAAGCAAAAATACTACAAGGTAAAAATATTCAATTACAAGTAAAAGTCCTGCATTTATTGAATATATATATAAGTAAACATATATTGCAAAAATGCACTGAAGTGCAGCACTTACAATATACTTAGTTACTTTCCAGTGGAAGCCAAGATATCAACAGGAATGGTTATTATTAAATGTTCAAACCTCTGTACACACTATCTTTATTGACCAGATGAGATATAGTTAGGTAAAGTCAGTTACACCTCTGCAGCTGCTAACTGCATGTAGTTAAGCAACTACATGGTATATATTGTTGCATTTTGGAAGAACACCAACAAGAGTCACAGCACTAGAACCCTACTCAGAAATGAGTCTGGACCTTCTCCAATATCAGGAGTTGGAATGATCAGCATTGCTTCAGCATCAGTCCTCTGATGTTTACTACTCCACTCTCCATATCACTTTCCTTCAGCACTCCACTTTCTCCTCAGCTCTATTCCTACACTCTAAATCACAGAAGCTTGTTTTTCTCAATGAATGATGTCAGTGCTAAACATGGAACTGATCTTCTCAAAAAGGAGGTCATGCTACCTTCAATCTATATCTAATTATTATTATAGACAAATATGTACAAAAACTGTCAATGGTTTTTCAATAACTACGACTGAAAACTCAGTGATATGTTCTTAGCTCTTACTGTATTCTATTTCTTTCCCCTGTTCTTCTCTGTAGCACTCACTCTTACATGAGAAACATTGTAATGAGACATATCACTGTGGGTAAGATCAAGAGCTAACTCCTTACCATGTGAATACAATGATTACACAAAAGTCAGGACAGCTACACTGACTGATCAAGGAGCTACAGAGACTAAGTGCCTGTCAGGTGTCAGGTGTCAGTGGATGGTGTTAAACTCTCACAGGAAAGTTCACTGGTCATGGAGCTGTAGGTGAAGGCCGGTTTAAGTTTCATGTATACGTTCTGACCTAGTAACCACAGAGTGTGAGGTCAGAAAATCTTCAGCTGGGGGCTGGTACAGCTAGTCTAACCCTAACCCTAACCCTAACAACTATCATTTGATATCTTGACATATTCTAAGCATTTTTAAAGATAATGTTCATGTTTGCATATTTAAAAAAAATAAATATATATATATATATATGTATGTATTTACACTTTCATTTAAATGTCAAACAGATATATAACCTCATGGAAACCAGATTACAGTATCTACTATTCTTTACTTCTTCTGCCTGTACTTAATCTTTAGTCTTACACACCCCCACTTTCAGAACTTGATGTTTTCTGTATAAATAGTGGTAATAGTCAGATACAGCTGTGACTGACTAGACGTAGCATGTTACTGATTGGCTGGCAAGCTTCTAGCACCACCTATTTTGCGAGGATGCGTGGATGAACCTCGCTTTGTCCCTTCCTGGTGTGACTAGGCCTTGACAGTGAGGATATCACCAGAGGATGTTAGATGGGTGACTAAAAGGTGAGTGACTTGAAGTATTACCATGAATGATACCATGTTGAAAAGTGTAAATACATGTTGGTAAAGTTAGTAAAATGTATATTAAAGAAAACATAAAGTGGAGACCATCTTGGATCAATGTATCTTACCTTTGTGGCTGAATCCACTGCTGCACCTCTGTCCAGCAGCTCCTGGACCAGATCCACATGGCCCTCCTTGGCTGCCAGGTGCAGTGCATTAAGACCATTCTGGAAAAAGACGAGGGAGGAAAGGTTAGTCCCAAAAAGAGAGGGCTGAATGGCAAAGCATAAAGACAGATCTGAATGGAAAGAGAAGGGTTTACCTCCTCCTCCAGATCCATAACTATCTGAGCCTGCCTTTCTTTCTCTGTTTCCATTTTTTGATCATGTGAACAGCTGTCCTTCACTCTTAGATGTGGAGGCACAGACTGAAATATCAGAGCTGGCTATCAACATTGGGTTAGATGTTGTGCCATGTTATGCTGTTGTGGAGCAGAGCCAGTTCTGGGTATGAAGTTATAAATAGTTGTGTGGGTTTGTGTGTGTTTGTGTAGGTCAAACAAACATCCTCTTGTTTTCCACTCTAAGGACTAAGGCACCTAAAATGTCACTGTCTTGGTATCGATCTGTGATGACTGACACAATAAATGAATATGGAGGATTCATTCTTGAATACCACAAGAACCAGGCAGTGTCTTGAGTATCAGTGTGCTGATTGGTTGGCAGGGAGTAGGTGGGTGGGGTTTGCTCCACTGAGAGACAAGAAGCTTGAAAACTGAGTAACTGCAACACAAAAGTAGGCATGTGGAATGTTGAAACACAGTTTAAAAGGGGTTTATGGGAGATTCAGAGTGAATATAGAGGGATATTTCAGCGTACTTTTAGCTTTAACAAAGTCTGCTTTAATAGGTGACGTGAACACTAGCAACATCAACATCTTATTACATTCTTAGTGCAGTTTTAGTAGTTTTAGTAGAATCAAACTGAAGAAATACAGTAGATTTAAGAGCCAAACAAAGCGTTGCTCTATTTACCGCCTCCCTTTTTCTTTCATGCCACTGAGAACTTGAATGGAGATGAATGTAGGGCTCCCCTAGTTTACCCCCCTCCTCTTCCAAGTGACCCATCACTGATTCAATAACCTTTCAGCAGTCCAAGCATTAAACTGTTGTTTAAAAAGAGCCGCTGAGTCGATAAGTAATTTCCTCCATGACTGGCAGACTAACCCTCGTCACACAGCACCCTGAGGCTGTGATCCCACTGGACTCTTAGAGTCCCTACAGTGGCACCCTGTGGGATTCCAAAGAGACTGAATGCTCGTCCTAGAATCATCTGACTGTGCTTGAGTTTTCATTGCCCTGAGGTATTCCACAGCTGGCAGGAGGCATCTGTTCAGCAGCAGAGCAGAATTTGTATTCCAGCTACATCCTGCTGTTTTTGGATCAGTTGTCATGTTCATGCACCTGCCTGTTTTCAGCTGGCCTCATATCACCCGACACTCAGTCGCTGTGTTGGTACAACTACTGGATTTAAAATACTAGTTCAAAGGACAGAAAAGTGAACACTTTATTGTGTGTGCAACTCATGATGATTATGTCCAATGCCAATGTTCAGTGCTCATACAAGAATTAGAGTGTGAACACCCGGGTGATGCATGTCTAACTTTTCCTAATCGAAATCATACCAAATCTTTGACCAGCCTTAACTCTGCCATAGTTGCCATGCACAGCTGTTATTATTAAGAAATAATTTAATGGTTAAAAAACTGTCCTCGAACAGTATTCAAGTTTCTGCAGAATCATCCAATACCAACAATCTTGTTGGGCAATGGGGTTGGTAGTTGAAATAAGCCAGGCAATGTGACAATTTTCACTTTGCTCACTGTTGTACATCAAGGCCCAGTTAGCATTTTCTTGAGATAGACATAAATCAGACTGTGCAATACATTGTTGGCAGTTATCTCCTTTAGTCATGAAACTTATAGCTGACTGGACACACCAGTCACTGGTTGGTCATTGCGTCTGACTTTTGAGGTGGAAAATCCTGACAACTACTTTGGAAATTTAGTCAAGTTTCTTCTAAGCTTTTCATTAAAATCATAACTTTATACATGTAAAGGCAAGAAATATAACTGTAGAGTTCTTGTGAATCATGTCATCATCCAAACACTGGTCATAGTTCACTGACTGATCTGGCATACATGAGGACGATTTGAAGATTTGCTCTTGCTGAGTGTTGGAACTGGGTAGCCTGTTTCCAGACCTCAGACAAAACCGACTTCTTCAGTGATTCAAACAGTTCTGGTTTGGCTTTATCTTTCTATGCAACTTTCTAGCTACCTAGCTACATCAGTTACAAAAACCAGATGAAGGTCCACAAAAATGAGGATCATCTATGAACCCAAAAGATAAAGATAATACCATATTAAAAAGCATCCGAAGAAAATGTAGGACGCCTGTGGAACAAGAGGGGTGAACATAACTGCAAACCCACATTCCCTGGTGTCTCAGAACAAGCATCAAACAGTCTGTTTGAAGTAGCACCTGTCACTGTTCTAACATAAAACACCAGACAGCTATTTTTCAGCTGTGACGATCAGACTGCAGAGATGAACGAGCTCCTAGGCCCTTTGTCCCAGAGGACAACAACAGACATAGGAAGTTTGATGAAGAAAGTTACAATTTCAGCTCCATATTCTTTCTTGTGGTCAGGGGGGCTGTTTTATCTCCCTCATACCGAACAGAACATTATACAATTATACACACGGATTCTCTGTTTGCAGAAACCTATGTTTTGATACTCTTTAATATGGAGCACAAGTGGCTGTCACTTTTAAACACAACACATCCCGTAACCCCAAGGGCTCTATTCATCTTGGTACACCCCCTCTACTGTGCCCTCCATTCACCTTCTGGAATCCACTAACCCCTTTATCATACACCATGCCCTGTCCACCCACTCCCCCATCTATAATATCTGTTACCTCATTCTGTCAGCCCTCATGAGCACAATCACTCAGTAGACAGTTCCCAATTATCTCTTAGATCTATTCCACCAGTAATTTCAGTGCAGCGCAAATGTGATTTACTTTAGCAGTGATGGAGTCATGTCGGGGAACGAGGCAGTTATAATCAGTGTAAATACCAGCTCATCAGTGCAGTGTTACTGAGCTATAATAGGCATCAGAGCGCAGTAAAACACTCACAGTAGCTAAAAGCACATAAATAACAATATGTAGAAGGTGTATGGTTAAGTTATATGGTTATAAAGTTTCAGTATTTGATTTCTACTGCTGCTTGGGGGCAGGGCAACTCCATAACATGCTAAAAACACAACATGTGAGGTGACACAGTATTAGCTTGCCTTAGTTCATGTGTCAGCAAACAACTACAGAGTTTAACATCCAGAAAAAATGGAGCAACATTAGCAATTAGTTCTGGTCTCCACCAACTCCTGAAAAAATATCTGGCTCCATGTCCATTAAATAGTGTCTACCTTTGTCTAATGTAGCTTTAAGTTTCTGTCTTTTTTTTTTTTTACACCAACACCAATGTCAAACAACATATAGCAAAGCATGCCCAGAGATTTTGGACTTCAGTTGTAATGACAATAAATAACTGCTGTAGACAGCTAGGTGGAAATATTATTATAGCAGTGAAACAGGAAAGTCCCCTGAGTATCAAAAAGAATTTACTGAGTAGTTGGACCAGTACTAGTACTCAGTCACTGTAATGGAGCCATTTGCCCATGGGTTTCGAATTGTGTGGCTGTAAGTTTTGACTGATGTTATGGTCTTTTTTTTTCCCTCAAAGTGAGTGTTGTGTTTGTACATACAGTACATGTGTTTATGTGACACAAGAATCTCAAGGTGTTCTCAGGGTCAAACATCAGTTACTCTTTAACCACCAGTCTGACATCGCTCTGTACAGAGGGGGCATGTTAGTATGGAAAAAAAATAAAAAATTCATCTTGATGGTTAGTATATCCAACTTTTAATGTACCCACAACAACACTGGTTATCATCATTGATCACTGAAGTCCTCTTGCCACATGCCACTTCTGTAGATACACATCTATCCATAGAAATGACAGATGGGGAACACTGCGCTGCAAAAATATTCTGTCAGAATGTTCTCAACAAATTCACAGTGCAACAGGCAATACCTTATACCCTAACAGGGAGTGTTCATTAACTGTACTCTCACTGCTATAATGCACGCCCTTTTGCCTTTAGCAAACAACACAGTTTAGGATTGGGCTACATGAGTTGAAGGTGTAAATGTCAAATTTACAATTTGGTCAATAATAACAACTGAGCCATCAAAGAGCCATTATTACATATACAGACATCTCTCATCTGTAATGATTAGCAATAACTGGCAATAAAAACACAGACATATAGAAAGGTCTCTTGTTTTGTGCATGGGTTCAAGTTCAAGCTTGACCATGGAAACAGTAATTTGACAAAAACAAACAAGCAAAGACCTTTCAACTCCACATCATGGTCTTCCTCAGTGGATGCAATTTATTCAGTTGTGAGGGGGTTGCAAAATCTTCAAGATTCCAAGCTCAAGAAATAAAAATCCACAACTTCACGGCAACTGAGTAAACTCAAACTGCAGGTAAAGACCATGAGAGGTGATTGAAAGCCCATCAAAAACAGTACATGGAATTTCCTTTATTGTTATAATTAATTTTTTGTCGTTGTTTTTGTCAAGTCACTTGTTTGTGTTGTGTTTCAGTGACCAGCTTACATGATAGGTGATTGATGAAGTTGATGAATCCAATGTAAAATATTTCATATGTTAAAGAAATAAAAGTCACTTTGTAACAACTATCTCAGTAAATTCTTAAAGACTTCTCTTTGGACATTTTACTTGACATTTGACGTTCTTGATTATTATTTAAACTGCTTTTTCACTTCAGTGGGATAGACACATAGCTTATGACAAACACATACAAACACAGGAGCCCAAAATATCTTCAAGGGCACAAGTGATCAGGGCACATCAGTTGATAACAAAAAAGTCTCCACACAACACAGAGCCACTGATGTTAGATTTCCACTTCATGTGACATTTGTTTACCGGGCTGCTCATTATGACTGTTGCCAGCACAGGACTGTGTATGCCCTATCAGCTTTCATTGCCCCTCTTGGTCTATGGCTGGAATGCTAATGGGCTTAGAGGAGACTAGATAATGACAAGGCCTAAATAAAGAAACTGTCTCTGATCAAATGCTCCCCTACAGGAATGTAGAGCCATTTTAATATGATAATAATGCAAAAATGTGTGTGTGCAGATTAGAGGGCAACAACATGAGCACATTAACACTTCATAATACATTCTGTGGATTGTTTGAATAATGTTAAAGAATATATTTTAAGCATGTGGTCTCTAAAAGGTACATTGATGTTTGTCAACCAGTTAGGTGCTAAATGTTCCACATTTGAACCCCTCTAATGATTGGTTTAAGAGGAATGAACCACCCAGGATGTACTCCATCAGCCAGACTTTTCTCCTGTGTTAGATAAGCACTAACACACATGGAAAACACACAAGCAGAGATTGGTATGACACTATCACTCAACATAGTGTATGCTAAATAGTCAGCAAAAACACAGGCAAGTTAAAGCTACACTAATCAATTTATTCCATAACAAAAATTGATCAGATGTCTATATGTAATGTGGCACATGCTGCTGAAAGGGACAGATCCACAGAGAATCATCACCAACCCTACAGTTCCCCTCAGCTCTTTTGCCTTTCTTTCTGTTTTGGTTTTACTGCCTGTGTATAAGAAACTGCTTGCTAATACATATGCAATAATAATTTTGTATGGCAGTAATATCTAAATGGTTTTGTTTTCAGTCTGTTCCTCTGGCCGCTAGAGGCCAAAAAAGTCAATTTATGCAGCTTTAAGGAAATAGCACCAATCAAAACTTTGCTAGAAAAGGTTTACAGCTTTAGCTATCTCTGCACTTGCCTGCCTCTTTACAAACACTGAAAAAATTCACTGAAAAATATTTGAGTTTGAGCAATATAGAACTGGAACATTTTGATTCAATTCAAGTGGGGGAGGAGGGCAAACACTGAAAGTGTAGGTTTGTAAAAAGGCCTTTCAGTATGCAAGACCCATTTTCTTTGTGTTGCTAATATTGTTGTTGATGTTATCGTGTTTTAGATTATGCTTCATAGATTTTTTTTCACACCTCCATCAAAATATACTTTTTTTGTCCACACAAAAGTGTGTAAGCATGTGGATGTGAGTGTTGGTGTAATGTAATGTAATCTGTCTCCTACCTGATTGCAGGTGCTGATATCCACTCCCCCTTTCAAATATTCCAAAACCTTGTCGATGTTTCCTGCCCTCGCTGCTCGCAGGAAACTGGTGTTACTGTCCGACTGGAAGAGACAGAGATGAAATACATTTAAAAAAATAATTTACATAATATCCAAACCACATTAACATTTTGTCATTGGCTGTCAGATAAGAATAATAATCACATAATTTAACCACTGTGCCACAATGAGTCATATTTTTTCTCAAAGCTATCTCTGATTTAATTGCTTTCATATGAGAAGTGAGTCATTTCCTTGACTTTGTGGTGAAAAACCATTCACCTGCCATAGAATCAAACACAACCATACTTTGCTGAAGCACTCTGCTGTACATTATGTCTGTCAACTTTTCAAGCAAAATCTTGTTTGAAATAGATCAAAAAGCATCAAAGAGATGATCTGAGGATGAACAAAGTGTTCATCCTCAGATTACAATTAAAAGTTCACAATTAAAAACATCTGCTTTATAAAGTCTGCCTGTCTGTCTAAAGGCAACACACACAACCAGAACCTTGACTCCACTGAATAATTTGTGATTACCAAGGCTCCTGTGGTTGAGATCCTATTCTCTATCCATAGAGAATTTTACTGTTTCTCTTGGTGATTTCACCTCGAGTGAATATGAAACACTGTGTGGCGTCCCACAAGGATCCATTTTTGGACCTCCTCTGTTTAATCTTTATATGCTTCCACTTGGTTCTATCATCAGCAAACACAAGCAACATAGCTATGCAGATGATACACAACTCTACATAATAGTTTCTCCTGATAGCTTGAACACTTTAGATTGACTGTTCAAACTGAAATTGGAAGATCTCAAACTCTGAATGTCACAAAATGCCTTGCAATTAATCAGACAAAAGAGACATATCAGGCATATCAAATCAGAACATATGACTTTGTTTCTCAAAAATCTCCACAGAATCATCTTTACGGTTTTCATTGTCTCACCCCAGTTTGACAGATTTCTCAGGTCATAGAAAAGCCATATGGTGATAGTGCTTATATTTCTAATTTGAGGTTTAGACCAACAGCATTTTCTTTTAAGAATAGACTCTGGAAATTTTAGTTTAGCTTAGTAAGTTATTACTTTAACTTATTTTCTATCTACTTATCACTCTGTAAAGCTTTTTGCATGATACTGAAGTTGATAAACAAGGTCTATGGTGACACTGAGGAGAATATCACAAAAAAACATTATCTGCAAAAATTGTGCATCTATGATTATACATACAGCTTTTCCTAAGTGCACAATAATGTGTATGTCTCTGGCTGGGGAAGGACATGTCCCCTGTCTGTTTTTGGATGCTGAGGGAGCTGCAGTTGGAAACAGACCAGGACTGTAAGGAGGCAGAATGATTCAGCATTTTCCTCTTGGTGCCTTCACTAAAGCTAAATCCTGGCTCACATACAGCTTGTTCAAAGCTCCCAGCTCTCTGCTCCTCCTGTGGAAAAACACTGTGTGATGCTTATTTTTACTGCATTCAAACAGCGCAACTCCTTCCACAGGGAGGTCAGAGGTCAGATACAGAAATACTGTTGTACCACAACACTGAAACTGATGGGGACTCATGGACACTTAAGCAGTTGTTCTCTTTGTTTTCCAGCTGAGGAATAATCTCTCATTGGCCGTCAAGGTCATGATTCGCTAAAATTTTCATTAGCAAGCTTTTTGGTATTGACAGAAATTACATTTGAAGTTTGGTCTGTCATTTGCTTCGTCGCAATCTGTCACCTAGAGCGTCAAGCTGCCCTTGTTTTCTCAGAGATCAGAGAATAGGATGCAGCACTGATGATGTATAAAACAGGCACTAACACTGCAGCACTGACGTCTACTTCAGATACATACAAATAGCCCTTGTGTGATGTTTGTGGCTGACCTGCAGTCAGCTGCTGTCTGGTTGCTGCAGAGAACTGCACTGCATCACTCGCATTCACACTAACAGTTACTGGAGTTACTGCAGCACCTACACAATCACCTCAAAGGACCATGCTGGTTCTGACTGTTTTACAAAGTCCATAAGTTTGTAGGTTTACATTAAAGGAAGCCACCAATTCATGCCAATACAGTATAAGACAATGTGCAGTCTTAAAGTTTGTTTGAGACAGGATACACTGCTGTCATCGAAGATCTGAGAGTGAGTTGTTAAAAAGAATTGCATTCTGAAAAATAGCACACCATTAGCATGGCTGGATTCATCATTCATCTGGTAGGGGGCCCTGGGGCAAATATGAGCTGGGGGCAGTTACTGACCACAATTTATCATGAACCATGTGCCTTTGCCCCTGGCAGGTCCCTGCTTAGCCCTTTTGCTGTTCCAACCACAAACAACTTTAGCATCAGACAGGTTATTCTTTTACAAGTTATCAGTTTTGATAGAGCTAAGCTAGCAGTTTCCCCCTGCTTCCTGTCTTTGTGCTAAGCTAGGATAAACACATCCTTGCCTTTCCTCTGTACTGTATGCAGAGAAATAAATCTGATAAGACGTTTCTTATCGGACTTCAGGGTTAGACAGCAAACAAGAAGACTTTCCAAAATATCAGAGTTCTACTTTAATGAAGCGATCACACTGAACAGGCTGATCCCTTGAACTGAAACAACACATGTCAGCAGCGTGAAAGGGCAATAAACACCAGCAGCATCTTGGTCCACAACATAACAAGTTGATGCAGGTCAACTGTCAGGATTCACCCCTGCTGTATTTCCTGATACTGATGTATCAGCTCTTCAGAAAAGCAGAAATTTTAAACTTGACTTTATCAAGACTATCAGGGAAAAATCAGTCTCATTCACAATAAAATGGAAAATAGGCTACTATGCTGCAAAGTCCTGAAGACTTGTTCATGCAGCCTCATACATGTTCTCACAGAGTTTGCACTGTTTTCCAGCAGCACTGCACAAAGCAGCCATTACCACGATAAAGCCTGTCTGATAATATCCCCACATTCCCCTCAGAGCTGCCAAGTCACATTATGCAAGACCTTGCCCTAATCATCTTTCAGTGACTGGCAGGTTGCTATAGTGACACTTATACAATAAGACTCCCAGACAAGTAGGGGCTTTTGAATGGAAAACATGGGAGAGAAAGGGAGAATTGTGGCAACCACCTTCCTACAGAAATAGTTTCATAACTCCTGGTTATAAGGAGCTTAGTCAGTTTGTCACTCTCTTTGCGCAGTGCAATTCAGAAAAACTGCTCTGAAAGGCTTACAGTTACATGAAGGTTGTGTTTGGGTGAGTCAGCAAGAAATAGAGACAGAAAGTGAATAAAGGAACCTTAGTCAAAGTCATTGCTTTTTTTACTTTGTTCACTTCTGTTAAAAAGAACATTTCTGAATGGAATTAAATAAGTAAAATTAAAAAATAGTCCCAATAACAGTGACTGCATGGTACATAGGTATCATATATGATCGTATCATATGTGCCCTTTCTGTAACAATCTGTTCCTGCTTATGTTCGTGCTTGTGTCTAGACAACCACATTACTTCAAGACTTAATCAAACCCGCCAAGCGTGACAAAGCACAGTCCTAAAGCTCCTTTGCCAACACATTACATCAAACATTCATTTACAAAGTCACTGTCTTCATCTGTGGAGTGCGAGCAGCAGTATCAATAATGCAAAACCATTCCCTAAACCTTCCCTAACACACACACACACACACTCTCTGTGAGAGACCAGTGCCCAGGCTGGGAGCATCCTCACCCCTCCCAGTTACCAAGGAGACAAGCACTGCCCTCTCCGGAGGTAACCATGACAACATGGCTTTCTGTCTGTCAGCAGAGCTAGCAAAGTAAGCACAGAAACCATGAGGGGTATCGATTCCCTTAGAGCTGCCTATTAGGGTATCAGTGTATCACTCACTGTGAGATATACTGCTGCCAACACATACATTTTGTTGAATGACAGTAGCTCCCACAGTAACAGTTAAAGCTCCGCACCTATCACTTAAACTTGCCATGTAAGTGTTAAAATGGATCCAACAACTGCTTACATTTTCATTAAGAATAGCTTTGATTTTAAGACTGAATAATGTTACCATGGGCAACCACTCCTAGAACAAGACAAAATATTAACTCAGGGTCCATTTATTAGATTTTTCCAAAGCTTTTAAGAGCATCTCGACAGCCCTCAACAAGAAAAGGAGTTTGCTCAGTTGTCCTGAGCACTTCCATGTTGGCTTATAAAGTGTGTGTAAAAGTTCATTCTTGACCAAACAGCTGTTTGACACAATGACTTCAACTTGAAGGCCATGTGATGCAGTTGAAAGCTGTAGAAAAAGCTAGTAAGTTGACCTTGAGTCAATATTGTTTTTGTCAAATTACTGCCTCCAAGGTCAAGAAGCTTCCCATGACACTGACTTACTAACTTACTGCAGGATTTAGACACAAACGTTCACTACCGCAGGTCAAGTGCAGGTATAACTAGTAAAATTAACGATGACTGCATTCCTTTGAATGCACTGGAACTGGAACAACTAAATGGAAACAGCCCTCATCAGTGTCACTAATCACACCCATCTTCCATAGCAAAGCTCTCATAGCAAATATTAAAGACAATAAACTATGTAATAAATGGAGACTTGCGATACACACTGCATTGACAAGTCAACACACCTATATATTTGAAGTACATACCCAGACACACAGATAGATAGAAAGCTAACATCGTTGCACAAAAAACCCCCAAAAATCATGGCAATGTTTTTGGTAATATTTGTGTCATGGAAAAGGGAATGTTTTTAGGTGACATGAACTAGATATGTTATAAATTAAAAGCAGAAAAAAATAATCGCCAAGTACAGGTTTACAGAAACAGCTAGGCTAGCTGCTAGTAGTTAGCAAGTAACAATTAAGCCTTTGTTCTATTGGCTAAAGTTAGCCTATGAACAAAAAGTAAAGAGTTTATCAGTTGAATATAGTAAGTAGTGTATGTTGAAGTGTTACCACTGGAAACACTTTAGAACAATGCAAATAATTGCTTATTGGTTTGGCATTACCTCAGATTTAATGTATGGCTCCTACTGTTCCTACCTAACGGCAAACAGCAGATAGAAGCTAAAGTGCAGGATGTTTTTCTCAGGAGGTGGTGGAGACCAAAACAGAGCTTCAGGAGGAATGAATATTGGACTTATCGGAATACTGGCATTTGTAGTAGTGAACAGAAACACAACAAACTAATTCTGATATGTCTCTGCATCTGCTTGATGTCCACGTGGGCAGGTGTTTGCTAATGTTAATTTATCCATAAACTTTTGGCAGCTTGAGCTCCTCTGCCCTCTACTGGTCAAAAATTATAAATGCTGCTTAAAAAAAAGGACATTTTTTCAACTAGTCTAACCTTAAGAATAGTTTAAAGAGGTTGGGACTGACAAAAGAAGAAAAGTAAGGACATAGTCTACTACATACACACACATAAGTTGCAAATGTGTTGTTGATTTAGTTGAAGGAGCACATTCTATTCCTAGCTGTCAGGACGGGATAACAGTATCTCTGTTTACTAGCAACTGCACCTCTCCCATTGGAGCTGGCTCTGTTTGTGTGCGTGTGATTCTGATATTAAAAGCTCCTCAGGGTTGTGCACATTAGTCCATGAACACACTCACAATGTTATAAATTACAACAACACTTCAATGAACAACCAATAATCATTACAACCACACCCCCCACACATTGAGCCAAATAAAAAAATGCTTGGTAGTGAGAGGTTTTCACCCCAAAGCAATATTAATGATATAATGACAGACCTTTCATGCAGTGTATAAATAGCCCGTTCTAATTCATTATCCTCAAGCTGGTATAATGGAAACTATAGTAAGTCCTGATATATTCACCACATTCACCTTCCCTGTGTTTCCATCACCTTGATTACCATTATGATCAATGTCAGCTGACCTGAATACAGCAGTGCAAAGCCCTGGAAGACAACTTAGAAACAACCCTAGGCTGTTTCCAACCAATCACAGCTGTCCCTGTGGACCTATTAGCATACAGTCCATCAGTGCAGGACCTGGAGGATTATTTGTTTCAGCTAAATTTAGATAGGCATGTATGAGGGGGAGTTTTCATGTACCATACAGCTGAATTACATATGTATATGCTGTAAAAAATATATATGTATTCACTATGCAAATGATATCATGTGAGCAACTTTTCTTATTCAATATAATCCATTTAACACTATTCTGACATAGAACACACTACCCATATGATAAATGTCTTGGTCTGACATATGACAAGACAAAAAATAAAAAATAATGCACTTCACAGAAGTTTCAAGTATATTTTTTTATTATCTGAAGACAGAGAAACTCAACTGGGACTAGCTGATCAGAGTGAAAAATTCTAAAGTAATAACATATTACAAGTTGTGTTTACCACTTTTTAACTCATAGGTTGGGGGATATAATAGGCACTTTACAGCTCAGTGTGAGAACGGGTCAAAGGTCACAGGTCAAGATGTAGAGTTCTTCAGAATAGACCATGTCTAAAAACAGAATATGGGTTGGATGGGTCTTAGAAAAGGTCGAAGGGTTTCACAAAGTTACACAAACATGACACAGGCAACAGAACAGACCAGAACTGTCCAAAAACAGGGTTACAAAGTCAGCTGATTTCACAGTCAGTGAGGAAATGTTGAAGATGGTGAAAGTGAAAGTGACAATCAGCACAGAGATGAGGGCCTGGCAAACTCTACAAGAGATCTACAGTATGATGCATTCTGCCCTAAAAGAGGTAGTGAGATGCTTTCAAAATCAGACATACTCTGGGATGTCCCAAAGCCAAAATCCTCCCAATGTACTGCATGTTCTCTAAAACAGTCCCTGAATGCACCATGAAAACCATTGAGCATCACTGCTCAAATGACTAAATGAAGCAATGTCACTGCACTTCTATTTCACTCCAATTCTACCTGGGAGGAGTAGTAGTGCAAATTTAGATTTGTTTCAACTGTATTCACTGTGTAAAATACAGTGCATGATGATGACACATTCATTCAAATCTCACTCATCATTAGGATTCAGTGATTAGTGAATCAGTAAAGTACCAGTCAGTGACTCAGTTTGCATTAAGAAGCAAGTTTACAATCACTGAACAAGGAAGAGGTTTGAAACACAGATGTGCCAATTTTCCTAAATAAACATCTCAAAAATAACATGTCACTATTAATGTGCTCATTTTTGATGCTTATTGGGTACAGACTTTCATCTATGAAGGCTGGAAGCTTGATCACTCCTGTGGAATACATTATTATGTGAATGTAGAATACAGTAATTACAGCAGTAATGTTTGGTGTCTAGGCTCTAACATGGTCGCTCCTCATAAGGAAACATCAAGCTCAACTCAGGAGGGAGAGGGCAGCAATGATACTAACTTTTCCCCAACATGGGAAGCTAGACTCAGAGCCTACAGGTGGCTGCTGGTGTGAAGGGGAGCTTTGGAGCTTTTTGAGCGGTAGCATGTGTTTCAGGTGGTGCCGGCATGCAGCAAAAAAATGAGCAGAGAACTGAAGGCTTAAGTACACTGCCATGATTAAAAGGGTGTGTTTAATATGTGTTACAGTGGCAGACTCAAGTTTGGCTTCATTTGTTCATAATAAAAAATTGTCACATTGTTGTATTAAATCCTGCACTGCCCATCTTTGTTTCTCTATTACAATCTCACCAGGGATGCACAGCAGTTTATTACTGTAATAATCCATTCACATGTTTATCACTCAGTATGAGAGACAGGATAACTGTGTTAGAGAGAGAGTGCCCAGTCAGGACACTGATGGCAAATGGTCAATCTGTCTGACTTCACCACACATGCATGCAAACACTCGCTCTGTCTGACAGTCTCACTGTTTGTCCACATCAGTAATGAAGTTCAGCTCTGTCTCTCACACTGCTTTGTGACATCACCGTCATCTGTCTTTGTGCTTCTCCTCACATCTTCTCTCTTTCATCCTCTCAGATAATAGACGCTCAGCTGGAACCTGTGCTGCCAGAGGTCACTGCAGGCTGACAGGTTGCCACCTCCTCCTCCTACACACAGGCCAATTACAGCTGTCTGGACCTACCTGTGTCAGTCAGCGGGTTACATCAGGAAAAGTATACACAGCTTTTTCAGTACTACAAGGTGGTGGAATGTGATATAAGAATATTTTGACAGTTAAAGCAAATATAACTGCAAAACTGTCCCTATCTGTGTTGAAACATAAAATATGTAAGTGGAGTCTCTCAAATACTTTTTACTTTACTTACAGGTTTGCATTTCACAGATATGAAGAGACAAGT
Source organism: Lates japonicus (assembly GCA_033238685.1). Taxonomy (NCBI): domain Eukaryota; kingdom Metazoa; phylum Chordata; class Actinopteri; family Centropomidae; genus Lates; species Lates japonicus. The sequence continues at coordinate 848,383 of BRZM01000127.1, read as the reverse complement.
TCCAGTATCTTAAAAAATGTCATTTAAAACCCTAAGACCCAGGTTTGCTTTTCAAACTAGCCACAAGAGTCCACATGCTGCTGTGCGAGGATACTTTAGGAACAAAAATGTCACACTAGCCTTTAAAGGGAGAGCAGAAGAAGCACCACCCCACCTCGTCACACACACACATTTACACACCCATATACACACATACACACTTCTGAGAAATCTCAAACCCTAAACACCTGAGTGATTTGTTTATACCTGTTAACACCTAATGTGAGGTACAGAACGGTACTGATTCTTAGAAGTCCAACGTAGGGTATAGAGTTTTCAAAAAGTGAAGAAAAATGTATCACCTCTATCACCTGTATCAACTACAAAATGCACGCCAGTTGAGGAGCTCTTCAGTGATAGCTTACAAAGAATTCTGTCACTGAGATTGTGACCATTATAAAAATAACTCAAGATTTAAAAGCAACACCTGACACTGACTTCCTAGTGCATCAAAGTTTTTGTTTTTTTAAAAAGTTACTCAAAACCTTCTAATCTGTACAAATTTCCTAAAATACCCCAAAAAGAGCACCTCAGGAGCATCCTATCAGTGCTACACCTGCCAGTGTAAGCTCTTACCACTACCAAGGGAGGCTGCACAGGAAAATGCTCCACACAGTAGTAGTCAGGTGAAGGATTTTGGTCCAGGTTAGACTGGCTCCCAGCTGTCCTCAGGCCCTTGTCCGAGCCGCACACCCTACACATGCCCATGATGCAAATGATATATATAAGTCTATCCCATCAGAACGTAAAGAAATCTAAGGAACATTTAACATGTCTGATAATCCACTCCCTGTCCCTGCTTCCCCTACCCTCCCCCTAAAAACCTAAAGGCTACCATCCATGGGGGGTGACTCCCTCAATCCCAGCCAAACCTCACTTCCCTTTGGCCTCAGCAGAGCTCCTGTCCCTGTTCTCCACTTGACTGGACTTGTGTCCTGATACTATACTGATAACACAGTGCTAGCTCTTCCTCATTGCTAATACCAACTCCCCGACCATTGACTTACATCTCCCCCCACCCCACCACCTCGCGTCCCGTCTATTTTTACACCCACCAGCCTAGCTATGCATGCAGAGAGAGAGAGGAGAGAGAGGGTGGTCGGCACAGGGCGGTAGGGAGGGGAGGGGAGGTATCATGACACTGAGTATGGGCTGATATGCACTAATATAGCCATTCAAAACAAAAGGTTTAGTACAAATTTGCTACATGTACAAATCCAGAATCTCTGAGATGCAAAAAAATATTGATTGTTAGTAATTTTTTGTTCAAGGTATATAAGTCCATTTACAAACTTTTCTAGGATATATCATATGGTTTTGGCCATGGGATGACCCATTAACATGAGCTCAGTGGCTGCTATGAAATTATCCAGCAGACGAAGCACTTCTCTCATCTGTGTTAGGTTAAATTTTCGATCTGAAAACAGAACCCAATCCTTGATGAAGACAGAATGATATTGTTAAAAGCTCCAGAAAAAGCTACTATGGACTTTGAGGGGACTGCTTTGTCAACACTGATTTCTTCATTGAAAACAGATTTGACTCTACATTGTGTCAGGATTTAGTCATGGGCAGAATGACTTATCTCTTCCAGGACCATGTCCAATATTATTTTGGGTTTGTCTTTCAGTGGCAAAGACAGCTACCATTTAACAATTGCCACAATGGTGGCACAACTTTGTGACAGAAGCTTCTAGTCTTTGGACCTTCTTGTAATTTGTGCAGATGTTTCACCTGTTGCTACTGGCCTGCAACAAAAAAATTCCTCACTGCCTGACTGTGTAGTTAATCGGCATGAGTTTTTCATATATGAAGTGGCACAGCACACAGAACAGGTGTGTCCCCTACAAACCACCAATGATTCCCAACATACAACGTAAAGAAACCAGTAAAGAAATGTCAGTCTAACCCTAATACATATACATGTACTGAAAATAATACTGCAACACACTGTCAGGTGTGTTCTCTGCTGATGCTATGTAGTGTGTGTAGGGTTCTTTAAGGTTACATATAATAAACCAGTGTGTGTCTGCTTCCATATGACCTTTTCCCTGTAAATGGGTCTTCACTCCACACACCCACAACTAAGCTCCTGGTTTTAGTGCATGCTTGCTGACACATGCTACAGTGCTGCTCTTTAAGGGGAACTCTGTCCTTAGCAAGAACATTACAGGGGAACACAGAGTACTTGTCACTTTCTTTGCATTGAACCCTGACATTGGCACCAGAGGTTATATAATTTATCTACAAATGTAATAATGAACACTGGTGGTTATCATGAGTTGACCTTAATATGACTGTGGGATACTAGAGAGCATGCCAGTTTTCACACTAACCCAGCCCACACAGTGACTTTACTTTAATCACATTAGGCCTCGTCATGGACTGTTTAATGAAGTAGGCACCATGTTTTGCTAAAGTAGATGTGTCAGACTGTAGCCCAGAGCTGTATTGATTCTGTTGGATAAATGCAAATTAAAGTCACATGACCTTTTACGGTAACTGATTGGTTCCTGAATTCATTAGTATGCTGTTTATGGAAGCTCAGACATCAGGTTCCTAATGTTTATATTCCTATGTCCATCCTATCCAAGCTCAGCTGTATGTTTGTATTAGATTCTGTATGCATGTGTCCTTGTCTGTTGACATCAGGAGTGCAAATGTCCTATCTTCTTGCAGTCTTCAGGCCATGACTACACAACCTCTTTACTGTTGAAAATATCAACAAACAATTTTCATTCACTGAAACATGTTAGTGAGGGGAGAAAGACTCCTCATTGTTGAAAAAGGCCACGAAACCATATACATGAGAAAGCAGCTTTGGAGTTTCTGAAATGAATGAATATAAACTGAGTAAGTAAACATCGGGATCATCATACAATTACTATCTGACAATATTACATTAGCCGCTGAGAAAAATGTTTGATGAGTAGGACTGAAAACCATTTAAATATATCCACCAAGCAACTCTGGAAACTAAGCTATGTACAAACAGAGTAAGTAAAAAGGATTCAAACCTTCTTGATCTAAAACATTTAAAAGCCTGAATTAGTGTTGCATTTCAGGATCTAGAATTTAATTGATGCCACTAACCTTCGTAGTCCAGTTAAAGAATATTAAAGATGAGCAATAACCAAAGCATTATTTCTTCTACAGCAGGAGTTTCCAGGACCCCATTTGGCTGTGATGACACACACATACACACACACACACACACAAACGAGACTCAAGCAGAAACAATGTGAGCCCCACTATAGCTGTAAAATGAATCTACCAACAAAGTTGATATGCACACTAAATTTAAATAATCATATATATTATATAATATTGACAGTATCACAAATCAAGCCTGTTAGCCTACAATCAGCACCAAGAACTGCAATTTCGGTTTTGTACTGTTGCAAATATTTTTTCTATATCAACCTGCTATTCAACTAGCAAATTAGACTGCTGAGGTCATTTAGCGCCTTTGCAAATGAACAGTCGTATGTCATCTGCGCGTAGCTTTGAAACTCAAGTGTTATATGTATCTAAAGTTACTAATATATGCCACCATTAGCTACTCTGTCATACTAGACTACAATGCCAGAACAGCAAAAACCCATAAGTACAACAAACTGTATTATTGCTGATGAGAAAATGAAATTTAAGAAAAATTCAAGTTTAAGGACCAATCCTTGCTCACTTACAGATGTACACGTTTATGCTAAATGCTGGCATAATCACAGTTTAGCAAACACACACATACCATTTCAGTTCAGTATAGCTCCATCGCTAGCCAACACGCACAATTAGATGTAGCCGTCCACTGCTCTGTCACCTTACAGGCCTTTTTAGTTTCATTAACCTTCTCCTGGATGTAATTTACTAATGTCTTGACCAATCTTCTCACTAAAGAGCAGTCGTCTGCCAACCCATTCATCCAATTAGGGCAGCCACTAGATGAGGCCATGGGTGCGTTTGTATGTGTGTGGTTTATAGAGACAAAGGTCAATCCTGGCTCTGTACAAGTAGACCGCAGCATTCCCTCAACTCATGAAGTTTAAATACGAAAGTCACTATTCTTCTGTATTGACAATGCCTACAGACATCTCTCCTCCATCTGGTCCCATACAGACAGCCCCCCCTCCTTCATGCTCTCTCTGTGAGTTGGTAATCCACTGGGCGGGTCAGGCGTTGACAACTAAATGCTTTTAATCTGTGCTTGACCATATGGCTCACTGGCTGTGGGAGGGAGGGGGTTGTTAGGTAAAGCCACTTGTACTGCTGTATGTTCCCAATGTGATGGGAAATGTGATGATGAGTGTGTGTACAGAAGGTGTATGAAAGGGTTTACTAGGGAGGGGAAAGGGAGAAGAGATGTTTTCATTTGAAAGTTTAGGGGGTTGTACTGTAGCAGCTAAATGCTAACAGGGCACTCCTACCAGCTAAGAGCTGAAGCTTAAACCTGGACTACAGCAGAAATCAGATATAATGTAGGGAGCAAAAAGGAAGTGCAGTCCATGTAATAGACACATGTAATGCAGCAGGGGGTGCAGTAAATCATCCAAGCAAACACAAATCTGGGATTTAATATTTAACATATTCAANNTGTTCACCATATTTCTCTTAAAAATAACAGACACCAAGAGAAGAGGACATATAATAACAATAACAAACTGTTGAATTATTAAAATGTCAGTCAGCTAAATTTGTTTTGGGGGCATTTTGTGCCTTCATTTGACCAGAGACATTAGAGATGATGAAGTAGAGGAGACAGATGGGGGAGTGACGCCAAACATAAGTCAATATTTTTGTATATTAAGTTTTGATGATAGTTTAGTACGACCACAGCATCTAGAAAATGTTGAGATTAAAAAAACATCACTAAAACTCACAATCCATTGATTTTACATGAGTTTGAGGCAAGTTATGAGGTCTAATAAAATGCTATCACCTTGCATTGTGGGAAGTGTAGGATCTAGGCGTTTTGGAGCTTGACTCAGACAGACAGTCAGGATATCTTGGCCTCAACTGGTTCAATTCTGACCTTTTTTAATATGTTATTTACAAATCCATCAGCAGCAATGCCAGTGTAATTCTAAACTGCTGGGAGATCCCCTTTAAAATTATTTTCTAAAAAGTAAAGACTATTACTACTACTACTACTAAGAAGATAATAACTCATTCAAAGAAAAAGTTGATTTAAAATTACTTCATTTAGATTAGAAAAGTAGATATGAAATATATAACTTGATGGCATCACTCATTTTAGATGTTTCCTTCATTCAAGCTCAAATGACAAAAAATGACTTTTCACAATAGAAAATTCCCGCAGGTTGTACTGAGTGATGCACGCATATAATTCTCAGAGCTTGACACAAATATTCTTCACGGACAGACGTATAAAGATACAAAATGCAGAAAAATAAAGTAAGTCTTTTTTTGTTCAAGTGTACCGTTGTCAGCTGTCTCTAAGAGGCTCTCTGATGCTCTGAAGGACAAACAGTGAGCAATCAGAAAACACACACACACATACACACACACACTAGGTAGTGATGCTGGTGCCTGGATTGGATCCAGTGGGGCAAATTAATCTCAGTGAGCCTCTACCCCAGCTCTGTTTAATTGAATTGGTGTGGCTACAACAATGTTTTAAGCCTCACAGCCTTAGCATGGCATCACAAAAAACACACAGAGGAGAAGCTGGTGTGTGGAGGGATGAAGAACCTTCCTAAAATAGCAGGCTGAACACCCACAGAGCTGTGTGAGAGAGGAGAAGAAGAAGAAGGAATATCTAGACAGAACAATGATGCAGATGGAGATGAACATGAACATGTGTAAGCTAACACACACACAGAGTCTCCTGGTAGTAACAGTAATATCACACCTCTCGGCACCACCTCGCTGTGCCTGGAGTTCAGACTCAGTCTTGACATTAAATTCAAATTATCGCCTCTCACTCCACCACTCGGCTGGCTCTTCTTCCTTTTTGTTCACTTAACTGCTTTAATCCATCCATGCTGTTTTCTGTCCGTTCTCTCATTTGTTTCTGTAAAATCCCACTACTCTTGGGTATCTCTTTATATTTAAGGCTGCACTAATCATTAATTTTATATAGACAATGGGACAAATGACAACATGTGATGAGAAAGATGTCACTTGAAGAGACCAAGAAGCCATACCAGCCCTCAGCTCTACAGAGGTTGTCAGCTTCTTTTAACCCATTGCTTTGGTTCAGTCCCATGGCTCTCATCAACCTTTCTTCCAGCAGCAGCAGCAGCTATTTTCATAGCTATTTTCAGCTCTGATAAACCCACTGTGCACTACCTGTCCAGCACTAAATGGCAGATACATTGAGAGTGAATATTGGACTTACATTCATCACAAAACTATACATTTCTGCTCAGTGTGCAAACAGGCTAATGTTTGCTAACATGTCCAGCATATAAACTTAAAGAGTAAAAGATATTTTCTAACTTATGCACTTTGCTGCTATTGGGACATGAGAAAAACTTTTTTTTTGGTCAAGTGACAGCATATGGAAATATCAACTAAAGAAAAGATGACAAGGCAAATGAAGCTGTGGTTAACTCAGACAAGGCACAGACAAGACTAGAAACCACAATCATTCTTATGAACACAAGAAACCCAACAACTATTTGGTACACAGCAGAAGCCTGTAGAGAAAATGTTTCTTCTAATATCTCCTCAGGGGCTCCCTTCTTAGCCTCTCACCCATTTCAAACACATCCACTGTATTCAGGTGAGACATAAATCTCAGAAACAGATATCTCAAAAACCAAAACTGCTATCTGCATTGATGCCATGGGAACTAGGTGATAAAATATGTTTTTACATACCAGACAGAGCTATCTGTGGTGCTGTACTATAGCCACACCTTGCCAAACCTTAAAGGCCAAATTCCCAAAAAGTGACTGAAGTCAATTAAAAACTAAAGTAGCTAAATCTTGACTTCTGTGAAAAGATGTTGAGTCAGATAGCGTTTTTCCAGGAGGAGTTCTCTCTTAGACTAAGCTTCTTTGGGTGATCTTTCCCCCTTGCATAACTAAGCCACACAATCATCTGCTATACTGCACCGCACTTCCAATTTTGGATCACATCAGTGTGACGACAGCGCCCGACACACTCCGCTGGTGTCGAGTGTTTTCATTCCATGTCAACAGATCGTCAGATTCCACAATCCTTTCACTGTCTGTCTATCAAGATCTCAGAGACTCAGAGATGGGCCTTCATTAATAAGCTGAAATGCATTTACAAATAATAGAGATGCTTCATTTAGGAGAAAGCCAAAACCACAGCAGTTAGATCATCACAGAACGCTGAACCTTCAAGAATAACGAAACAACCAACTCCTGTTTCAACATCCATGACTAATACTGCCATAATACAATGCTATTAACCACTCTGTCTCTGCACTTCCAGGGTAGACCCTGCTGTTACTCTCTATAGTGGATTCTCCCTCTCTTGGTTGCCATGGTGATAGGATTGGTATCTCTCCTGAGCTGCAGTGTCCCATAGTGCCACAGCAACCAGATTATAAATGCTCTAATCCAGGATTTTGCCAATCCCAGTTCAGCATCAAACAGTGGTGCATGCTCAACGTCCATGTACCATCAGGGGGGTATGTGTCTGTGTGTGTGTGTGTATGGCTGAAGTGATGATTTTGAGGTGGGGGGCATCGTGGAGCAGCAGTGAGGACATTTCTAAGTTTAGAATAAAAGAGGTCATTATAGTTAGCAAATGTTTGTTTCCTGCAGCACCAAACCAGGAGTAGATCTTTGTTGGTCAGTGACATAAATTAGTTGTGTTTTGAGATGAGGGAAAAGTTTCAGGTTTTTTGGTTTATCTCAGTGGAAGTGATATAAATACATAAAAATCAAGTTATTATTTCATATATTATTATGTGTACTTCCAGTATATTTGACGATAACGATAAAGGAAACTATGATCTTGTATGAAGTTCATACTGTAGTAGAAAGACTGAAATACAGTAACAGACTGTGAACACAGACACAGAGTGTACAAACATTCTGCCTAATAATCCATCAGATCAGAAGATAGATCCATAGATAGATGGAGGGGAGGTGAGAGGGGGGTGGGAGAGGCAGAGATTAACATCTCCGCCACAAACATTTCCCCCTAAATTGCATGAGCTGAGCATCCAGCTGTGGCCTGAGATTAGATGTAAAAACAAACAGGAGAGTGGCTTTGCCAGCAGGACAGCTAAATAATGTAATGCCCCTGGGGCTTGCACCAAGGGCTGTGGGAATGGTAGAAAAAAACATGCTTTTTGCCAAATTTTTATATCCACTATAATGTTAGTCCATAGGAAGGCATTAACCCATACTCCCTCCAAAGTGACTTTGCAATCAGATTCCAGACTAATGCTCTATGGAGAGCCGAAGCAGCGTGCCATACCATGATTTTCCACCAAGCCTTGTAGACAAACTAAATTGAGCAGACTGACCTCTGTCTGAGGCCATGCTGGCATTTACAGGAGGTACAAGTTCTGAGTGTTTCACTGTAGAAAATGTGTTTCTGTTATCCCAGAGTTATAGTATGTGGCATTAAGGCCTCAGTATGCTGCAAATGAATTAGGCTCTACCACTTTGTGATATGTTGAGGAACCCTGCTGCTGATAGTGGATGCAAAAGATCATGTGACACACACCAAAAAAGACTGATTATTACAAAATGAACAGTTGTAAATAGATGAATACATTTTTCCATTCACATGTGAGTGGCATTTGAAGCATACATTTCAGCATATGCACCCAGTGGGCACCATCTTGGAACAGAGTGTACAGTTTCATTAATACATCTATGGTTTCAACCGTGTCTAAAGGCAAAAGAGTGAGATATGGTTGCACTGAAACATGGCTAAAAAAGCCTTGCAGAGTTTTGTGGCTGCTTCTCACTGACTATCAAATATGTCTCCAAAAAGTCTGTATTTATGTGTGTCTTGGTTACACACATAAAAAAGTGATGAAAGTTAAGACTTAAAGACTTAAAAAAGAGAAACTGCCATCCAAGATTTCACTTAAAATGAAAATGTTGTGATTCTACAATATTGACAATCTGTGTAAAACACTGGCAGCTTCAGCCCAAAATAATCAGTATCAACTAAGGCAACAGCAATGACTGAATTTGGAGAGTTTTCAATAAAATCAGCCATAGTTTCAGTCATTTTGTCCATGATGGTGCAGATGTAACTGTGGGTTAGAAGTCCCAAATAATGCCCACTGACCCACAGAATCTACAGTAAGTAGGACACAGCTTTTCTTAGCTACCTTGATTCTGTTGAACATGTTTTTATATCTGCTGTTGTTAAATGGTTTCCACTTTTAGAAGCTCCATTTTCTCAGACATACAGTATGTGAGTACAAAGTCCCATCCAGCACTCCAGGCTATGAGAAATGATTAATTACAGTAAACGCAAAAAGTACAAATTCTGCATGAAGTGTTCCTGGCTGTCGGTGTTTGATGTGTATGTTCCTCTCAGTCAGTGCTGCCCACATACTAGAAAGGTGTGTAGAGACAGAGTACCCACTCGGACAATCAAATGTGTTCTTATGAGTCACACAGAGTCAGTCACATGTACAGTATGATAGCGCTGGTAAACAGTTTCAACCAAATTATCCGTCCATTTCTGTCCCACTTTTAAATGTCTCTGGAGTAAATATTGTACGGAAAAACATCAGGAATCGCTCTTATATTTCAATTTGCATCACAAACTGTACATCAGCTTAATAACAGAAACAGCTCTAAATAATGTTCCAGCTGAGGTCCATTTACTCAACAGCTAATACTTTGAAAAGGTTAAGACTGAAATGCACTGTGTCAAACACAAAAGGCCATAAAAACAACCATGACGAAAATGGCAAATGGATTAGTACTGCATCGGGGCCCTACAGAGGATTAGTGTGAGACCATCAATCTCTCTGTCTCTGTTATATTTTAGAGATAGAGACAGAAAGAAAAAGAAAGAGCCAGAGAACAGAAAGATCAGGGCAGGAAAGATTAAGGGGGTAATTATGTAATCGTTCAATTCATTTCAATTAGGCTCTGGCAGGAGATGCAGAACAACTCCTCTGGGTGAGTTGATCAAGTAATTAAGTATGAAATGTGAGAGCCAAACAAGTTTGTGAGATAAGTTTTCAGTTGAACAGCTGGCACTGTAGTCAAGGCAACTGCCTCTGTGTGAGAAGTTACGTTCTCTCTGCAGTCATAAATACTGTGTCTTGAGATACTGTGGACTGCAGATGGTGGAATACTTGCTTCACTGTCTTACGCAGGTTTTTGATTCTTTTTCTTGTTGGCCACAATGATACAAACACTGATTTGTTAAACAGGATTTGTATACAATGACAGCACACCCCTTCACCAGGATACACTGAGGATATCCTGTATATTTGTATCTGCTTATCATTCACAGCCCACATTTTAATTGACATTCCACCATTATCCATACTGTGTTAAAGGGCACATGCTTACATGCAAATTATCACCAGCCTCTACAGTCTTAAATAGTGCTGCTATAGAAAAATAAAAAACAGTACTCTTGCTAGGGTAAGGTCAGCTGAAATAGGACTGGGTTTAATACCACCTTTAGCCACAGTCAGACTGGATTCTTTCCCTGGGGCAGAAGGGTCATTTTAAGATTACCTGTGATTTTAATCCTGTGTGCATATGTTTGTTATGTTTAATTTTTCACCCTCACCTGAAGAATAATTACAGCTGCAATTGCCAGCTATTTTCTTCTTGTGTTCAACATCCTTGTATCTTAAAGTGAATCTTTGCATTTTTTTTCTCCATTTTTCTGACTGAACTCAAATTCCTTATGGGTTCCTCACTGTTGAGTAAACTTTAAGATACGTTACTTTTAAAGTGGAACTTTGTAACAGCTGAACAGCGACCACTGTGGCTACAAGTAGTAATTACAAGATGGTACCACACTAAAAAGACAACATCATTAGGTGTCCTGACTCCCAGTGAGTTTCATTGAACTACAAGTAAGAAACAACAAACATGTCTCCTAGTATGTTGTGTTTACTCCTTGTTTTACTCTCACAACAAATTCATTAACATTAAAATGTTATTCTCATGACATGTCATGATTCCTGTTATGTTGGCCACTCTCTGTCTGATGTCATACTCCACTGCTGAAGGAGACAGAGACACTGGGATACATTTGCTTTGGTTGATTTCAGGACAGATAAAAGGTGAATGCGCATTTCACAGCTGAGCAGCACCCTGCTCTACTGCAGATGTAGACAGCAGAGAGAGAGAGAGAGAATGAGGGGAAACAGAGAGGGAAGGCATATCAAGGGAGGGAGTCTGACAGGGAACACGTCTTAGAGGAAAAGTTAACAATTCAAGAGAGTCAAAGAGGGTGAAGGGTTGCCTGTTTGCAGCCTTTCTGGGTGTAATATACCTGCAAGGGAAATGGGTGCACTTGTCAGGATTGCACTGCAGTCCTTAAGCAAGTACAAGGCAACAGAGACAGAGAATAAATCATCTCACTAGAGGAGTTAAAACCTAATTGGAAGGCATAAAGCTGGGTCCTACTTCAGATCAGCGTGATAACATGAAGCTTGTGAGGTGAATAATAATAAACAGAGAGAGACTAGGTTTGAACAGCAGGCGAATCAAACTAGGTATATCTGCAATGGCTGCATATATTAGAGTGACAAAAATACCACAGGAATCGTTACAACTTTTGAATACCAGAGTTCTAAGAGACTCCATGAGCTCACATGGAACATACTCACTACAACTATTACACATTACGGTGAAGCTAACGAAGGAGAATTCTATATTGTTACATTGTAGCTCAATTCTGTAACACTGTAACTTATAGTTAAAATGACTTGATTCTAATTTGAAATGACTGTAACACAGTGAATTAGCTTGTCTTTAGCCATGGCATCTGCTCCAAAAACAGAGAAGTTAGCTAGGTTAAATGGAACAATAACAGTATTAGCTTGTTAACAAGCAAGCAGGCTAATTTAACAAGGCAGCTTAATTTACTCAACTAGCTAGTTTGAGTGCAAATCAAGTTACCAATAAATGACATAATAAGTTAGCTATCAACAGAAAACCGAGTTTTAAAAAATGGGCAGGACTTAACCAAGTCTGTTCTGTTTCAATAATCAAGTGGTGGTCAAGGGGCTAGAGATGCACTTGCAGCTGCTATACCACATAAATCTTGGTGATGTTTACAGAAAGAAGTAAAGTGAAATTTAACTGTGGGTTTGGCACTTCTACTATTCAGGGAGTTTTTTGTTTTTTATGTGTGAATTTCTTTGATTTTTCTCATGTGAAACCGTACCTCAGCAGCCTTTACAATGGGTTAATATGCTAGAAGGACAGAGAATAGTGTATTTTCTGCCTGTTAGATGCTGCAGCATCAACAGCACACATTTGATGTAAAACTTCTTTTTTTTTTTTTTTTTTTAAACAGACCTGTCCTGAAAGGGACCTGTGGATACAGACCCAGTCTAAAATGCAGTCAACCTGAAGAGGCCCAAACACAGAGATAACACAAATGCTGGCGGCAGCATGATTAAGCATGACCAATAAATGAGCAGTCACAGTTGAAAAGAGCAGCAATGCATGTCTTTTCCCACACAGTTCAAATTTTCCATCTGCCTTGAAAAAAAGCAACTTTATGTATGCTAAGATAAATACAGTCTTTGTCAATGTACAATTAGAATACTGCAGAGATTTAGCCATTAGAGTAATTAGGTTACCGGCAGGGCTGTGTTGCAAGACATATGTTCGTCTCCATGGGAAATAATGAGTGTTTAGTTAACAGGAAGGTGTCTACTAATGTGACATACTACAATATACTAGTCAAAGTATATTGTACCTCAGTAATGACTTCATTTAGAGCCCAGAGGTAGAGTTGAGAGGATGACAATATTACACATTTACATACACTCGGCCAAACACATTAACCATTGTATTCTCCTGACATCACAGGTTAGGGCGTGGCTAAGGGGGCAACATGCTTAAACATTTAAATCCTCAGGAAATATCGAACAGCCGCACTTTTCTGCACTCTGTGCCTCTGTGTTGAATTACTCTTTAATGTGCCTGCAGACTAATGAAAACTCTGCAACATCTGCTACATCTTGTTGACTGCCAGTACAGCACATAAAACAACAAAAGGGTTTCATCAAGATATACTGACACGCGAGGCTGGCAGTGTGCGCCAAATTAATCCCCTCCCTCAGGATACGATTTTATATTGAGAGAAAGATAGATTCATGCACACAACATAAATGTAATTTTAAGTTCCTAACTCACTGTGGGTGCCTATTAAATCTCTAGTGTTTAATGGTACCACAGCCCCTACAGTGATTTATGTACCTTACTGAGTGACTGGTAAAGTGGTAAACTGTACACACACATGCTGAGATGAGTAGTGAACTGCATGAGAGAGCATGTTACCAATTTCCCTGCTATGTTCTGTCCACTGCTGTTGTGATTCCTCTATGGAATGAGTAAAATGGCCCATTTATGCCTTTAACCTGACAAGTTTTATTTATTTATGTCAGAATGTTTCCGTACTGCTTTTTAAAGTGAGCTCCTCATAGTGTTTCCTCATTCAGAGGGCTCTCCCCTGTACGCTGGAGATGTTGCCCTACACGTTACTGACTTTCAGAAGTTACTGTATATCCTCTCCAACCACTTACAGACAGACAGTTTCTGGTCAAAGGTTGCATTTACTGAAAAACACTGCTCTCTACAAGCTCCATCTGCTGTGTGGACAAAGTAAACCCTGCACTGTTTTCTGAGGAGAAGCTAAATGTTAAGTTTGGGTTCAGATAAAGAATGAGGATGGACATAGTATCCAAATACATGGTCATACTAGTTTTTTTCAAATAGTAGCCCAGTAGCGGCTAGCATGAAAGACCAGTCCCTAATATAATGAAAAACATCAAGGAGGATGGAATTACCTTCACAATTATCTGCACAGGTCTGTAACAGATTCATGTCATGCTCTGAGTTTGTCTTTCTAACACAAATATCGTCCCAGTCTCTTCCGCTTTGCTTCTAATTTGTCTTTTTTTTTGCAAGTGTTTTTAAAAGGAAATTAATGAACCTCAACACTTCCTGCATGTGTTTTAAAATAAAGGAGTACCAGGAACAGGGGGGATTATGCTCTCTGAGCTGCTGACAGGCTTGTGCAATATCTGTTTGGGAAATGTTGGCTGCGATTCATTAAGGGAAGCTTAACAGCAGTCAAAAAAATGGCAAAAGGAAAACTCAGAGCAGCAGAGTGGTGAGGATGTCACGAGTCTGTTGTGACGCTGATGGAATCACTGCTGTGGAGATGTACATTATAGTCATTTCATCAACAGGTAAATATGGTAGTGTGAGTATGCATTAACAGAACAGAAATTACAAGGGGAGCAGACTGGAAAACAGAGGAGCTGCTCGCTAAACTACGACTAAATTTACTAATTCTATTAAGGCTATAGAAGCTCTGCAGTTGTTTCAAACTAGCTTCCACAATAATTATACCACCATATATCACTGTACAGCAGTAGAGTGAAAATCCTCCGCTATTGCAGATGAAGGAGTTAAAGACTTGGGTCACCAGATGCTCCCTCAGCATGTAATGGATGTTTGCTGCATTCAAACTGACGCACTATGTTTAGGATGCATTTTCTCTGCTTTGTTATATAATTGGCGATGCTAGCACAACTCTACATCCATGCTGACGTATTTGACAAGAAATCCAATATTACAACTAAAATGTGGTTTTCATAACAATATGCTTCATCCATGCATGGTCCAGGCCGAGCCCTCTGATACCCATTAAGTGCTATTTACACAGGGTTAATTGTTTTCCAGCAGGAGCTGACCGCTGGTGATAGAAGTGCGATTTGACAGCAGCGTGCGTGTCACTGTGATGTAAATGCCTACCCCCCAGGCACTTGCTGGACAATCCACCAAACTGAATCTATTAATCACTTTTAGGTGTGTGTGTATATGTGTGTGTTGAGACTCAACGAGAGACAGGCAGAGAGGGGGGGGGGGGGGGGGGGGGGCACAGCAATAATCCCATGTGATAATCTGCTTCGCAGTTCAGTCAATAATAACAGCAGTGAGGGGCGGAGGGGACAGGGAAAACACTACTCAGCAACACAGCAGCTCTTCACCCACACGGCCACAAAGGTCATGACTAGGCTTCAGCTTTGAAAGATGCTACTTTGATGCCAAGTGATGGTCTGTATCAGAACATTACCATCACAGAGGGGAGAAGATGAACAGTAAAAGGCCATCTTGACACGTAAGATGCAACATAACAGATCTGAAACTGAATAATGTTCCCATTTGTACTTATATCATTCTCTATTTCCCTTTCATACACTGCTGTCATGAATCAAGCTGACACTCTTTAATAGCATCTCTTTAAAATATGATTGTTATTTTCCTTTTCATAACGCAAGGTGCAATGTGACAGGATAATCCATTCACTCTATAAAGGCTTTCTTATGTCATCCTTCATTCCGCTTTGAAAATCTGCCTGCATGTACTGAATCAAGCTGACACTCCTTATTGGTTAATACAGAAGTATATCTGTTCTGTTAGCTCTGGATTCTGATTGGTTGGAAAGTATTAACTTCTGTTAACCAGACAGCTCAACCTGACACCTATGTTATAAATGAGTGCGGCAGAATTAAACTGTAGGTTTGAGGCAAATCAGCCTTCACTTTGTGTCGGGCCGTTGTTAGACAGTGTGTTATCCACTGCAGTCATGGGACGTACAACTTGTCAGGTATTAACCCTCATTTAAATATCACAAGTCACCCATTCACCTCATCAGAAATCTTCATTAGACTTTCTTATGTCATCCAATATTTCCAGCTAACACCTCCTTAATGGATGATTACTGAGTATATCTGTTGTTTTTGCTTTAAATATCACAAGTTAGAAAGTGACAGGCATAACCACTCACTCATATATCACTATGTATACACATATTACTGCATCAAGATCGATTCTGCTCAGTGAAACATAACTTTCCTCATGGTGCAATCAAAAATCTGTGTGTATCCAGTTTCAATAGGTCATGTGCAGCCAAAAAAAATCATGAACCACAGTAATCCTGAACAGAATCATGTGCACAAATATACTCCCTGAAATGGCTTTTGGGAATAAATCCTTCATAATAAAAATCACTGAGCATGAAGATAGCATATCTCAGCAGCACACCTGACTAATGAAACCACAGCCTGAGCTTTTTGTGTTTGATGAGAGAATGCCAACACTATCCATGAGCAAACAGAGTGAACGTAAGACTGCACAGCCTAGCAGTGCACCAGAGACTGATATGCGTAGGTACATCTACAGGGAGACAGAGAGAGTATTTGTTGGTATTTAACTGTACATAGAGTGTTGTGATGGTGCCCACCCAGGTGGAGAGACAGGAGCACTGATGGAGAGTGATTGATGAGTCGTACAATGGTTGTTTATTATACTAGGTAGGTACATGATGACAGACTGAGGAGTGGAATGAAGGATGGACTGAGGAAGATCCTTCAACAGTGTACAAGATGAGATGAGGACAAGCAGGGACAGCAGCAGGGATCACTCAGAGTGCAATCATTATGGCCATGTTTTGCTGGAATCACAGCTTACTGTGATTTGTGCCTCGTGTGGTTTTGTGGGTGACAATGGACCGATGACACTGACCGTGGAACGCAGTCTGATGCTTTGGATCTTTGGTTTTCATTCCATCTAAACACAAGTGTTTCCATTACTAAGTCCTTTAACACTCTTTTGCCTTTGACCGTGCGACTGAATATCACTGGGTGATGATGAGAGTGAAGGTGGAAATAATAAAGATGAAGATATAGGTAGTGTTGGATGATTCCTGCCCCGCAAACTCTTCCCCAGTCCTCGATAATAGACTCTGATAAAGTCTTCTTCAGTCAGTAAAGGTGATGTGACACTTAGATGATGGTGATGTGGAGGGATGACTGGAAGCGGGATGAAGTAACCACTAAAACACTGATTGGTCACATAAAGCAGGAAGGGATGAATAGGTGGGTGATTCCAGTGAATCTGCCCGGTACCTTGCGCTTGCGTTCAGCCCTTTCCCGGGAACGCCTCCTCCTCTCTTTGGCTTTCTCCAGAGCCTTCAGGTCCGGAGGCTGGTCCATCTCGGACCTGGCCTTCTTAATGTGGGCTGCGGCGTGAGCCATGGCTGCCCTCTCACCGTTCCCACACGAAGAAAACTAAAGCTTTTAGATCACTTTCAGAAGTCCTCACAGGAGGCTCGCCTCATCGGCAGAGAGGTAAGTCATCCAAGGAAACAAGCCCCCACCTCACCAGGTGACTTTGTCTTTGTGCCCAAGGACAAACAGTCACAAGATGATGAACGTGGGAAGAGAACAGAGGTAGCTCTGATGTCCTCCAGTCCTCTAACCCACCAGCTCTCTTCACCCATGCAGAGAGTGTGAGTGTCTGTTGCAAGCCTCCCTCCCTGCTGCCTGGATAACTGCATCTGAGACAGGGATAGAAAGAGAGGAGGGGTGGGCCAGTACACGCCACCAAGAGGTAAGCTAGAAGACCAATAGAAAGGCAGAGAAGCCAGAAAGAGACAGGGAGGCAGGAAGGAAGCTCCACCCCTCCCCTTTACCGCTCAGGCTGCAGAGGTAGCAGCAGATGCTATGGGAACCTGGGAAGCCTCTGATTTGGACTCTCAAAATACGTGACTTCCCACTCATCAGGCACCAGAGGGGAGAGGTTGGGGGTAGAGGGTGTGTGTGGGGATTACAGAAGAGGGTGAGGGAGGAGTTACGGGAAATGACATGAGGGAGGGGATACAGGACACGGAAGCATCAGTGTCCTTTGGAAAAAAGAGCAAGGAAGGTACCATCTTTACTGAAGTCAGAGGGGGTAAAAAACTTTGACTGTAGTCAGTATCTTTACCCAGATCAACCTCCCCTATTAGCAAGTCTGAAATGGTTCAATCTGCCTCTGTGACTGGGAGATTTCACAGCTCCAGAGCAAACACACAAACACACACTCAATTACATACAAGTCAGTTTATTCTCAAGCACACATTTACGTTTTTTTAGCTTGTGGTCATGAAAATGGTGAGACTGCATACGACCTACAGAATGCAGGAAGAAAGGTGATGCCTTATTATATTTTTGAATTGACTGCAGCAAATACATGACACCTAAACATGCTAGCTATTGCTTTTTGCACGTATGGTACAGCTTTCATTGCATATTTGCATCCATGTCAGCTATACTGTGTCTAGATTTCATTACACAGTAAAGGCACAGCAGCTACAGTGTGACCTGAAATCAAATGTTCCACAACCTCCTACACTTGTACATAATATAGCCTATAAGGCAGAACAGTGGAAGTGATGCTGCTGTGCATCAGTTCACATGATCCCTGTCCATGGTGCTGAAATCACAGTGCAGCCCATGTATTAAGAGCCACTGAAGGGCAGCAAAGACATCTATCCAGCACTATTAGTCAGTATATGCAGTGCTAAACATTCTTGGTCAAGAGGCATTATAGAGACATGCTGTGGTAATGCATTCAATGTCACCATTAGCATCAATGTCTCAGTTCAGGCAGCCTTTAAGAAAGCCAGCTACCATCTATTCATATGAATCACACATTAACACTCACACATGAAGTAAACTATATACTGCTGTTGGTATCAGTCCAAAATAATGCCCTTTAATCTATAAAATCCTTGTCCTTGCTTAAGACTGTGAAGACACTGACTGCAGTGTTTCTCGTTTCCAAGGCCTCACCCTTTTTGCTTTTTGATACCATGGCACCACCCCATGGCTGGACTCAACATTGCAATTTACAAAGGGTGGATAGTGAGAGTATCCAGGCCCAGCTGGGTACAGGTGCAGAACAAAAGCAGCAAAAGAAGGAATTGGAGAGAGTCCACAAACTGAATACTGCAGGCTCGCAGAGGAGCTTGGTGAAGACCTTGAAGGCTGAGAGGCATCAATAAATTTCTTGGGAGCTTGCCATATTAAATGTACCCTCCTTAGTATTACTACTCAACATCACTTCCTCCTACAACAAACTGTTGTTATATAAGACTATATAAATACATAACATGCCCTGGGGTATATGAAAACAGAGGAAAGATGAGTCTATATCACCTATATGTCACATGTATATACATATATATATACACAGTGAGGCAAATGTGCATTTTTGCCTGAGTTTGCATCTCATGATGTGCTACAGGCTCATGTAGCCTCAAAAGTATGGCTAAGAAAGTATGGCCATAAATCTTACAACCCATTGGGAGTCACTGTATGGACAAACAGTGGCAATAAAACAATGATTTATAAGAAGCACTGCATAGGCAATGACGCCCAACATGCTGCATGAAACAGCTACAGAGGAGATCACATGGTAGAATATTGGTTTATCTTGAAGTGAAAAAATCAAGCAATTAAACAAAAAACATCCAGCCCAGGCACTTAAGTGTACACCACAGCTGGTCCCTTGCACCATAAGCCCAATTTCTATAAAGCTCACTTTGTTTCAATTGAAAGTAAAAACGTGTAAGGGCATTTTTGTTCAAGTAGCAATGTTTACATGTTTTATGATTTGTCAGTGTCCTGGATTTAACCCACAGTAGAAGCACTAAGGTAGGTTGGCTGTGGTAAGTCTGCCCGGTTACTAATCTTGTCCAGATCTTCACCAAAAGGGAGGAGGTGTATTATATCAGTAATCTGCTGAGGGTCTCAGAGATTAAAGGACCTCCAGCTGCTTCTGCCTTCCCTGCTGTCCTCAGCACTGGGCGTTACAACCTACACAAAATGCAAACACGTGGCTTGAGGAGTGTGACCCTGACAGAGCCGTGACCTCTGAGCCTTGGAAGCTCAGGAGTAGTTAGCTCAGGTAATTGGTTCAGAGAAAGCTGCAGCGAGGGATAGCCAGGAAAGACAATTAGGAGTAAATATGCCATTGTGTTAGCAGGTCATCTGTGCTGCAGTTTTGAGGAGAAAATTAGCAGTTGTACAACATCTGAGCAGTGATGTACTCCAGATTCTAGACCCAGAAGGCAAAAACATCTTGAGTTGTCTCTGGTTCTGTGCTCAGGTTGTGCTCTCTTTGTGATTTTGGTCAAAGAAGTTCAGTGTGGGTCAGAATCACATATAAATATGGTCACTGCTATCATGACAATTAACAAAATGACAGGTAGGAATGTGTGTATGATGAGGATAGTAATGGATTAGCCCCGGAGGGCCATCTGGTTGCTTCGACAAGAACTGTGCAGCACACACGTACAAACACACACAGGTTTTACTACTCAGCTTAAGATGTGCTTATCCGAGTGTTTAAATCAATACAGCATCCAGGAGCAGGTGCAGCTGTGTCCTGTAGCAGCGATGCTGCACGAGCAGCTCAGCTGTACCCACAGTTTATAACAAGGCCCTGGTCTCAGTGTCAGTCCCCGTCCACGTGAACTTACCTAGAAGAAAACACAGAAAGGATTTAGTTAATATCAGCTGTATGATTTGTTATTGGGACACTGTTTATTCTCAGCTCTGATTGGCTGAGTCACATGACCTACATTTCACATAATTCAAAGTACTGATGGTATTGTGTAAAACATGCAACTCATTCAGAGTCGCATATATCAATTACTTTTACAAACCATTAACAAACCACAATATCTCAACATCTGGTTCACCCTAAAGACAGGAAACAACCCGAGAGGAGGACTAGAGAGGTGTATGACATCATCATGATGTCACATGTGACAGCTAGGGGCAATGCTACATTAGCGAAACATCATGGGCTCTGGATAACAGACTGAATGACCATCAGAGGCAAACAACATCAGCTATCTGTGAACACCAGACCTAAAACTTTTACATCAGCATCAAAGGCCGTCAAAGGTCATCGAGCAGGGGTCAGCAGACGACACCAGAGACCATCTCTGAACACAGAGAGGTCACCAGGAGGCCTGCTGTCACATGATCCAAATTTGTCTGGTCATGTGACAACTGAACAATCTCCATGACAACTGAGTGACTCTCATTTGTCTGCAGAAGGCAGTGGGATGTGATTTCAAACTCTGGAATAAGCTGATGGGTACACTTAAAATAAAACAAGAGTGGTATTACTATACTATATATATATATATATATATATATATATATATATATATATATACACACACATATATATATATATATACATATATATATATATAGTAATACCACTCTTCTTTATATATATAACTATGGTTTACCTTATATTTAAATATGAAACCTTCATTGGGATATTAAGATTTGCAATTAAGATGTTCTTTCCATCAGTGTGTAGAAAAAATAAGCAGCTTGAAATCACTAATTACAACTAATTTAATTACGCTATTTATCTTTTTTTTTTTTTTACCCTTTTTTCTTGGGGAAAAAAAAATCACAGTAAACCACAAACTACAGTGTTTTTCTGCCACAGTCCTCCATCAGTGTTGCAAATCAGTGTTGCAGTGTTGCATCAGAATAGTAGATCTAATGGATCATGTTTACACATTAAAGTGTTTACTCATCTTCACATCTCAGATGAAGTCACACACCAGACAGAGAGACGCCAAATGCAAAACAAACACCCAACCTCCCATAGGTACTGGCTTTCCAAAACATGGGTGTCCTTTTTGGGGGTGTCCCTCGAGCGTAGAGCAGACAAAGAGGCACTGCTAACTGAGCCACACCTTAGCCTCGCCAAACCCTCACACACACACATGCACGCTGTTACACACACACACACACACTAGATGGCCAACGAGGGGTGCATTCTTAGAGGAGAGAATTTGGGCAAAAATAGAGGAGTCTTTTCTACTGACCTAGAATCAGAATGTTGCGATAAAGAGACAATGGAGGGCGGACGGGCCAGAGTGTACCCACACACACACACACACACACAAATGCATACAGGTAAGTAGGAAATACAACCTGCTGCACTGTGCACACACACACCTCCCACACACACACACACACACACACACACACACACACACACACACACACACACATAGGTGTGGCTCCTCCTTGCTGTGTATGCGGGAAGGTGTACTTGAGTACACCAGAAGACACAAGGTGTGGTTATGGGTAAATAAATCACACTTCACCACACACACACAACACAGAACTAGAGGTGAAACACGACTGAAACTTTCAACCACAGAGGGCAGTGAAACACTACTTTGCATCTATAACTAGATTCTACCAATACTACAGGTTTTTATTGTTGGAAAACCTTTGCTCCAATAATTTCATATTTAACTGTTGTATAGATGTAGTCAAGGATTTTCATCTTCTGGAGAAGTGGTTGCTGGGCTCCTCCCATGTACTATATATTCAAAATCCCAGTAAGAGCTGAGCATAGAGAGTAAATTCTCTTCCATATCTCAGGAGCAGATTAATGTTCAGCCAACCTGTTAATCAAAAACCACTCATCCTGCCCCAGAGGATTTATAGGGTTTATAAGGCTCGTTGCATCATCTACTTATAGCTGCATCTGGGGTCACACCCGTGCACTGGGGCCAGTAAAAACCTTAACTTTTTGACTGAGTTTGATTGATTACTGTTTGATTACTGTTTGTATACTGTATATTATAGAACTACTCAATGCTGTACAGAAAATAAATCCTACTCATAAAGATACTGAATATTAGCAGAGCATAATGGAAATCTTTTGAGAAAGAGCAGCTCCTATCATGAAACGCCTGACTTGAGTTAGCCTGCAAAACTGAACCAGTAAAAAGCTATTTAGCATTAGCCATTTATTTTCTAATTGCCTGAAGTGAGGCTAAACCAGAAAACTAGCCTGAGCATGCCCAGACCCAGTCTGGAAGGAAAAATGTTCATATACTAACTTAAGTCAGACTTAATTAAGCCTGCTTTCTGAAATAAGCCTGAGTCACTGAAGTAAGTCTGACTTAACTTAACTCTTGCTATATTAAACAAACATTCAGACCAAAGTGGTGGATTGTCACTAGCAGCATCTTGGCCTGCTGTGTAACTACATATGAATGATTGTACCAGTCTGTTTAATGGCGAGAGAAGAACATATAAATGGCTAATCCCTACCTAAGAGGGAACATCTGGCTAACTCTACACTCTCATCCATCATCTCCTATACCATGTATCAGTAGGAGTGCAAGCATAAGGATGTATGGGTCAGCAG
Source organism: Lates japonicus (assembly GCA_033238685.1). NCBI lineage: Eukaryota > Metazoa > Chordata > Actinopteri > Centropomidae > Lates > Lates japonicus. The sequence continues at coordinate 825,128 of BRZM01000127.1, read as the reverse complement.
TGTGCGTGTATACATGCGTCTTTGTGTGTGAGTGCACCACATGCTAAGCTTGCAGCTGCTGTTTATTTTCAAGGTTCATGGTCAGATTGATTATGTAATCACTTTGTTTGTAAAACACACACATTGCCATCATGTCATGATAAGTCATGATAAATGAACTGCTGATAATCAATTATGTACTAGAGGTATTTGCAGATTCTCACATATTTGTAAAGAAGAGTCTGCTAATATCAACAAGCAGTCAAGGTTGTTCTAAGGACTGAATATGCTCGAAGAGCAGAGGGAACCACCCCAAGGTGCCCACACTGCAGCGCCACAATAACACTACTCCAAACACAACAAATACACTACTTTAGAGACTCTATTACACTGCACTTTTCCCCTCGTGTCTGTGCTCTATAGGACTAATGCAGTAAGAAGTCTCTGACAGCAGGTGCCGCCACAGCTAAAGCACCATCACTATAAATATTTATCAGCCTCAGGTAGTCAGCCTTGGATTTTGTGATAGGAGCTTTCTTGGGGAGCGAAATCACCAAATCAATAGACCTGTTAAAGTCTACTCCATAAATGTCCAAAACCTCTCACTGTATGAAAACAAACTGCTCTTTACTGTAACCACAGAAACCACAGAATCTACACGAGCCATAACTCACTTATAATGTCCACAGAGGGAGGCTGACATTTGGCCCCTGCAACCCCTACAGCTGTATCAATGCTCAGTGACACAACAAATACTTGAAGCACACACATTAACACATGCTTTCCCACATACACATGCAACAGCATATCCAACATACTCTCGTGAAAACAGAACACAAAACATGTGAAGGTGATGCTCTAGGTACACTTATGCGCAGACAAACACACATATCCTCCATGGGGTATTGAATAATGGATGGAGTCTAAGGGAGGAGGCAGGGAAGGGGATAAGAGGGGTGGTGTGGTGATTATATCACCACAGCCTTAGGACACGTGAGGGTGGGGTTTCTTGAGAGGATGTAGAGAAGAGAAACATGGGCTCACACCTCATAAGAAAGCATTTCCATATGCTGTATTGAGGGTTTAGATTAGCATCTCTTGTGAACACACACACCATCTCCTTTCTGCCCCACACACTGTGACAGGCTGGCGGAAAACCACAGGAGAGGCAAACTGCTTGCTCTACCTGTAGCAATTGGGAGGGCAGGTGAAGGATGCATGAGAGAGGCACAGGCTGTGTGTGTGTGGCCAGACCAAGGGGCATCCTGTACGCATGGGACGTAATGTATGTGACTCGATGGAGATTGAGGGAGAGGAAAAAGAACCAAGGGATAACAAACACTGAGATTTCATTTGCATCCAATCCCCACTGGCCATCACCTGCCAACCATTTCTGAATTATTACACCACTGGAGAACGAAGCCTTGATTAAAAAGTTCCTATACCACATATCGTTGGGGTAGAAGTTGATTTATACATGAATGTAGTAATCAGCTGTCTTTGAATGGCTTTGAATGGCTGTGTTGCTGCTACCACTCATAAATGAGAAATAACTGCTCTTACAAATAAGAGATTGGAAGGAACAGGCTACAACCACCATTTAAGAAATCCATACAGTTTTGCTAACCTATATGAATTTCTGAGGGTATTACTGTAAAGTTTGGAAAGTGCAAACAACTGAGCAAAAAGTAAATTTTTGTTTGCTCAAATTACATTATTCTTTAAATGACGATCATTTCTCTATAGATTATAATTAATGTTCATGCAAAAAACTATTTTTAGGTGCTCAAAACATCTGCATCCCGTTCTTAGAACTTAGGTATTAATATAAGTCCATACACTGTACCAGCCTTTTACAAAGAAACTCTTCACATGTGGAGTTCACCTCAGTAAATAAAGTCTGAATCTAAGTCAATTGGATTGGAAGTTATAACTCCCACTCATGTAATATACACTAATGAGCATTAAAGAAGCTAGCTGAAGGCAAACTGTGGTTAATGTGGAAAATAAGCTGTGCCTCCAATTGACCGTCTCAGTCTGCTCAATTAGACTGTCTGTGACCTCGGGCTGTGGAATAGTCCCCACACCAGAGCTCTAACCCTCTGACCCCTCTATTGTATGTAATTAAATTCTAAGCTGATTCCTTCATGTGAACACTGACACTGACCAAAACATCAACAAATATCTCCTAGATACAGAGGACAGCATTGCCTTGTCTTTCTTTCCTCTCTGTCTCTTCTGAGAAGCAAGGGGTGGAAGAACGCGAGGTGCAGTGGAAGGTCTTGCGTAACAAGGCTATCTTTCTGTGCTGATGAATAGGCTGGCCTTTTTGCCTTTCAGCCCTGCTGCTCAGTGAGCTGTCATGTCTCCAGTGCTGCTCTCACATGTATGACTGGCCTTGTCATTTGAACATTGGCTTTAATTCCTCATAGGCCTGGCGCTTCCTATGAATTTAACCCTGTGACACGCTACAAACTCTGGAATGTGAAGAAAACACCCAGCAATGTGACTTGAAACACACACTCACTGCTGTTGCCAGGACTTTGTTGGTTACATGGTTGTCTACCAATCAAAGATACCATTCACCAACTGAATGAACATACAGGCGTTATGGTGTTCCCCAAGGCTCTAATAGAGGTCCTCATCCCTTTCTGTAAGTGGAAATGCATGTTCTGCCATAAAACCCTGTGGGACAGCTCAGCTTTTAGCTTCACACTATCTATGTGGTTAACAACATGTTTAGAGGGCAGCCCCAACAGACCAGGAGGAACGTCCTCTTATGAGGAGATCTGCCACTGTGGTAGGATAAGGAGAATGCCTTGTGAGGAAAATATGTATTGCCACTATGAAACGTCTCTAATTTACCTTGGGTGATATATCGTAGTAGAAATAATGTACACTACATGTACATTGAAAAATAAAAAAAATTATCTTGAATCTGAATGGCTGCAATATGAAGAAAAGCACTCTTTACAACTTTATCATTTATACTAGATCCAACTACATGATATTTTTGATTTTTCCGATGGTGAGCAGTCAGATTAGGCAGTACTGAACTGAAAAGTGTCATAAATTTTACTTGGCAAAGTAACATGGCATACCATGTCTACAGCTCTGGGTTGAAGAGCACTTGGCTCTTGTTGTCCAACATCACAGAGCATGTTGTGGAAGTTGTCAAACTAGGCAAGAGAAAGCTTTGTAACATTTGTCCTCTACAATGTGACATACGGGTAAAACAAGCAATACTCAAACCTAAGGCTTTGTCAAAGTACTATCAAACCCCAACCCCTGAATCAATGGAGACACATGTTGTGTTCTTTAATTTCATCTCTGGATGAACACAGCATTGAAGCCATCACAGAATTACTCTCTATTCGTACTGCAGACCAAACCAAAGCCCAATTTTCAGTCCTGACAATGAGAAGCCTTGTCTCAACACAAACGTGACGATTGATAAGACAAGAATAAATCTGCCATTGAAAACATGCCGAGGACGCCACTAACATTCACTGATGGTTGACTGACAAGCTGTGTTGGAAAACGATAAGCAAATCAAACAGGGGGCTAGGTTTTTGAACGTAACTAACCCTGTCACACTGCTGCTTTATCATGTTACACAACAAGAGGTGTCACTCAAGCATTCCTAATCCACAGGGGGGGCATTCAGGTTTTACTCCAAAGCAGCAGATTTAGCAGGATGTCCTGTCCCTCTGTGTGAATGTTCATCTGGATGTGAAGGGCGAGAATAATATTGAGGTGTAGATGCTTGTATGTATGTGTGTGTAGCGTGTGGTGAGGCTGTGCCAATGGGATTAGTAGAAACAAAAGGTGATGTTGGTGGCGAGGCACGGTGAATGGGGCCTGCTACAGAGCTGAGCTAACTGGATTAGGCCAAGCACTGTGGGCTAGACTGTCATTAAGGCTTCATGGCTTCATGCCTCCAAACACACAGATGGACTGCGAGGGGAAGGGGAGGGAGGGGAAAAGGGAAAGTGTAGAGTGGGATGTTATAAAAAACAGAAAAATAGAGATGAGGAGCTGGAGATGTGAGAGTGACCCTGACAGATTAATCCAAAGATTAAGGGAAAGAAAGACTAGGCCAAAAAAAGAAAGTAAACATGCTGCTGAAAATGCTGCCACCACTTCTGGGCCAATCATTCACAAATACACCACATGTTGTCATCTTTCTCAGCCATATTCATCAGGTTCATAATAAATACTTTCACAGCAAGTAAAGAGTTTAACATTTTAAGTAAAGAAATTGCATTATGCTCCTTGAATCTAAGGCATGACTGACCTTTCATGGTTATATCATAGCAACTAGAGCTACAGTTAGGGTTAGGGGTTGGTTAAGGAGATACTCAATGGCTTCCCCACTCACTAGCTTAGCAGTTTGGGTAACTGAGGGACATTTGTCAGTTATCAATATTTGCAAATATCAGTTCCATAGTGAGATGCACATTGTTTCTTTCATTAAAATCTGATCAGATATGTCCAAAATATTACTGATGAACAAAAATGGATCCTTGATTTTCCCCAGGTTGAAATCAAGAAACTAAAACAAGCACAGGGGAACAGATCAATTGAGACTCTGGGACTCAAACAACAACTGCAATATCCTGATATAGTAAAAAGGCAAGATATGGCAGACAGACACCACCCTGTCCTTTCATCAAAATTTAGACAGGGGAAACACACACATACACACTCTCTATACCTATCTCTGTTGTTTATCTGTGCACCTGAGCTCTCAGCCTCCGGCCAACAAGACCAGGCCTTTGAACGTAGCGGCCTTGGCTTTGGTAGGTAAAGAGATACACACAGGCACATGGGTACACACCTGCCAACACACACAGTCAAAAAGCAACTAAAGCAGAAGAGTCTCAGACAGAAAGCCGGAGGTTTCTGATTCAGCTCAAAACACTGCAAATAACAGTAGAAAATAAAAAGGTATGCAACTGGGACCAGGGTACTATCAAAACAGAACAGAACAGTATGGTCCTTCAAAGGCCTCCGACTGTATCCACCCAGTCCTCAAGTCCAACAAAAAAACACAGAATCTCACACCACAGCAAATCTCGGCAAATCCCCAGTGAACCCCTCAGCCTCCACAGAAAGGTCAATCTTCAATCAGGAAGTCGGGGTGGTGGGGGTGGTGGGGGCTGCTGCAGGGGTCAGAGCCAGAAAATGAAAGTCTTTTGATGCAGGGTGGGGGTGTGTGTGGTCTCCATGCCTGCAGTCTGTAGTAAGGTTGGAGTCAAACACTAGCATTCGCCAGCACGGTCAGAGGCTGATTTGGTGTGAGTGGTTACATCATGTAGCTTTACAACACAAAGGGCTGCTGGGTAACAGCCTCTTTACTCTCCATTATTCTCTGTTCCTGAGCATCTTTATATCCTAGGAATCTGGATAAATTAGATTTAAAGGACCATACCATTGTTATATTAAATTAATTGATAATGATAAAATACAGTAATTTGACAAAAAATTGCCTGAATGCCTGGAACGGTAATGGGAGTACAAACCATACCACCATGACTTAAAGATTTGTAGTAAACAGAATAAAACATGCACAATCACTGAGATGATTCTTTACATCTCTGCATGAAAATACTAGGGACCAGATGCATAAACAATGCATACACACAAAAACCAAGAATGCACCATCTCCCACACATAAACTAGCATTTCTGCATTTCTGGTCTTCTTATTTGATCCTTTATTGTACAGCACTTTGAAAAGTCCATTTCAATATGAGGGCTGCACACTAAATCACAGAATACTTCAGGAAATCCAGTGTTTGATGAGGATGATTGAGACATCACTGCAGATGATGGTTTACAGATGAATTAATGATGCAGGGACTATAAATACCCATAGCTGCATGTAATGGTTGAACATAATAATGGCTGTGCTGGTGTTGTTGGAAAATGTCACCAGTACCACACAGTTTTATGCATCTGGCCTCTGTAGTTTGACGGTGGACAGCAGAGACAGGCAAGGAACATGTAAAGAGAGCAAGTGGGCTGCCATGTAATTACAATCAGGGACATTGTAATTACACAGTATTTCACTTAGACCTCTAGGCAACCAGGATGCGCATACATACAAATTACTTTCAACACACTGCAGAACAACTCATGATGGTTTCATGACAGAGATGAAGGACTTTAAAAAGTCAGCATTAACTCATAAAGTTTCAGTAGTCAAATGGCTTTATCTGCAATTGCAAACCATGATGCCTTCATTCACTGCCCCTGTCATCCAAATAACTAATGTGTGAAAGTACATTAAATTACTACTGTCTCTATACTGTCAGGTCTTCCAATACATGTAAAATCAAACCTTTTAGTGTAAAAAGAAATGATGAGCATGTCCCAGATGCAACATCCTTCAGATACTCTCTGCAGAAATTGAAACCTCACTTCACCTCAAACCTCACTTAAGTCATTTGAAAAATAGGAGATTTGAGCCTTTTCCCTTCTCTACACAGAGGACAGATGGTAGGTTAGCAGCTGGCCATATGTACAGACTGAGGCATTCGGTGAAATTATTCTGATTGGCTGCATTGAATCTGACAAGCCATATTAATGTAAAGCCTGGCCTCACTAGGTTAAGTAAGAAGTAAAAGCTCTGTGCACTGTGCCCTTTCTTCTCTGCTGTAGTTGGCCTAGTGTAATCACAGAACAAGGGCTGAGTGAAGATTTCTCTCCACAGCGCTGAGGATTATGTGTCAGATGTGTTACATGAAACTGTACAAAACTGCTGAACAGCAGCAGTGTCAGTTGCTATCATCAAGATCATCTAAGTGTCAAGGTAAACTGAGACACTGTTGTTTCTAAAACACTGCTAACTTTAACCATAGTGGTGAGATGTCATAAGAATAAAATGACTATAGAAATGACAGATATTTCAGGCCTCATTCAGCCTGCATTGCTGTTTTTGAAAAAGAGCTTCTCTGTGGCAAATACATAGAACAGTTCTGTCAAGATACAGCTAGACTAAACAAACTTCCATTAAAAGGACAAAAAACACACCGATACTTTACTCAAAAACTGATCAATGCCTTTCAATGGAGGGCACATGGCCATAGTTAAATCTACAATCATCACTCAATTGTGGTTGCACATGCATTTACAAAACATTTTAGATTTGCCCAGGGGCCCGATAATCAGCAGGGACCTTGTCCTCATGAGGCCCCAACTGTCAGAGAGCACTGACCTCATTGACCTAGTCAGTAATCCATCTTTGCTTAAACAAGGCGAGTAGAAGAGGTTCAAAAATAGTGTCACTTTTGTGACTTCTATGTTCATCTGAGTCTGAAATGATGGCAGTCTTGCTAAAAGTGGCTGTCAGGGACAATCAATCAGCTGCCATTAACATGAATGAGTTTTTAAGTCTTATGGGGCAAGTTCAATCTTGAGTCTTGAATCTCAAATTTGCTAGAGAAAGTTTCAATGGAGACAACCACAAGTCAAGTCTCAAGATTTGAGAGCAAGTCTCAAGTGTTTGAAGTCAAAATCAAGTCTCAAGACATTCAAGACAAGTTAGCTGAAAGAAGTTCAACTCTCAGAGAAATTCTTCAGCTGATTCTACAATCATTCAAAAGAAGTCCTCAAGTCAAGTCTCAAGTCAGTTGAGACAAGTCAAAGTCAAGTCTCACATTATTTGAGACAATTCAAATCCAGTCTCAACTCTCTCAAAAGAGGTCACAAATCAAATCATCTGTAACAGGTCCAAGCCAAGTGTCAAGTCTGTTTGATCAAGTCTCGATCAAGTCTTAAGTCACGTCTTTTGAGAAAAATCCAAGTCAAGTACCAAGTCAGAAATTTAGAACGTAGTCTGAAGTCTTTTTTCATTCAATTCAATTTTACATTCAATCTCAAATCTACAGTTCTGTTTTATACTCACTGTTGTTATGGTATAAAGGCAGGGCATATCTTGTTAGGAGGTATCTGTCATCAGTGTCTAGTGGTTAAAGAGATGTAAAGCTTCATAGCACTGCTGCCCAAATAGCACTTTTCATCTGTTGTGAAATGAAAGCCGGCTATTTAACTAATAAATGTGTTACCAGACTGCTGGAGACACTGCAACACTAAGTCAATATAGTGTGAAAAGGTTCTATGTTAAACTCTTCCTCAAGATAAATGCTCTCCAACATTCAGCCTGTTGCCATTTTTTCCTCATCCAACATCTTGGCAGCATGTATGAGCACTTACACACTCCTCAAGAGAATAACACAGACTGGTATAGTGTGTCAGATACCAACATCAAATCTACCCATCTCCTCCTCCTTTTTCCTTCGTCTTCTTCACACATGGCTGAACTGAAAGCCTTCCAGTCTCCAAACCCCTACCCCCTTCTTTCTATGATTCCTGCATCTATATCACACCAGAATTACCTGCAATACGGTCAGTGAAGTCAACCAACCTCACCTATATATGCTTCAAATAAGGTTGTCTTTTTCCTTCTTTAACGGCTTTTCCTGTCTTTTCATCTGTTTCATTTCACCACAAGCTGACCCCATCTGCTTTATATAGAACACTACGCTATCTGCACATTCTTATTATCATAGCAATGTTTCAACATGCAATTGCTGTTAACATTTAGACCAAGGCTTTTTGTCAAGCTCTATATGAATATAATGCATGATCTGGGAATTCAATGTTGGCCTTGTTTGAGCTTGGGTGTTTCCATTTGATACAACACTCTGCAGCAGCAAGTCAGCAAAATGCCAATGCAACATAATGCCAAAGCAATGTAATGCAGATGTGAGATAATGCTAACACAACATAATGCAAATGTAGAGAGATGTCTATACAATTTTACTACAAATGCAGTGAAACAGCTATCATGTCTTTCAAAGCATTCCCTTCAAAACTGTTAGCCATAATGGACATCTGGAGATGATTAAAACAAATCTAATAAATATGGTCAAAGGGGCTTTCATACCCTTCCTTTAACTTTCCATTTCAATATGAGTAAGTGGACTGATTACAGAGTTTTTTAATAGACTTGTAACAGTATTAAAGACTCAAAGGGTTGGATCAGGCTTTACCTGATCCATTTCTTACTGGGCTTTGCATAATTCTTATCCATTTAAAATGGCTTGATCAAGTGCAGTCCTGATCAGTTTAGGACATCCCTACTGTCTTAACTTCCATTTCAGTGGAGGACACAACTACGCATTAACTGACAAAACCTCACCAATAACTGGTTAGCTCAATAACTGCACCTTCCAAATCTACATAGGGAATTCAATCTTTTAAAGGAATGTTGGAGCTCATCCAGTAATCCTTTCCCTCACATAGAAAATAAGAGATTAGAGGAAGATTTAGTATGAGGGAGAGAACTGTTGACAAAGAGAAAAACAGGATAGGATTTTGTCTTTATTTTCTTATCTTAATGCTTTCAAGTCATCTTGTATTGATTGTTTTGATTCCTATAATCTCTATGATGTTTTGTTTCCTACTATCAAGAACGTTAGAATGACTTTGTTGGAAAAGAGCATTTAGGAAGACAGATGGAGAAACCTCATATTCAGTTCCAGGCCTCGGATGGAGTCATGGCCTTGGGATGTCATTGGATGGAGAAGAATTAATGCTGTAAATCTAATAAGATCTGCTGTATTTCCACTGTATGAAGTGTATATTAGAAGGACATGTAGGCAGGCCCGGGAGATTAATAAGCACCAAACACATGGGCACACACACCTGTCTGCAGACAAAGGTTACACAGTATGCTTTTTAATCATGCTGGATCAAGGCCATTTCTGGCGTGGTGTTCGTTGAAATCTTTCCTCAACTCTCTCTTTCTCGTTCTCGTTCTCTCTCTCTCTCTCACACACACACACTGTCTGATGTAACCTGATAGCCTTTCCTCTCTAATTACTTTGAGTGTCTCTCTGTATACCTCCCCACAGTGTTACCCACAGTGTGGACCCGCAGGCGATATGGCCTGGAGAATAAAACATGAGACAAAAGTGGCTTTTATAAGATTGACTTGTTAACTTTCTTTTTCTGCTGAGGCTGAGGGATTGTTCAAATAACAGGAAAACACACACCAATATCAGAGATTTACCTTGGGTCAGTAGCTCCCTAGTTCCATTTCATCCTAGACCCTGAAGTGGAAGCTAAATCATCTTCCTCTCTGCATTAGAAAACCCCATTCAACTCCATCTATAAACAATATTTACAGGCAGAAAATCGAGAGTAGACTCCCACACAATTCATACGAGCCAGAAGAAGCTGAATTAGAGCCACAGTTCACACATTCCCTCAAGAATTCCCATAACTTCATCTTAAAATGTGAACTTGACTTATTATGTCAAGTTGGAGACATTTAACTGCGAATGGTCTAGAGTACTACACTGATTAAGCATTGCACTCTTCACACTGTCCGATTCACAATGGACAGTAAAAAAAAATAGATGAATCAAAATTGACTCAGCTAAACCAAAGATATTGTTATTGGCTTTATATAACTCTCTCCCTCCTAGTTTTGGGTTTCAAGACTAAAAACTCTGTAATGACTTAGTCGCTTCTCCATCAAGCTGGAATTACACCCACACACTTAACAGGAGTCTACACTGGTCCCGATGTTGATTCTTTGATACAACAAAGGCAAAGAAAACAAACCTGCAGGTAGTGTTACAGTGTCAGTTTATGTGCTCAAACGCTCAGTGATCACAGCTAATCACTGTCTCCAACCTGACCAGTTTAAATTTCACTCTGTTTGAGGGTGATGGAGGAGAACAAAGCACAGGGGAGCAATATCACATTCCAGTGGATGTTTGCTTTCTGTGGCTGATTGCTGGGTTTGGTGAATGTGAAGCTCTCACCACAACAGCTAACTTTTCATTAAATATCAGATATCAACCAGTGACTCAATGTTGGTAAAACTTGATTGCCCTATTCATGAAGTATAATGGGCAGTTTTAGTGGTCAATGACAATGTATAGCATCCAGTTACTGGGAAGTCACTGTAAACTTGAAAATCTGAATTTCTGGATGTAGCAGTAAGTAATCAATAGTTCCCTTCTAAATTGTCAATAAATATTGTTGCTTTTTGAAGTTTTACAAAGCTGGAGACACTCTGCACTACCACCAACATTACCTCCATAAAGATGTTAAAGAAAACACCTATGCAACCCTCTCCAGACAACATTTGCGCATGTGTCTTAACATAGCCTAGAGAAGCATGTTCAAGCCTGAGTCTTGACAGTAGGAAAGGATCACATCTTGAACAACTGACAGACAGATTAGAATTACTGTCTCATGGTTTTATGCTGCTACCAACCAGTTCAGTTGTAATTAATTAGCGTGTGAGGTCTTAGCTTATGGCCAAAAATGTGTTTTGTGCAGTCACAGTGACCTTGACCTTTGACTTTTGGCCACCAAATTCAAATCAGTTCACCCTTGAACCCATGAACTTTTGTACAAATTTGAGGTAATTCTCTCAAAGAAGTCTTAAGATATTGCATTCAAGAGGCCAAAAAACAAAAATGTGTTCTGTGAGGTCAGAGTGACCTTGAATTTTGACCTGTGGCAAACAATCTATACTCCTATACATCGTAATGTCTGCTTTTCTGGGGAATTTTCATCCCCTCAGTGGAATTTCATTGTATATCAGTCACAAAACATGAAAATCACATCAATCAGGAAAAGTGACTTTTGCATTTTCCTCTCTTGTCAAACGTTCAGGAAAGTGTGTCTGTGTGCGTCTGAAGACAGGATATAGGCCACAGGTGCCATGGAAACAAGCTAGAGGGAACAGAAACTGAAACAAGCTGGAGAAGACAAGGAAACTGAGGAGGAAAGAGAGGAGGAGTGAGATGTGGATATATGGTTGGCAGAGGGGAGTGATTTGAAAGACTATGAAATGTAATTCCTATGAGCAAAAGTGAAAGCAAACATGTTCTAAATGTAGTGATATCACCCTTTGGGAAGGTGTGAAATTACAATGTGTATATATTCATAGCCTCGGAGTGTTGAAATCTTGTGAGATTGTTTTGTAGAACCTTTTTGGATTAGGTTTTAAAAAGGCATTTATAGTCCAACCACTCACACACCTAGGAGACATAATGTCTCAGAACTGCTGCCTACTTGATGATCAAGTCCACAATTTGCAATGAAATCAAAGGAGAACTTCTTCTCCTGGGAGCTGTCTGGAAAATGAAACCCCACTAAACAGCCTTGTGGTCCTCAGCAGTGCAACCTCTTGCTGAGGCCAAACCCAAAACCCTCTGGCTGGCCCAAACACCTTGCATCATCTGAACCAAAGAAGTTGCATTGATCCAAGTCCCCAAGCATTACTAATGCATAGATCCTCTCATCAATAATAAATACTCCCTGGCCATCCATAAGTGAGATGGGAGACGCCTGCTTAGTGTCAGACAGAGCACACCCACTTCAGCCCAGAGCTAGCTTTCAAACCTGTCACTACACATCAATACAGTGCTAATGCAGGCCTGACGCTCAGTGACTGACTGGGTTTGGCAGTTCATCAGGTAAATAGTCACTTTGGCTAAATTAGAATTCTCTTGATACCAAGTCCAGCATTGAAATGACTAGAAAAGATTCAACTTTGATTTACTTTTCATTGATTGCAAACACACAAACAGGCAGTCACATTCTTGAAATGATTTTAAACCAATCTTATGGCAGTATTTAAGAATGGACATTGCACCTCCTAAAAGAAACAAGCACTCCTTCAGTGGAATCTTAAAGCATCTGTAAAGAAAATGACAGTCACAACAATCTTAAACGTAAGGAACTGTTTGGTGATACTTTGGCTACCTCAGGCCTGACATGGACCATCAAATAAAATCTGGGATAGAGGCAATGACACTCTCATACATCAGTAACTGAATGTTCCCTAAACTCCACCACCGCTGCCGCCAAACAACAATTTTCCAGAGCTTCTCTCCAAAGCTTTGCAGCTATAGCGTCAAGTTTTGGATCTCTCAACATGTTGAAGCTATAGTACGAGTGATACATGGTTTACAAAGTCTTTGGAAGGTTGTATCATTTTTTTGCCTTTCCAAAACTAAAGAGTCAAGTGCAGTATTGTTATGAAAGAATTAAAGCATGTGTTTATTTCCTTGAGTGTTAGCCACTAACATTAGCATGTACAGTTAACTAGCTTACTACCTATAGTAGAAATCTAGCATTATTTTTAAGGCCAAGTAGAATATCATTATCTAACTACAATATTTAGTGGGGTCACTATATGACAGCATCTGAAACGTTTATTGTCATATTTAATAACCTTTTACAGAATTATGAGCTTATGAAATAAACAAAGAAATTGTAGTAACAGTTGTGGTTTTAGCCATCAAAATCAAATTTTAGGAATTAAAGCTGATTTAGAAATCTTTTTATGTGTGTTCAATTTTAGTAAGCTGCACAAATGAATGTCAATATGGATCAAATGACTGTGTATGTAAATAGGCAGATGCTAGCCATATAAACTGTATTTAGTCATTTTAAGTCATTATGTGTCAGTTTTACATAGAGTTTATTAGATTTTCTGATTTCAGCCTATATAACCCTTTTTCATGTCCCCACCTGAAACTACAACTAACAAAATGTAAGCTTAATCTCAACATATTTTAACAAAAATCATCATTGAATGATATTTAAAAATATATATTTTGTAAATACTTTTTTTTAAACACAGCCCTCATGTAATGATTCCAGCAGCTATTTTCAGAATTGGAACTGTCTGGAGAGAGCAGTGGGGCTAGTGAGGCAAATGCTATGCTTCCACTTTCTTCAGTTATCATCTGTTCTGGCAGCAGGAGTCTGAGCAGAGGGAGACTGATTTCCTAAGACGAGTGCACGTCTACCACATCAACCTCCACACCATATTGAGATTAAACGCTCATTAAACTCATTTTTCTTTCTTTAGCCCCCACCCTTTCTTTCTGCATCTTTATCCCCATCTCTTCATTTCTCCATTACGATATAGTTTTTCTTGGAGTGACAGCGGGGAACAACCTCTTTTAAGCAGGCTGGATTACACAGCAACACAACAACAGAATCATGGCTGTCCAGGGAATAGCCACACCCTGACCTTCTATGTACCAAGGGAATGCTGCTCTGTCTAAGTCCAGGAAAGGTTAATTATAGACAGTTGAGGGTATGACTTGATATTTCCAATACAAATCATTTGAGGACATGCAGTCATAATCACACTGCTGCTTCCTGTTGTAAAATGTTAGGCAAAATAAACTAAATTATCACTTTACAGACAAAACCAGAGCTGGAGCTCTGAGAATATGCTGCCAGGGCCTGAGATGTCGCCTCAGATGTTTTCAGCTAAGGTTTTCTTTTTGGCGGCAAGGCTCTTGGTCACCATGGTGACGTCTGGGTGTCATCCTCACAGACCATCTGTGTTGTTGTTTGCTGTCCAAAAAAAAAAAAAAAAGAGGCAGCATGGAAGGGTCAAACACACACACACTCACACTGACACACACTTATCAAAGCACACTTGTGAAGACAAAAAATACACTGTATGAGAACAAAAATGGAAACAAATGCTCATTTATATGCATTATATTTATATCATTATAGACAGATGTTTGCTGGCACTGTGGATACACATGTGAACATGCAGTAAGCCCTATTCAAACATACATACACACACTACAAACACACATTTCTTTCCTTGCCCACAGAAAAACAGCTGATTTAAAAAATCAGCCTCCGGTCAAAATCTCACACATGCACACACACACATGCTTAATCTCAATCCTGACTATAACCTAGACCTAATCCTAATTCTCCCCTCAACATTAAATTGCTTGAGGCTCGAGATTTGGATGAAGCATAAAAACACATCAAATGTATGTCCAGTTTATGCTTGATTCTTTTGTCTCCTGTTGAGCTGAGTCACAGTGTGAACAGTCACTGGATCAGCTAGATACACTGGGTGCTTCCTCTTTATCCTTGGAGTTATTTCCAGACAAATCAGACCAGACGTCAGAGAAGTAACCCAGTAATTGTGTCACACTGGTCGATAGCAGTCCTCCTATTAAATTGACTTTCTCTGTATCTGTCTCTACTGACTGAGATCTCCTCATTTAACATTCAACATGGCGGATGTGGCATGGTCTAGTGTGTTGTATGTTCTCTTTCATTATCTGATTTTAAAATGTCTACTTCATAAGATTTGTAGTCAGAATAAGACAACGTGACTGGCTGGTATGATAGGCAGGGCGGCTGTTTCAAAAGCGATTACTGTAACAATGCCTATTATTCTTATGATACTGTTGATCTGCCAGTGGCCACTCAAGCGGAGGGCTTCAAACATCTACATTTGGGAAAGAAGTGGTATTTCACATCTCACCTTGGCTCAGTCAAGGGAAAAAAAGGGAACAAAGGATCAAATGGAAAAATATTTATATTAATGTGGCCATTGTTGGCCAAGGAAGTTCATCCATGCCCAGACCCCATTGAGAACTTTCTTCCATCAACAACCCCTTCC
The DNA here is from genome assembly GCA_033238685.1 of Lates japonicus. NCBI lineage: Eukaryota > Metazoa > Chordata > Actinopteri > Centropomidae > Lates > Lates japonicus. The sequence continues at coordinate 809,660 of BRZM01000127.1, read as the reverse complement.
ATGCTGCCCAGCTCAGTTCTGTCTGGGATGGTGTTCATAAAGATGACCTCATAGGTTGTCTGTGCAAGTTGCCTATTTTGACCCATATTCCTATTTTCACGGCATATCTACAGAAAATTTCACAGAAATTTAGGTTTTTGTGATTCACCTCTTAAAATGTTGCTCAGCAGAAAATCTAATTTGAATAATACTGATAGGTGAAAGGTCAGGGGATCACCAAAATCATTAGGATCTATCATCTGGGGACCATGCATTTCAATGCAAAATTTCATGATGATCAGCGTATCATGCTCTTGATCAAAGTGTCAGAAAGTCAAACGCACAGATATAACCTTTCACTTTTTCACATTTTCATATGATAAAACGTATTTTTTTTGCCACTTGCTGTGTTAAGTTCCGTGTAAATCTTTCCTGGGAAAAATCCACTAACTCACAGGAAGCGATGCTATTTATGCTCCTGGATAGTTAGAATAGAGAGGAAACCTCAGTGGTTAGCAAGTGTGAAAAATGCAGCGAGCACAGTCGGTTATTTCTGTGTGATGTGTGATAAAAGCTTTTTTCTAATCTAAGGGATCCCTCATGAGGGGGTTCGCAGTTGTAGTGAGTTGTGAAAGGGACTTGGGGGGGGTTGAAAACTTGCCCAATCTAGTGGGTGGATGGTCTACTGTGGAGACGGCACAGGAAATTAGCTTTAATCAGCTAACTGATCAGATATGAGTCATGAGCCATTTATAGCCCTGCATCTGAGAATGAGTCCACTCTGAAGAGAAAACTTGACAGAGTATATACAATTAAGTTAGATGCAGCATCAAAGTATTTTCCCATTATATTTAAGAAATCAGAATGAATTAGTGACACTGTAAATGTGGATTAAGGTTTTTTTTTTTTTACCTTTTTGACCTAATACTCAAAAATACTTTCCTCTAGTGGCTAATGATCCCACCAGAACTTTTTTCCTGACACATCAAATGTCACTTTGTAATCATTTCCCAATTTAATTTCAGATCATTTAATTTAATTCAGGTAAGTTTTCAGCTTTTAGACAAAGTTCTTATGAAACTGCTTTTTTTAAGACAACCCTTAACAGTTAGTATGTATTAATATGTCTGCTACAGTTATTTATGGTTATGTTCAGGCACACACAGCACTGGGTTAACGTTTGTGAAGGATCATGGTCTGGTTTAATTCAGAAAAAATTACATTGACTTCAATACAATGTGCTGATTTAAATTTAACCAAAACCATAATTTTTATTAACCATAAACAACATGTTTTTGTTGTATAATCCTGACCACAGCTGGGAGCGTACATGGACACAAACTGCTATGTGACTGTGCCGGACTGTTTTAGTATCTACAGAAAGTCACACATCAGATTGGTTTTAGTATTTAAAAAATTCAAACAATATACAACCCTACTCACGTTATCGGCTTCTCATATACACCACCATACATATCATATAAGCACTTTATGGTATTGATTGGACTTTAAGACATCATCAATAAAAGGCAAACATTAGCATAAAGCAAATGTAATGTTGACATTTCATTCCTAGATAACTGCGGCTCTGCTTAAAAGCCAATAAAAGAGACAGGCAGAGGCAACGAATCCTGATGATTCGCTGTTATTTGACTGAATATGTGCTTGTTGCTATAATAGAGAATCAGCTGAGTCACAGAAAGAAACAGGGGTTGAAAATCCCTGAACTCTGCGTTTGCTGAAACAACACACCAATGTCTTTTCCAAGCTGTCCTCGCCCTGCAGGACAGAAAGCCATGAACCTGAAACCTTCCTGTGCTCATCAGAAAATGAAACCTGTGTCTTCATCGTGGACAGAGTCTTCCTCACCTTGAACGAAACTCTACAATGTACAAGCATAGTGTGTGTGGGTACAGTCGGGCTGTGTGTCAAACCCCCTTTGGATGGGTGTGGGTGTGGAAGGGGTTAATTGAGGCGGTGGCAGATTAAAGTGCTTAAGGCTTTCATGAAGGAGCCAAGAACACGCTGTATTAAACTGAGGCTTTCTACAGCTGAAAACATCAAGTCAAGTGTGCGTTTGTGTCCAAATATGAAGGGTACAGCGCCTCTCTGTGAGTCAATTGCCCTGCACACAGCTCCCATAGGTCACCAGAGAGGTGTGTGTATGCATTTGTGTGTGTGCTCCACTGTGCCTGTCTAAGCATGGGGGGAGGGAGCACATCAATAATTCATCTATTGATTCTGAATGCCCCCCTGCTGCCAAATGCTTTGCCTCTGCTTCCACCAACAATTTACTTTTGTAGATTCAGCATTACTGACTCAAACACCTGCCTTCTCCTGAGCCTTTTTTTCTCCTCGGCTCTGGCTGCACTAAAGAAAAGTGTGAGTTTGTCACAATGGCGAGTCACTTCTGAGCCCCAACATCTACTTCTTGCAGAGGTGTTGTGCCTGACCAATCACAGTAGAGGAGGTAATTTCACCATGCCAATACTTGATTGCCAACACAATTACATTATTACAGTCTTATATGTAAAGCTTTACCCCAGTGAACATGATTTTCCTCAGCACAGCTACTAAATGTTGTTTTACACCACTAATAACGCCCACTTAATCTCTCCATTGTTTACAACAGAGTATGACAAGGACACACAATGCGTAAATTTCTGTTTGTTTTTTTGTTTTTTTTGTTTTTTTTTTACATTGTCATAATGTATAATGTATATGTATGTTGGCTACACAAGCAACCAACTAACATTAGCATATTTAGCTCATACCCATTAGGAAACCCAGCAAACATGCCCAAGGCAGCAAGCATTCTGGTCTATGAATGGAGGTGTGGCTACATGCTAATTGCTGTGTTTTTTGTGTTATTTTGTCTTAGTTTTGGGGTGAGGTGGGGTGAGGTGGGGGGGTAAGTGGTTTTCAGTGTTTGTCCATGAAAGAACACTTGGTGTTTATCAGGGTGGACTAGTTACAGTATATGTGAAATGGTAGATGGAGCCACGTCACTGAACACCCCTTGCTGTCATTTTGAACATTCACACACTCTCTAAATTAATGTGTACGAAGTTCAGAGGAGTCGAGTGAAGGCAGCACGGCTTCAAGACTGAGGCAGAATGAGCAGGACAACACTGAATCTGAATCATCTAGCATGAAATAACAGTATGATACACATCCCTACATCAGTCTTTTTGGTCAAAGAAAAGACTCGGCCAAGTGAGTCTGTTTGAGCTTCATCCCACAAAGCACATGAAAATGCAATAAGGCTGGTTCTGTCTCTGTGTCAGCTAGCCTGAGGAAAGAACTGGACTGTCATATATGTAGAGAGAGAATGCGAGAGAAATATGATCAGACAGCCGGAAGACAGGCGTATGAACATGGCTGAGGGGCGTCGGTGTACAGATACATGAACAGAGCTTTTCAAAAATTTTTGATGGTCCAGTATTCTGAACAGACTGCTTCCATGCAGCAGCAATGTCAAGAAACCAACCTTTCCTATCTACTTGTTGATCTGAAAACTACACATTACATGGTCTTAATGGCCTTAGACAAGAAAATCCATTCAATGCCCCGTGCAAAACAGTGTTCACAAGCATCCATAATCTCTTATTGCAATATGGTAACATGAGCATGAAAACCACCCCCAACCTTACCTTACCACTGCAGGTACAGTCTGTTGAGCTCTAAAGTCACAGTACAGCCTGTATTTGTAAATATTACACATTACACTTGTTTTATTGTCTTCCAAACTCTCGTGTGATGTGACTATTTTCGAATCAATCTGTGATCAAGTGATCACACCTGCACTAAAAGTTAGGCTGGTTTAGCTTGAGATGAATAATAACCCTGGGACCCAAACCAAGTCAGGATTCCAGAAAACTGTTACCAACCCCAATTTCTAAGCTAATGGACTGCATTACATACAGCTCTGCTTTCAACATCTGGACTAAATGTTGTTTAAGTATTGCAATAAAAATGGGAATTAATAAAATTATTGACTGAATTATTCCATTCTAGTCAGACCAACACTGGATTACTATGGCAGATTAAAAGATAGTAAAAGATAGTAAGAGTAAAAATAAATCGGTATTAATGGTCTCTTTCTTAACACATGACATAACCTTTTTTTTTAAGAACTATAATCGCACTAGGCAGGACATTTACAATGGAAAAAGCTTGTGGAAATAAATAATAGCAGGTTTCCGAAATTAAAAATATTTTGTCTGAGCTGGGTTCTGAAGTTAGCTATTGGCCAACATATATGATATACCACATCAGTATAAAGCCAACACTGTTGAGCGTCAAACCCAGACAATTTATTGGCTGGACTTTATGATATATTAATATTAGGCTGAAATGACTGGCTAATTAATTGACATCAAATTAATATAAAAACTTTGGCAGCTACTGACTGTTGGCATAAATTATTTTTCAAAAAACAAAAGCGCTACAAATTCATTGGTTTCAGCTTTTGAAATATATCGGATTTGATGCTTTTTCTGTTTTATGTGATACTAGATTGTTTTCAGGAGGTTGTATTGGATTTAAACAACCAAACAATTGAGAAAAATAATCCTTAAGCTGCAACCCTAAATAATGTAATATATAATAATTTAACAATTCATATTGTAATATTAACAGTGTAAATCAAATAATTATTTGATTCTAAGCTTAAAATATTTCTTATTTTCTGTCTTTATGAACACAGAAATCAGTGCTGGTTGAATGCTGACACAGGGTGATGGGTGTGCTCATGGTGGTGGCTGCAGAAACACAACAATAACCAACAACCAGTCATGGATGATATCCTATATGAGGTAAGGGTGACAAAATCTGGTAGCTGATATCTGTGTAGCGACGTCCACAGCAAAGAGGCACACAAAGAGCAAACAGACCCCCTGTCAGCAACGAGGAGGGCCTCCTCCTACTACTCACCACTGAACCTGTTCACAACAACAACACACCGAGACAGAGGAATACAGAGAGGAAAATACAGGGAGCTAAGTGGATGTGAGGGAGCATCGGAGGAGTGTCCATCAAGGGGAAAAAAAAAGAGGTTAAAATCAGCAGAGATGGAGAGCTCCACTGAGAGTAAAGCTTTTCTCCAGGGGTGAAGATGGAGATGAAGATGAAAGATGGAGATGGAGCAAAATCAAATAAGCTGAACACACTCTGGCATAACAAAAACCTTCTAACCAAAAAAAGACAAAAAAAATCACACACTCCTCCACTATTCTCCACCTGCTCCCTCCTCTACTCCCAGCTCTCCTGCTACCAGGAAAATCAGGCACTATTCCTCACACTCCTCCTCTCTGTGCCATGTGGCTCTCATCTATTCAGTTACCTTCTTGGGTCTCTTTCTCCTCTGTCCCAGCCCATTGGTAATCGCTGGGGTCCAGCTTGTAGTGGGAGTGGTTGTCCTCACTGATTCTCTCCCCCCAAAACAACCACTTTTCACTCCTGTTTATTCCTCTTTTTTTTCCCTCTTCTTCTCTCTATCCTCTCGTCTCGTCCTGTTTCCCCCCTCCTCAGTGAAACGGAGCGAGCCGACCTCTCTCCTCTCTGGTCCTCACTCCTCTGACTGAGCAGAGCGCCGAGCCAGGCGGAGAGGGGGGAGTGGTCGGGGAGGGAGAGGAGGGGGGAGGGAGGAGGGAGGAGGGAGCACGATGGTGTTGCTATGGCAGCAGCTGCCACCAGTGTTTATCTGGAAACCTTGCTGGCAAACCAAAATAGTAGCCACACGCGCATGCACGCACACACACACTCTTAGCAGCCTTATGTGTTTTCTCGCACATTTTTTTTTCTTCTTTTAATAACAAGTAGAACCCAGACCAGGAGGGTGAAAGAGCTCAGACATGACAGTAACAGACTGAGCAATGACATAAACTGAAAACAATACAAATGTGGATGTCACTGTTATGAGGGCAGGCAGAATAACAGTAGTAAAAAAATATCAAGAAACAGAAAAGGAAATAAAAATATGAATGAAACATATTCATTGTACAATCATATAAAGCAAAATGCTCCTTTACATCTTTTCAAATTGAATATCTTTGGGTTTTTGACTGTTGGTCAGGCAACACAACACTGGTGAATATGTGTCTTATTTTCTTTTTTTGAGCTTTTTATTCATTTCACACGACATAAAACTATGTATGGAGATGCAGACATAGTCTCACTTATCACTTATCTTATACAAATGAAAACGAAGGCAATGTAATAAAGAAAATTAAGAAAATAAAAGACAAGTGATTAGAGCTCTGACATTGCTTGTATCAGTGGCAATCATCTTTTAACAAACCTGTCTGGTCTGAGCTGTAACCTTGCTGTGAATTTCTCCATAGTAAAGATCTTTTTTTACCTCCTCTCTCCATTGTATTATGTTGGGAGCCTGTGGCTTCAACCAGACAATAGTTATCATTTTCTTTGCTACTAAGAGCAGAATTCTCAGTAAATAGATCAAATCTCTATTCATTCCTATTATCAGGTCCACGACCAATCCACAACCTCTCCAACACAGCTCAGATGTATTACTATATTTTGAGGTGATAGATGGAGTATTACGTGTCTTATTTTCATTGTGCTTTATTTATTTTGAGTGTTTTTTTTCCTAAATGTGATGTATGTGAGTTAAAGTAGTGAACATACTTTCTTCTTCTGAGTATGTTTCCTTATGTTGCAGTGTGTTGAACTCTCTCAGCTGCAATACTTTTCACAGACAAATTAATTGATAATGAAATTTGCCTTAGCTGCAGCTAGAGCTGTGCCAGTGTACTGTTTATATTGTGATAAAAACATCTGATAAGTGTAACTACACTGCCAACATTTTCTATTACCACAGATAACTTTTAACAACCAACCTGCTGGTATTTATGGTGTTTTTAGATATATTCTCTATTAATGTCTCTACAGAATTTCAGAAAATAGTGAAAAATGTCTGTTGCAGTTTTCTGCAGTCTATGTTTTGTCTGATCAGCAGCTCAGAGATTCAGCTTACAGTGATAGAAAAGCAGAAAATCTTAAATAATTGAATTTAAATTGAATGGAAATGGACCTAACATCAATCTGAAATCACTACAGAGACAGGAATCTAACCCTGTGAATCTGGCAGCCTAATGCCTGTAGAGATGTGAGGTGACAAAGCCCCAGAAGCAGAGCCTCATGTTACATGTTGTTCTACTCAACTGTGAAACAGAAGCCAGCACGTTCGGGGCCCTCCTCTATAGATTCAGTCGATAAACTTCCACCCAGTGAGGATTACACACCCAGACACACACAGAAAATCCACACAACCTTGTCAGTCTTTGTTGTCTGAAGGCAGTCAGGTCTTAAATCCATGTGTACCCACACACCCCTCCCTCACTCACACACACACACACACACACACACACACAGGCAGCTTTATGAGTTCCTTTGAAAAAGCATTGATCGCCTGTATCTTAATGATGGCCCCTGGCTATGGGCTCCCAGTCACAGCAGGTTGGAGCAGCATCCCATTAATGGATAAAAAATGGAATCTCTGTTTTCATATTCTCTATCACCACCTCATCTTTAGCTCACACATACACTGAAATAATAAATGTTAAAAATGAATCTGTGAATATTATGGTTCAGATATTTCTGTCTCTCTTTCATTGACCGTCCTTTTTTTTTTTTTTTTTTTTTGCACTCAGGATCTTCACATTCCATCTCTGTCTCTTAGATGGCACTTTGCACTTGCATCAGTCACACACTTAAACACGCTGACCATGTTAACACCTGCTCCCGTCAGCTGCTCTGACAGCTCCTGGTGTGTGTCAGGGTGTGAGGTGAGTTAAGGTGACTATAAGGAACAGACAGACACTGTCTCCTCTAGGATGACAGCCAGTCTATAGTGGAAATTAGCTGTTACACAGCAGGGCTGTAGTAACAATTTTATGCACACTTACGTCAAGAGTCTAACTCCCCCAATGCATACCAACCCATACAAAAAATGTACAAGAAATTAGGCCTATAATATAAACTTTTTCTAGCTCTGGTGGGGAAATTCTTGTGTATTATTATTATTTTGGGTTGGTCTAAAATGACATACTGAATTACTACAGTATGTCTATAAAATAACCATTATGAGACACACCTTTCTGTACAATGGTTGCTAAAACCCCCAAATTTCAGGGGAAGGAAGGACCAATATTTCCAGTATAATGGTAGTGTAGCTACAGCCCTGCTAGCAGTATGTTGCCCTTTAATGGGATCCAATGAAAAACACTGTGTTTCTGTAATAAATGCACCCTTGGCAGCATGATTTGTTCAGAGCAATAAATCTATCCTGGCAACTACCTGTGATCCAATAAAAATATCTTTAAACAAACAGTGAAATTTCAATTTATTTTGCTGTAAATATTCATGTTCCCTAGAGGATGACACCTGATGGTGTTAATGATTTGCCAAGCCTTTCCTGTAGTGCCACCATCAGGCCAAAATGTCCACTTCTACACAAAAATTATCACATTCTAAAATGACTGCCATGCCAGGATAGGATCTAAGGATCCAAAGAGCTTTTCTAATGCCTGCATGAGAAGAAAATGTCTCTTCACTACACTAGATGACGGATTATACTGGCTGAATACCCATGATATTTGTGGTGATACTGATCAACCCAAAGGTTGCCCCCTGACCTTAATCTTTGGAAAAACAAGTCTATGCTGTGCTCTCAAAGGGTGTAAAGTATGAGATTACCCTTACATTTACTGATACCATTCATGCTCCCCAGAGGATGCACACTATTTTTGTTTATTTGTTTGCTTTTGCATTTTGTATCAGCCTTTTAGGATATCGCCACTTCCTGTGGGTATTCATAGTCCTAAGAACATTAGCCATGACAACTTTAGTGACTTCCTGACCTTTCCTCTGGCTCTAGCCTGAGACTGAAACTTTCACTTCAACATAAGAAAAATCTAAAACTAATGAGCACATTTCCATTGGCATACCCAAATATAGTGCATGATCCTCAGGAGATGAACCCTTTCTATTTCATGTGCTTTCCGAGCACCACCCTCAAGGCTGTCATCAGCATAACACTAAGTATTGAAATCAAATCAATGAAATTTGCTGTGGGTATGATCGCCAGAGAATCAACCCTAATGTTCTGGTGACCCCCCAAGCTACAAACTCATCAATTAACCAATTAACTAATTAACAGAAAAATAATCCCAAACTATTTTGGATAATTCAATAATGAAAAAAAAGATTTGCTGCTTTTTAAAAGAATCATCTTGAATGTCTTTAGGTTTAAAACAATCTGAAAATGCACCTTGGTATCTGAATATGATGGCTGTTTTTTTTTCTCTATTTTCTTATGTTTCATAGACTAAATGATGAATACATCAAGAAAGTAACAGTTGCAGCCCTACTTCCAACCTTTCCAACCTGCAAATGTACCACTAATACACATGTATATGTATGTGTTTCAACCTGTTTCTGGCATCAGTCTTGCAAATGCCAGAGGGCACACCTGTGTGTTGGCACCTGCTGGGCAGCAAGGGGGGGAAAACGGCAACATGAGCAGATGGAGGAGAGAAATAGGAGGAATAGGTGGACAAGGAGAGAGTGTGATATGTGTCTGTTGGGGGTTCTTTCGCGTCAAATCAACTCTCCTGACCAGACCAGACTGGACCAGAGCAGACCTAACAAGCTAGAAATAACATCATTATCATCGAACACAGGCAGATATGTTAATCGTACACCTTATTAGCCCAACACCATCTGTTGCATATCTGTGCAGCAGACTTCACATTTACATCTTCCTAGGGTCTCACAGAGGGAAGCGTTCAGACATGGTGTGACACTGACACACCCATCACACTGTAGAAAGTAACTAATGAAAAAAGTAATTTTAAGGTCTCCATGACATGGGCACTTCAACTTTCTCGAAAGCTGCTGCTTCCTGGAAAACACTGCATCGTCAGTAGTGACCTCATACTAACCAAAATGTCCAACTGATGAAGTCATCAATATTTCAAAAATCCTCCTTTCTGCTATTCCTTCATTCTGCCTTTTACTCCCTAACTGAATATCCACTGGTTTACATTTGATTGATCCCTCACTGTCAAACCCCATCATGGACTGTTAGGTTGGATGAATGTGTCAGACATTTTTGACCTGATGGTGATGCTAAACCTGAAGTCAAGCAAAGCAGTAAAAACAAAAGTTAACATTGACCTGATGGTGATGCTAAACCTGAAGTCAAGCAGTTATAAAAAAGTTAACAATTAGGTCAAAACAAATAGAAATTATCCGCTGGGGACCTCGCATATCCAAACCAATTTTCTTGCCTTGTCTTGTCTGATCAGGGACTACAATGACTTGTCATTTATCAACACTTTTCATTACAACACTAAGTCTCTACAGGACAATGGGACTGGACACAGCCTCTGATTATGATGTAACAAGCATGCGATGAGCTTGATGCAAACACAACCCCATGCAGTCCACTGCTTATTGTCAGTGGAAATGACACATTTTGTGACAGAAACAATGCACTCTTTATCTAGGAGAGCACTTGATCAGACGGTGATGTAACTAAGAAAATATTGCTGCTGCAAGAAGGCAAAGCCCTCCAGCAGGCATGTGGTCTCTGTAGATGAAGAGATCCTTCAGACCTCAACACCCATGAAATCAGAGATACATGTAACAGAGGACAGTTTTAGAGCCTTCCTCTTGCTGGTAAAGAAGATTAGATTCTCTAATACTGCATCAAAGCAAAAATCAAGCACTGAAATAAAACAAAAAACCTTGTGTCTCACCACTTTTTGACCTACAATAACTCACCATAACACATGACAGACTATATACACAGTGTGTATTCACTTCTTGGACTTTTAATGTGCAATTCCATGAACACCACAGAAAGATTTAAAAGGTTTTTACTGCAAACACAGCTTAGGAAGGCTCATTAAAATTTAACAACAGCAATATGTTTGTGCACGCAAAGCAATTATTTTCTAATGAGACACTGTCAGCAATTATACTCCCCTCTGGCTGATGTTTGCCAACAGAACAAGACATCCCAAGTAGCATACCAACAACACACACACACACAGTCAAATGACATTTTCCATCAGTTAAAAGAACACTGTCAGCCTAAATACATGGCAGAAATCAAATCTTCATAAAAGCCATACAGGTGTTGTATTACTTTCCTTTGTCTTCATTCCTGTCATTATATCTGTTAATGGCTTGCCCACCTTTCATTTTGACTGGAAGAGATTTGATACTGTAAAATAACAATAAGAGGCCAACTGACAATGTGTTAGCTGAACTGGCTCTTTATCCTGGGTGATGACATTCCATTCACTGTAGGTAGATAGGCACAAATGTAGTGCAATTCAAAAACACAAAGTTTAAGAGACTAAATTTCAATTCATGACTTCAGCTGTAATACAGAAGGATCAAATATCCGAGAATATCCTTACTAGAGACACAACAGAATTGTTTGTGTCTCTAGTTTGTTGATACTATCAAAAAAGTATGTTGTTTTCATTTGCAAGATGTAGGCTGTTATCTGATCATCTAAAAGTCTTATGCTTGTTGTAAATGGCAGCTATACAAGTGGGTTGAAAGGCCTGTTGTCATAGCATCCTCCTGACTGCATCCCACTGCCACACCCCTGATCACAAACCAATGAGACGATCATCAACAAGAAGCCACGTGAATCAGCGTGCCCACAGGCCTAAATGTTCCAGATTTCAAGAGGCACACATCAGCCGCAGCTCCATAATTGCAGAGGTATGTGGGCACAGATGTGTTTGCAGAACTCAGCACAAGAGGAGTGCAACTGTTTAACGCAGATACTGCCTCACCCACTCCTCCATCACACCCCTCCCCATCCCCGATTCTGCCATCCAGGGAGGTTTCAGATCCTGTCAGACAATCCAACAAATGCTTTGTCTACAGGCAACCCTGAGGCATTTACAGCACTGAAAAAACTCTTGGTTGCATCTGTGCCCTACCAACAGTGCTGTGGATACTTTCAACAATGACTACTAACAAATGGAATCTCATACAAGCTACCAAAAATGTATAAAATATTTAAAGTAAATGGATATGATATACACTGATCAGCCACAACATTAAACCACTGACAGGTGAAGTGAATAACACTGACACCTTGTTTACAATACAATGTTCTGCTGGGAAACCTCGGGTGCTGACATTCATCTGGATGTTACTTTGACGTATCACCCGCCTAAACATTCCCAGGTTGGGTCAGTCTCAATGCATCAGTCCAAAAGGCTTCATCAGTTCAGAACTGATGAGGAGAAGCTATCTTCAGAGCCTAAAAGAAGTCAGATTGCCTTCAGCTCTAGCACTTAAAGCCAGTGGTTTTTAATGTTGTGGTTGATCCGGTGTACTTATGTATGTACATTCTGCATGGGCTCCTCTTTGTAATAACGCTGCGAAGTTGGATTGGACACAAGAGCCTTTCAGGAATTGCAACTCAACTGGCTGAAATTGCATCACCCCAAAACACTCTGGACAAACTTGAGCGTGCAGCAGAGAACTTGACGAGGGACAAATAAGTACAAAGCAGCGGAGAGAGACCACTGCTGTACTGTGCAGTCAGAACTGAAAAATAAGAATAATGCCACAAGTGGGGAGAGGAAAACCACAAACTCTTTCAACCTTGTAATGTAGCATGTGAGTATTGCATTAATATTAACTTGAAAAAAAATCTCTGACCTATTCTTTAATGGGTTTAATGGTCTATTTCTTCAGCTTCAATAAGTCGGTCATACATACAACAAAAGTGAAACTATGTGTTAAGGAGACAGTGTGTAATCAGTAGTGGGGCTGTTGTTCTGTAACTAATAATAATCACTACGGAGTTACATACACACACATTGACTGGCTAATGATCTGGCCATGTGAGTGCTGAAAACCCAGCTTAATCAAGCAAGTGCAACGGGAGTGTGTTGTTTTTTTTGGGTTTTTGTGTGTGTGTGTGTGTGTGTGTACAGTGCACGCACCTGCCTGGAACTATTATTACTAAAGAAGTCAAAACAGGGAATTCTGTTCCTCCTCTTGCATTAAAACACAAGAAGAAGGCAAGATTCTTCACTTTATGACCTGGAAAAGAGAAAAAGTCTTTTCAAACTGTTTCCCAGACAAACTCTGATCACACACACACACACACACACACACACACACACACAGGCCTCAGTGACACTGACCTGGCCTGACACCACTTCTATTACGATGCCCGGCTGTGATGGTTGGGAGGAAGAGATGGCATTACACACTCATACACACCAAGACAAAAGGAACTCCCACATTCCACAGTGTCACTGAATGCCTCCCATCCTACACACACACACACACACACACAGAAACACACACATAAAAACTGCTTTAATCAAAGTGATTTAGCAGCACACAGCTCATCAGAGTCCCTAAGGAGTGACTTTGAGAGATACTGTTAATGAACACATCTGTCACACTTCAACAAGAACTGGAGACAAATCTAAACTGACGAGCTGGAAGGAGAGAGGGCAGAGGACAGATACATGGTAGCAAGTCAAATAAACAGGAATAAAAAATCACTTTTTCTTTTTTTTCGCTTAATATCATCAGTGAAATGGGATTTAATTAAATTGTAGTCTGTATCTCTACACCGGTGCAAAGCTGTTAGGTTTAGGTGAGAACAAATCTGTTCTGTGTCTAAGCTTCTGTTCCTCTCTTTCAGCAACACTTGGAGTATTCTTAGGGAACAGAGGGATTAGCATTTAGGAAAGACCATGATTATGCACAAGTGTGGATTACCCAAAGGGCAAGTGGGCCAAATACCTTCAGGCCTCAAACCATAAAGGGGCCTGATAATCCACTGTTTCACACAGCCCAGTCTCACCAGGAGTTAGACGAATATTGGACAATTCTGCCGAGTTAAATCTAATCTAATCGAGTCTAGTGCCAATGCAGGAAGTAGCATGTTGTTTTTGTAGCGTGGAAAACTGGCATTCCTGTAAGACTGTACTTTGTATGTGTATACACATGAACTTTATGAGTGTGTATGTATCTATACAGTCACACAAACTCCACTATGAAGACAAAAGGAAACACCCCAAGCAACTCCAAGATACAAGAACATTTCCACTGAACATCCCTTGAAATCCAGTTAAATTAAACATTAAAGGGGAGTTCCAATGATTTGACACAAGTATGTGTAGAGGACAACGACTATATAATGTCTCTGCTGCAGGAAGGTCTGTGGAAGGTTATAGTGTATTTAAGAAGATTTCATTTTATACACTGTGATGTTAAAGAGAGACACAGGGTTCATGGCTCAGGCTTATAATCCACAAGCATCAAAGCTGAAATGAGGAAACCTCTTCAGTTAGGTTGTTGGACACACTGCCAGTCCATTGGTAACTACACAATAACTGGGTTCATTATAAGCAGGCAAACATTATGAAAATCTCCCTGTTCTGCATTTTAAAGCCCAGCCTGCTCTTTGTATCCCCGCCCTTTGTAGCCCTCAGTGAGCCACGTGCCCTGTCAGCTGGCTGGCTGCCTGGCAGAGAGGGAGGGGGCATCTGGCTGAGCGCCAGGCTCTCTGAATATTTTATGAAAGGTGGGGTGGATGGGGGGTGTCAAGGGAGGGGTGTGGGGTGGGGGGGTGGGGGAGGGTGGGGTGGACAGGACTTAAAAAAGGATTATGTTTCTGTGTTCTTTTACTCTGCTGTCTGAAAGTATACAGTGAATATCTGGTAAATAAACATCTTGTACCAACCCCACTTTTTGTCACAGTCTAGTAATGACCTATTATATCATCTTATATTTTAGTGGTGTACATTACAATCTGCCACAGTGACATTCTTAATACGACCACTGGATGTCATAAAAGTAAGCTCACCCTACACATGGTTGATTTAAAGTAATTCTTAAAGCTAAAAGTTGTTACTTGTGGTGACAAATGCACAGAGAATTATAACTAACTCTGCAGCTTGACATAGCTTTGTAGTGTTTTTCATCACATTGTTTTGGTTTCATGGTTTAAAACCTTCCTGTTTTGGCAGTGCATTCAGCTGCAAAAGAACCACATAAATCTCAGGAGTTGTTTGGGGACTAAACCTGAGCTAAAAGGAGAATGAATATTGGACACATCCCATCAGGTAGACACAAACTTGACTCGGATGGATGGTAATGTTGCTCCGCATTTGTTGGATGCCGTTTGCCATATAAACATGTGTTTAGGACTTGTGTTACACTGCCACTAACTGACCAACAAATAAAGAAAGAAATAGAAAAAGAAAAAGAAAAAAAAATCAGGTAATGTTTCACACCACACATCTGATACAATTTTTAGTAAGTAATAGTGTAATATATGTTATATATGTATATTACTAATATATGTTATACCATATATCCTATATGGTGGTGTACAAATAGTGGCTTTAAAGTTACAATCCTTTAGATACTCAATGTTTAAAACCATATTTTTGATGCTACTTATGACCAGACTTGGCTCAGAAACACCCATTCAGTGTATTTACATTGCGTAATTGCCTCTCCATACTGTAGTTTTCTGGTGGAGCCTTTGCTAAACAAAATTCAAACTGTACCCCTACACATAAGAGACTGACAGAAAACAATACTGAACATGACATGGAGGACAAACCCAGCTCATAACCATCATAAACCAGTCACACTGTTCTCACTACCACCTTTTCAGAGCCAGTGACTGACCTGACTGCTCCTGTTAGATCTGCAGGAACAAGAACACGTGTCAGTCAATACTACAAGAAAAGCCTGTTTAAACTCTTTCCACTCTGCTGTCCTCCAGTGGGGCTCATGAGTGAATAAATTATTGTAGATACAGCATGGGCTCACAGTTCAGAGTACATGCTATTTATTGAATATTCTCTGAGTGAGAACGTTTTTTATGACCAGGAACGACTCCGTAAAAAAAGTTTCTGAAGAAACTCTGACTTGGCTGAATAATTTGTGCTGGATTACATTTGTTAGACTGTTAGTTTATTGATGTATGAAAGGGGTAGTTAAGGTAAGTTAAAGGTAAATTTAGGTTTTGGGCATTCGACCTTAAAGACAAAAAAAGAAATGAATCATGGGAAGAGGGTTAGTGACATGACAACAGCTCAACTGAACTGGGGATATTGCACCTATATTGTGTGTACCTGTGACCACTAGGCCATGGGGCCATTACTGAACATCATCAACAAAAATCTGTTACAGCCAAACAGCTGGAGGAGTATCCCAGATCTTTCCACCACACCCTCCTCTCTGAAAAATCAGTCCGTATACAAATACTGACTGATTTGGTTGGGATAGAAACTGATGTACTGAGCTGTTGAAGATATTCTCAGCTGACATTCTCAGGTTCACTGACCAATCAGCACAGTGTTTTTGCCACTAAACACCCCCTTAGTGAAAACAAAAGGGACAGATAGATGTGTATGTGAGGTGTGAATGTCCAGATAAATTCATAATATTCACTCCATGTAAACACTTTGAAATTTCAACCTAAAATGTTAGTGTTGCATATAAACCAGTGTCTGTCCATTTTAAAAGAGACATTATTTCCTTTGGAATGTGTGGACACATTAACAGCACTAAATGAAAACACTAGAGGCAAAAGCAACAAGCAACCTATTTACTACTTACATGCTAGTTCTGATATTTCTCCCTGCTGTCATTATTTTATTATGTAATTAATATTTCTCTTTTTATACATTTATTTTCTCAGTTTTGTCTCACAACAGGAGACTAAAGAAAACAAGTTAACACCTCCACAAAGTGAAATGATGAATTTAGAAGACTCCCTGTTTACTTGATGAAAATGAAAATCCACATATTGCTCCCTCATCTGTGCATTTCTCATCCATTATATCTGACTGATCCAAGGGTCCTCATATTTTTATGTAATTTCAGTTGGTGAATGGCGCCCTCTTTTGGATGCTTACTAACATTACATGGCCACAGTAATTTTCAATGTGAGTAAAGCCATTTAAAGTGATTTTCCATTAAGCACAATTATTAAAGCAATTAAGCCTCTATTAGATATAATATGAATGATTAATGATAAACTAACATGAATACAGAGTTTACTGAGATAACTGAACATGGTTCACATTGTTTTGTCCTCTCCCCCTCCTGATCCCCTCCACACCTATTGTGACTGTACTATGCTATTCTTGGCAGCAGCTCACATGACACACTAATGTGTCAAAGTGTTCTATCAAAGACACTCACACACACTCACATACACAGAGGAGACAGAGGGCAGGAGAGACATTTACTGTCCCTGTCAAAAATAACACAGTTGACAGTTTTCCATAAATAAAAGTCAGAAATCAGATCTGTGTTTGGAGTGGCAGCATGTGACTGGCATCAGCTGGCACTGACCTGGTGTCAGATTACTGCATCGCAGTCTGAGCACTCACATAGATAGAGTCACCATAAAATCACCTTTGACTTAGTTGTAGAGGAAGCCAAGCAGAAACATAAGAGCTGCAAGTAGCTGAAGTTTCTATTAAAGGACCACTCCACTGATATTACATGTCAAAGTCAGTTTACTACTTTAACAGTTAACACTGTTTAACCTGTCGAAACAAGGAACGTCTTGTGTGATTCTGAAGGAGCTTTGTCAAGTCTGAGTGAATAACCTTGATGATGTCATCAGAGTTATCCTAACGTAATAAACTTCTAACAGAAAGCCTGCTTTACAAATCTCACCAGTCTCCCAACTTCATTCAAGTGCAACTGGACACTTTTCAAATGGTGAGGCAATCAAGATCTTTACAAAGATACAGGTCAGAGTGGTCAATCTAATTAATTAACTAACCTACTAGATGATTAAAGCATTAGCCTAGCATATCTCATCATTGTCACCTCGAAAGTTCTTTCAGGTCTCATCAGAAAATGAAGATGTCAGACTAACCTCTCCCTGAGTCTTGTGTCTGCTGTGGTTAAAACCTTATGGCTATGAGCACCTTTATATCAAAGATACTGGTAGGGGTTTTCACCAGTCTGTCAGAAAAGGAGAAGCTTTTCAGATGAGGGGCTTCAAGATATCTATGTCAAGTCCAGCAGCCTTTAGCTTAGCATGACCTGGATGACTGACAACACATCTTTCATGCCAAAGCTCCAGAACAAGACTCTACAAACTCTACAAAAGAATGATAATCATTTTAAAACACACAAATTCCTACTTGTATGAAATCTGATTCAAATGTCTCATTAGAAGCAGTTAAGGTTTTCCCAAGGACAAGCAATGTGGCATACATTAGCTGAGCAACAACTAAGTGGTCATCATTCCATCATATCCAACTCATTTAAGTTCTTTTTTGTGCAGAAAATGGGTTGGACATCCTCCTACAGGACAGTCCACTGTCACAACAACCCAACAAAAATGTATAACGTTCACTGGCATTCTGCATCCACATACAGTAACATTTTAGACCTCACATTATCACCTACAGCAGCCAAGAATAAAAATGTAGACTTTTGCAAATTGAATTCAAGGCTTTTTAATACCTTCTAAGGCCCTCAACACGTTGCAACACCTGCAGATATAACATATTCATCCTCCCCAGTGGATGAACCCTTTTCAAGTTCAAACACTCACTGAGCTTACTAAAAGTACCATCTTCTGGACAAAATGTTAACTTTCACACAGAAGATATCTTTCAGTCAATGAGTTGATTACCATAGACCTTCTTGAACACATTCATGCTCTTAGGGAAGTGAACTCTTGATTTTAATAACCCCATGGCCTTACCTAAAAAAAAGTTTTACACTTCTAGGGTTAGAACAGCTATATCGTTAGCATGGGGTTACTTCTATCAAACACTTTTTCAACAATTCAGGCAGCTGCTAAAGTGAATTTCAGTGACCTTTAGTCTTGATGATAAAGGTGGATATTATGTATCATCTGATACATATCGACATTCAAAACAGACATGCATTACATGTTCGTGTAGCTAATAAGGTAGAATACCTTATCAGCTACACGAACATGTAATCAGTAATCCGTACTATACTTAAAGCTGTTACACACCTTCTGTTCTGTCACAACACAGTTTGAAAAGGACATAATGAATTATTTATGAAACCTTGAGAGGCAGCAGACTGAGGAGATGAATGAAGTGATTAAGAGCATCACAAAACACTGGCTATGGTGTTAAACAGGCAGAGGAAATCATCTAACTAATCATAGGCAAATCTAACATGTAAGATTGTCAGATACATAGTGACTGTTTATCAGTATGAATCCAACTGGTATAACCAAAGGTTCCAGTTACAGCATTAACAAGAGATGTACAGTATTATGTGTCAGTGCTGCCCCCTGCTGTTATCACATCAGCAGGATATTTATTATCATATTAATTATGGATACTCAAGATAGCATACACACATACAAACATATGATGACTCTCTGGGGGCATCTTCATAAAAAATTAATGCGTCTGCTTAACAGCTTTACTCAAGGGGACCAGAGCACACACAATGGATTCACTCATGTGAATGAGTGTGTGTGTGTGTGTGTGTGTGTGTGTGTGGATTCACAATTCATTGATTTCTTCTTAACAAAAGACAGACAGCACTCAGTCACAACTGATTTACATTAAAAGCAGGAGCTTCTAAATAGACTTGACATAAAAGATAAAGATCTTTCATGGTTCCCCATTTCATTACATCATTAGCTTCACCTCTCCGTGGAAATAAGCATCGGCATTCAACAACAGCATTACCTCAAACAGTGAGAGCATGAAAACTTGAAGCAGTGTTAGTTTTGGTTTTGTGCAGGACTCTGGGTAAATGTCAAAGGCTTGATTATAACTGTCCATCATATTCATCTCACATGAATTCAAATTATCATTCAGATGCATTCATAGATTCATAGTGACTCCACAACACAGAGCCTCAAGCTGAAGTGAGCACACTGAATCATCACTGACTGAACTGTCTGTATATAGTAATAGCTTTTACTATTGAAGCGACTCTTACTGGTGACTGAAGCTCTTGTTGTCAGCTCACCAGTTAAACACACTGTTGTATGCTACTTCCTGGTTAAAAGCTGGATGAAAGACTGAAAAGCACAAAACAATCATGATGTGATTTATTGCACATGGGTGGTTACTGAGCTTTCAACTACAGTCCAACTAATAAATCAGCCAAGACAATGTATCAGCCAGTATTGGCTTACTGCAGATACATCAGTGATGGAGTATCTGTCGGCAGATAAGTAACAGGACACTACATACATAGTTTGTCCACCAGAGAGCAATGATAGGGTTATTTCTACACTGTACAGTGAAAAAAATGAAAATGTAGGATCACAGCTATGGTAAACCATAACAGCACTAAACACCTTAAACTCACTTCCTTATTTCTAATATCTGTTAAGTATAGGAAGCTATTAATGTGCCTGTTGTACTGCATTTTCCTCTACACTGCTGTATTCTACTCCATTCAGTTCTTTTTCATCTTGTCCTGTGTTTTGCTATATGATCCTTCACTGTGGTAGAAGTCAGGTTGCCAGTGGTAATATGGAGATGTACGTGGAGGCTTCAGTGTCTGTCTCCTAACAGAGTTACATTCTGAATCTGACAGGCCAGTCTGCCACTGGAGCCTAACCAGACACACTAACTCAATACAGCAGACACACAAATTCTGTCTCTGACCATGAAAAATGAAGCTGCATCTAGAGGGTAATCACAGCTGAAGACAAACAGTTCCAACATTCAGACTGCAGTGTGTGGGGACTTTACAGCAAACAATTGTGACTTGGTTGGAGTTTAAAAGCATAAAAACAAAGAAGCATGAAAAGTTTGTTTTTCACCTGAAATAAAGGAATGTGTGACATGAAAATGTACCCAGACCTTCTCTGTGCCATAAATGATAAATACTTCAATTCAAAATACTACTGCACCAGCCAACACCAACCATTAATTTGAAACATCATAAGCTGAACAAATGTCACTCTCAGATCATCAACAAGTCTCCTCTATGACCATCTACTGTATCTTATCAGTGGTTTATATCACAATATGATGCCAAATAATCAGATCAGACACAATGTTGGTCTGGTTCTGTCTTCTGTCTCACCACACAACACTGCTGCTGTATGATCTCCATCCACTCACAGGGTTAGATCAAGATCAACAAGACCTATTTTTCTTTTTTCCTTTCAAATCTAATGAAAAGAATCAGATCAACAATGGATTGGTTCTACTAGCATGTACTGTCTGCATATCCAAAGCCCGATCTTATTCCTGCATCCAACAAAGAGAAACAAGTCACAGGGACTAAAGCCACATGAGAAGCTACGACAGAAAGATGATGTTACCTACAGTGAGGTCTCCGGTCTGCACAGCTCCTTCAACTTACCTGGAAGAAAAAAGAGAGAGTAAAGGCTTACAAAAAAATAAAATAACTGAAGAATGAGGGATCATTGAATTCAATCTTTTCCTGCTTTATTTTTTTTTGGCTGGTTGATAAAAATGCAGAAAACCATGAACACACAAGCCTGTAAACTTTTATCTGCTATTGGTGCTGAATATAAAGTGAAACTGTCAGCATCATGTTACCTTTCATAAAGGTGTGTTCAGACAGAAGGCAAAGATCACCTTGATCATGAAACATTTCCATCTTACACAGATGTGAACTAAATGCTTATGTTAGCATGCTAACATGCTTATAATGACAATGCTAAAGAGTGCTTTAGTAGGCCCAAGCACAGGCTGGATTTAATTGTATAATTTGTATAAATTTTTATAAATATGATACAAACATATATGGTATTGTAGAACATTCTCCCTCACAAATATGAACTTTACTCTCTTTACAATCCAGTGATTTGTAATGAAAAAAGTGTCACTCAGCAGTGGAGTTTATCATGATGTTATTTGTTTCCAGCACAGGTTTAAACTTGTTATGAATATTAAAGCTACTATGTTACATTTGAAAGACAATAATAAACAGTCCTTGTTGCTACAGCCCTCTTATTTGGTCTGGTATGACCAGTAGCTTTGTGAAGGCCGCACTTGCAGCCTCACAGCCACCATACACTTATAGTTTAGTTTCTTAGATTTTGACATTGGTTTACTCTAATATTGCACGTACACACAAACACATAAATGATGACATCATCACATCTGGCCAGACTTAGACAAAACGATGGGCCCCAAGAAGCAGTGGGCCTAAATCCAGGAAGTCCTAATCAGGCTGTACCAAGTGCCCACCACCTTGGGGGGTGAATGGGGGATATTTCATTGAAATATTTTGTGAGTTTTCAGTAGATTTAAGTTTGTTTGGATACTTTATTAATAGTATGTTTATTTCAATTTATAGACTAATTGTCCTGTTTAGTTTCTTTCTCTTTTGTACTTAGTGTGTTAATGTTTTATGTTAACCCTGTTGTGTGTAATTAGTCTGATCTGACAGTATATATGTCCCCTCTCACTCCCTGTTTGTTAGATCAGTTGGTTTGTTGAGTTACTTTGTTATCATGTTGAGTTCTGTTCATTTGACTTTGTTTGGCCCAGAACGTTATTGCTTTGGTTTTTGTAGAGTGACTCTTCTCATTTTTTGGCAAAATTTTGAGTTTGCATCTGCCGTGGAAAGAAAAGACTGAATCTTAGCTATGTTGCATAGGTGAAAAAAGGTGGTCTTGGTACTGTCTTTAATGTCACATGCTTATGGTGGCTAATGTTAGCTGACCTTCAATAGATATTGCTGTGTTACTGATGTTTCAAAGTCAGTTTGCTGCCTTTATGACTCTTATGTAATTGTGCTATCATTACAGTACATTTTAGTGGCATTTGCCATTATCCTGTTACTTGTGGTCAGGGTGGCCGCTGCACAGCTAAACTTACACATGATAACTTTAAACTGCAGCTAAGCAAATGACTAAGTGATTCTTGAAGATGTCTCTATGATGTGTACCCAAAGACAGGATCAGAAAGGGAGAAGTACTATTGCTGTTTGGGCAATGGACAATGTCTGCAGAGCAGTCTGCCTTTAACTACCTATCTGGCTGCTAAATATGACTGATCTATAAACACACATATACCAGTGTGTGTGTGTGTGTCTGCTGTTTGACAGATCTAGATACAAGACCAAGAGGAGGTAAACAACAGAGGCTATTTCACTATCTGTTGGTTCATCCATTATGCTGTCAGTCTCCTCTAAGTGCTGAGTCATGCTACATTCCGCTAAAAGGGCACACCTGTTCTGTGTCAAATCAACTGTAACTGCAGTCTGTACATTTCAAATTAGATAATAAAATATTCTGTTATCATATATTACATCACATATCCATTGATGATAGAGCTCTTTTTTGAGCTCTTTTATATTCAGGAAGTACACATCCTGCAAAATACCCTGACCTCCTGTATTATCAAAGCTGATGAAATCTTGACAGTGACAATGACTGTACTCTAAATGACCAATGTTACACGTGATATCTATTATGCTACTTATGATGAGATGGGGCTTATTCTACTTTATTTAGGTTATCATTGGGCAGTTTAATCTTTAACAGTGCATCATATTTATGAACTGACCAATGTAATATAGTGTAAAGATGTACGCAAAATCTTAAAAGAGTACTCCACTGATTTTACATTGCACTCTTATAACATTATTGGACTAATAAAATAAAAGAAGAATCAAAATCGATGCAGTGGAACCAGAGATATTGCCATTTCTATTCCTCAAATTCTTCCATATCAAAACCTGGTGCCTACATTACCCACAATACAGCTCTACCACTGAAGGTTTGGTCAGAGATTGGTGTGTATTTAGCTAGTAGCAGCAAATGTAGCAGTCAAGTCAACAGTTTGGGAACATAAAAAAAACAAGGTCTGAACTGAACCATGTATTTGGTGATTTGTTACACTCGTTATCAACAACAGCATGGAGGTGAATGTAACATAT
The DNA here is from genome assembly GCA_033238685.1 of Lates japonicus. Taxonomy (NCBI): domain Eukaryota; kingdom Metazoa; phylum Chordata; class Actinopteri; family Centropomidae; genus Lates; species Lates japonicus. Next base: position 785,744 of record BRZM01000127.1, on the reverse strand, counting down.
AGGCACTGCTGTTCCCTGAGACAGAGCATATCAAGATGGCAGTCTGGTATAAACTGACTTTTGCAACACAAGACAATTGTAGACATGCTGCTTGACAGTAGACTGTGTGCTGTCCAAGGAGGGGCTTTAATAACATTTGTGAATGCAATAATCTGCTTTCAGCCGGTGCACAGTGTGAGTTAGACTCACTGAGCTGATGTGCTTTATGGACTAAGTGCTTGGGGCTCCACTGCTTTAAAGGAAATAATGATATGGGAGGATAGAATTATACAGTGAACATGGAGGAAACATGATAACTGCACAGTGCAAGAAAATGCATCTCATCAAGCCATTTACTTGATTATAGAGTCTTAGTGTAACAGGAAATGTTTTATCACATGAAATTGTAAGTGATTGAAATGACCTCATCCAACTGTCAGTTACTGAACTTATTTTAAGCAAAATTATAAGAATGAAAATGTTTTTGTCATTAAATGTGTCTTGACAAATTTTAAGATGTACTTTTGTTCATGCAGGGAAATTACTCCCTCAGATCATTATTACAGTTATTCTGCAAAAATATCAAAACATCCCCACTGCTGATATAGAGGCCGGATGGAAATGTCAACAAATATCATCGTCTGTCATCCATTCACTGACAGAGACACTATCTGTTAGTATCAAGCTACATCAGGCAGATAGTCTCTCAGTCTGAATCACAGTGGGCCTGCTACATTGAAACGTGTCCCTCCCTTACTAATCACATTCACCAGAATTAAATTCTGGTGTTCAGTATGGAAATTGGTGAGAAAATTGATCTGAATGTCTCTAAGTATCTGAGTTTCTCTCTAATGTCTTTTTCCACTATTCTGTTATAGTTTTTATTTATTTATTGGTTTTGGCTGAAAGGGAGGTAGTCACAAAGGCGAATTGACCTCTGTATAAAAGGGAGCACCAGCACAGTAGAGCAGACACCAACCAACCCTGAGGTTGCTGTGATACACGTCATGGCTCTGATTCCACAATGTCAGCATGCTGTATGAAACCACACACCAGGGCGACATTACACTGCGTTCGTGTGGTTTGAGGGAATTCTTAACACCAATACTGTGCAATCTCTGTGTAAAGGAAGCTACTGATTACTTTAATTACTCAATCAACAACCCACTGTAAGTATAAAATACATTCAACCATATGTTTTGGCTAAAATTGACATTGAAAGTCAAGCAATATTTTCTATTCATATTTTTTTCTCATTAAACCGTTAGCTTGACCAGGCATTCAAGTAAAACATCTCATTTGAAATTAGTTACTGGGAGGAACAATAAAATATACCGTACGTTACTATGGCTACTGAGTGAGCGGGCAATGTATGTGGTCACGATATAAAGCAGGACACATAGTCACACACATACCACACATTCTGCAGACAAAAGGAATTTCCAGTTAGATCCATTTTATCACACACCTTCTCCAAAACCACTTTCCCTTACAACACTACCCTGAGAGAAGAAAACGGTGGCATTAAACACGCAGGTCAAAGGTCATGGGGTTTCTTTGCTGACTGTGTGCTGCCTTTGTCTCTCTAAGCTTTTGCTTCCCTGACGTGATAGATGGACTCCTGCTATACAGAGTTCACACACTATTGAGAGAACTGTTTGGAAAAAATGTGCAAAACAAAAAAGTTATTTAGTCAAGCTGGGGAGAAAGAAAATGTAGATCCTTTGAAAGTTTTCACTGAAAGAAAAAAAAACATTAATGGTTGGAGCTGTCCTTTCTTGAGTTCCTCACATCCTTCCTTGTTACTTGAATGAAAAAACTGAATTAAAGTTGTAGCTTTTACATTGAATAGACTGGAGTTGGCAGATAATTTATTGCCTCTGCTGGGCAAAAAAAAGTAAGGAGGATCAGACTTCTTTTTAAATGCCAAGCTTTTGATGTCCAGGTTGGTGACATGTTTACAACTGGTCTTATTGTCTGAGTGCTCATGTTTCTCACCCCATCAGACAGCAATGTCACTATGACACCAGATCTCAGCAATTACTTTCATTTAAAGTGTTACAGTATCATAACTGATAGAATCAAATGGAGACATTTCCCAGAAAAAATTTAGCATCTCTGGGGGATCAACAGACGATCAGACAGAAACAGCAATTAAAAATGGGACAGGGTTGCCCACTTTTATCAATACTATTTGCTCTTTTTGTAGTTTCTGTAATTCAATCGGATTATACACAGATGATACCCTGTTATATTTGACAATTTGTCCATAGTCTAAAGGCTTTAGTTAAAATGATTAGGAGACATGACACAGAAATGCCCCCTATCACCATTACTCTGTGCTCTTTTTATCATGTATTATATTCAGAAGACACCATCATTAAATTATTTTATACACAGACGATATCCTGTTATATTTGATTTCTTCCCCAACATCCTTTCCATCAGACTATAATAGCAAGTCTGTAAAGCAAGTGTGAATAGTAGGTGATTGGTAAGTGTCTAACGATGGCTAATTGATTAACTGTAGCAAGATCAATATCAACTGGGATTCTGAGGTTAAAAGGCTGGATGTGAATGTGGACAAATACAAGGATATTATGAGCCATACAAAAGTTAACATTATCTGGTAATACAAAGTGACGACTCATTGCCATTTATTTGCATGAAAAGAAGGGTGCCCATACAGTACATCTGGGGGGAAAAGCTATCCAGTATTCATTACTTACTGGGCATAGAGTCATAGTCCAGTGATCTGTCAACGATAAGGTCATGTGACAAAGTAGGGATTTTGTCAATTTTCCATATTATTTCAGGAAACTGGTTGAATAAACACTTAATAAATCCACAGAAAATTACGTTTTTTAATAGACAGAGAATTTAATAAATCTGAAAACAATGATGACTCAAGTGTGATGAGAAGTGCCAAAAAAAGTGTGAAAGCAAAGCAGGACAGCTCAGCTAAGACAGAGGCAGAGCTGGAGAAAGTGAAGGGAAGGATGTAAAAGACCCTGAGTGGAAAGATGGCTCAGGATAAAAAAGGCAGGACAGCTAAAATAAAAAAGACAGGAGAGTTGGCATTTTCCTTCCTAAAGTTTCCTGCTCTGAATAGTTATCAATTTAGCTGCCACATGCAGAGAGCAGACAAACCAACACAAACACACCAGTATAAGCTGAAGACTGAAAACTGAGTTGTGTATGAAATTACAAATGCACACCTACAAGTGATCACAAAAACGAGTTTATGTCCAGATGTTGATGGTGTAACGTAACGCAGAATACTGACCCACGAAAGCATTACCATGCCACATGATGGTGGAGCACAAAATACCTTTCAAGTTTTTGTTTGTATGTAGATCGTTCCAGCTCATCAGCTGGATTTTTGAGATATTTTAATAGGAGATGTACCTACATTTCTACTGGGAAATGTAGGTACATCTCTTATTAAAATACTTGTTACAAATGTGAGTGAAAACATGCAATTACAAGGTACACTGCCAGCTGCCGACACTTTTAAGACTGCAAGTGTTCTCAACTAATTATGGTAGGAGCTAGTTTTAAAGCTAAACTGTTCTGTGGATCTGTTATTCAGCCACATCTGTAACTAGATCAGGAGATTCCAGCTAGTTAAGCTCACCTGTCAGTGACGCTGAGCCGTATCTCAGCCCCTGTGATCCACAAAGAGACGAGAAACAAGGACCTTCTGTCACACACTCTGTATTTTTAGATTTTCAATTTTTTTTCTATTTGACAAGACAAAACAAGGACACCTTCCTCTAGGGAGAAGACGACTCTTGGACATATAAAAAGCAAAGGCTTGAGGAAATCTTACTCTATACTAGAAATTCAGAAATTGATACAGTGAGAGGCACAGTCATCTGTGACCTTCCTACAGCCACACTCACTCACCAAGGATAACTATCATATCACTGCTGTAACTGAAGGTGACATGGCTCCTCTGTGAATTAGAATTTAGATTTTGGAGATGTAAGGTTTTCAGAGGTAATTATTTAATTACTGTATGAATGACACAGCTTAGTTTCTTTTCGTAATCGTATTGTAAATGTTACAGTAGCAACAGTGTGACACCAGTCATCTTCATTTACATCCATATGTAATGATTGGGAAAGTCAAAGAGGACACAGATGGAAGGGGCTGCGTTAAGAGGGCATTAGGGTAGCCTCAGAACGATCCTTCATATTGATCTAAGTATTGTGGAAACTGTGACAATATGGGACCCATCAGGGCAGTTAAAGCTCCACAATAAGAGAAACACTCTTAGTCTGAAGCTGCTGCTAATGATTAATGTGAATTCTGTTCTAATTTTCATGGATGGCACATCTGTTGGTTAGAAAACAAATTCCACAGATTCTGAAGAATAACTGCCTGCAAGACTTCAGTCATTAGTGTACACATACTAGTGCCACTGATCTTGGATTTTTGAGACCAATACAGATATTTGAGAGCTGAAAAACAGTCACAATAATCATGTAATGGGTGTGAAAGGGTGTGCGAAGGACACATCCTTATCTCCAATAGGATGGCTGCTAGATCAAGAAACATCTAGCAGTTGAAAATACATCTATACACCAAACAGCTCCCATTAAATGATTTTATTTGTTGTTTGAACATTTCAAGCCCAAGACTCTTCCTCAGACATAATCCTTACAGTCTGAGCAAGAGCCTTGTGCTCAGCAAATGAAATCCTTTAACGGAAGCTATATTGTGTGCAGATCTATCTAAACATAACCTCTCAGAGAAGCTGATTTTGTCTGCTAAATTTTAATCAACACCAGTTTTAAAGAATGAAACTCCATTAAAAACTGTTTAATAGGTGACTGTATTCTTATGGAGCCTGAGCACAATCAGTCGTACACACACTGTATACACATCTGTAAGCGCTCCACATCATCAGTAACCAGTGTTGTAGTTGAGTCACTAAACCTCGAGTCCGAGTTGAGTCTCAAGTCCCCAGTGGTCGAGTTTGAGTCCAAGTCATCAAAGTTGAGTCTTTGCACCAATTGTTACTGATGGGATACACGTTAATCCACATTGAGGTTGGTTATCGAAGCTGAATACTGTTACAGTATCAACATCTTATGCAAAATTATTATGGCCTATTCATAAAAAATAAAAAAACACCTCAACCATAGTTTTCTCATTCTGTGCCACTTGATGGATCTTGTATTCTGCTGCTGATGTTTTAACAATTCCAGCTGGTGCTGGGGGACCAAAAACAATTTGTGCATATGCTCCATATCACTCACAAGTAATCAGAATGGCAATAAAGGGAATGGCTACACCCAAAAACACAAAACACAAAAATGATTGTTTCTTACTGAATGAGCGTTTTTGCTCTTTTGTCTGATGGTGATTTATTCTGAGTTATTATGAATATGTGATGCAGATGAAAAAGTGTTTCTGCTGCCAAAGCAGCGAGGAGAGGAGAGAGTTAATGTCTGAGGTCGATCTGACCAAAATGTTCATTTATAATCATAAGAAATATTCAACAGTGTGTGGATTAAAGCATCTTTGTTCAGTCAGAAGGGAGATATAGTAATTATGTGATCATTTAGTATAAACTCTCTCTCTGTTTGTTAGAAACTCTGTTGTGGACATACAGAAAGACTGGAGCAAAATGATTCCAGTGATCTGTAAAAATATCTATCGATCTTTATTATTTGTCACTTTATTTAAAAAAAAATTCTTCATATCGGGATCTTATAGAAATGATGGCGTTAGTTTTCCAGTGATGTGATTGGTCAGTAGTTGACAGGTTTTGATCTGATCCTCTAAGTTAACCTGCCTCAGAGCAGGTTAGCCATTCAGCATTAGTTACCATGTTGAATTACCCTGCTAAGACGTGAACCACTGTCGTAAGACTGAAAACCCAGAGTTAAACCTGAAGTTACCTCGCTAACCGCAAATCCTGCCTCATAGCACAGGGCTACGGTCTAAAGTCATGTAATGCCCCGGACACATGCACACACGTACACACATGCACGCAAATATTCACGTCACATAAAAATTCTGTGAGAAAAATAAAAAAGTGTGTACGAAGGTCTCTCAGTTGTCTGAGATGTGATGAAGCAAACAGACAGACGAACACATTATCATTCCTTTAGTCATCACGGAAGACATGGGAGCGTTGCAAGACTAAAAATAAAGCTGTGGAGGAACAAACAGAATGCACAATTTCTTTGACAGCAGAGGATGAGAGAAAAAAGAAGAAAGAAGCTGCAGTAACTAACATGACCTCTTTACAACAGAATGCAATCCAGCACACCATTACCTGAGATTTAGGCCTCAACAGTGAAATCTCAGTAAAACCAGGGACAACTTCTAGTTATAATAGCACCATGGCTCCAGGATGGCACGGTCGCTGTGACAGTCAGTCCACGTCTTTGGTCCATGCTGAACAACAGCAACTGCTGCCATGAAAGTTTGTGCTGACATTCATGTTCTCCACAACATGAACCCTTTTGGGTTTGTCACACTTAGATATTGTATTGGGTTGTGGGTCATTTGTGTTTTGGAAGCATACAGAGCCCAAGACACAGTCACTGTTGTTACACATGTAAGATCCAGGAAAAGAGAGTGTGCATTTACGGGCACACAGTGCTATTAAAACCCAAGCCGTTATGCAGCCTGTGTAGGCAGCTGGACTGATTAAAATAGGAGAATATCTGTCCCATCAGACGGGGTGTGAGATGGATGACTGAAACATTTTCTGTGAAGGGATTTATTTTCAGCTTTATGCAGATAAGCATGTATAGCTGAGGGCTTTAGCAAACTGAACCCCAGGACAGCGTGACGTAGGCCTCTGTAGTCTCAGCAGCAACAATTAGACCGCATCCTCCTCCGGTTCAAGGTCTTTACTGTGTGCATGTTATTATGATAATTCATGGATGGAGGTGATTTTTTTAATAATGAGAGGAGAGGAGAGAAAATGCTGTGTCATTGTGCTAAGGCAAGGAAATAAGATGAGGAACAGTATCAGCCCATGCCTGGGCCTAAGCACTCTAGACAAGAATCTAAACTTGCTTCCAGGGGAGTTATAAAAGTGTTGGACACAGGTCACAATACTGTTGGATGAGTTGTGACATGTTTCCATTTATTTAAAACAACACCTGCAGTACCTTTTACACACAGGGCCTACACACACACATTACTGTAATTCTCCAGTACATGAAAGGTCTTTATATCCACAGGAAAAAGTGTTTCCAGTGTTTCCCATGGACTGACCTTCTCTCTATCTGTCTGTCTTCAGTGGGAAATGTGGTAACGTTCCCCTGCCTTCAGCATTCCTTGCCTGGTCGCCCTGTCTGCCAGGTCTGGTGCTTTAATGACTTTGTGCAAACTGTACCACAGTGGCAACTCTTCACCAGCAACTCCACCATCATTATTTCCATCTTCACAACTCTGGAAAACTTAAGACAGTATCCCCTTCCACATGGAAACTACCACAACAGCACGGCTCTAAGAGTGATAAAATTAGCTGTGTAGCCTAACACATGAATACAAATCATTCATTCATTTATTACAACATTTGTGGGGCCTGAAAAACTCCAGCCCATGGCAACAAATAAGACTTCTGACTTGAAATTAATTTCATGATTTGAATTATAGCCTTTAAAGCAGTGCCTAATATTTAGTATTGTCTATAGAATTGCCACACAGTCTGCTGTTACCTTCATCTCTACAGAGCTTGTTAGCTGGTAGCTAACAAAGTGTCACACACAAGCAGTCAGACAATCACACAGTAACAAGCCAAGACTTTAGCCACATCACCTAAACCATTTAATATGGAGGTAAAACTGAATGTAAGCACACCAGACATGTCGCTAACAATCCCTCATTGCACAGGAAAATTGTTGTGTTTTCAAGTATGGTGGGTCAAATCTGAGTCAGTCTGAAAACAAATAGTCTGGGTAATAATTTTACAGTTCATGTTAGTTTTCCCTTTAGAATATGACTGTCTAACCTGGGGCTTTGTTTTCAACACATCTGATCAGGTGATTGCTTGAAATTCTTGCCTCATTTGACTTATTTTGTAGCAATGTTACTGTGTGTGTTCACAGGTACTGGCATTAACACTGTTGGGTACAATTTTATAATCACTTGGTTATATGGTTTCAGTTAAAAATTCAATTCAGTTTTATTTATATAGCGCAGAATCACAAAAGAAGTTATCTCAAGGCACTTTTCATATAGAGCAGGTCTACATCGTACTCCTTATATTATTATATTTACAGAGAGAGACCCAACAGTTCCCACCATGAGCAGCACTAGGCGACAGTGGCAAGGAAAAACTTCCTTTTAAGAGGCAGAAACCTCAAGCAAGGTTAGAAGAAACCAATGTTGACTGAAACCTGGAATGAACAACAGTCTTGCCTTGTCAAAGTCACTTACTCTGTTGACCCATCCATGCAAACCACCTTTTGTGCGTCATGCGTCTTAGCTTTTGCCTTGACCCGACCTTTATAGGCTCTGCGAATATACTGTGATGAATAATTGGGCATGTGTAGCTAGCAAAGCTAATTTTCTCCCTTTCAGAGTACTATTACATTAGAGGAGATCCAGAGAGTACAAAAGAGTCAATGATTAATTAACATGCTATGACCTAGCCGGCAGCACAGCTCTAAGTGTGGTGGTGGTAGTGGCGGTGGTGGTGTGTTGTGTCTGGATGGGAGCAGACTGGCATGATGAGGGCCACACCTACAGCTCTGTCTCCACAGTCAGCATCACACCCAAACAGAGCTGAGAGCCTGTTCACCCTGAACTCACAAAGGTCACATAAGGTCAGACAGAAACACACCTGCAGTCTAAACACCATCAAGGGTAAAGACACTGTGTTCTTACATCCACACATACACTGAATACAAATCAATACGCTCTCACAGACTGTAAACAAACGGCAGCACAGCTCCATAAAAGAGCAACTGCACCCAGGAAAATACTTGAACTTGTGAACTTGGTCTTTCACACCATGTAGAGTACAGCACCTCACACTGTACCACAGCACACATTTACATCCCAGCTGGGTGTGTTCTAAAGACCCCATCCACCTGTAATTTTGGGTGTAATCAGAACAGCAACAGAAAAAACTTTGTACACCACCTGCTCAGTACCAATCAGTAGCTGGTGCAGACCAAACCGGAGCTAATGCTGGACTTACATAGGTTGAGTAACTAGAAACCTGACCTTTGTTGAATTTGTTAATGAGTAGTTTTCCAACAGATTAGCTATGACATCTTTGAAAATATGTCAGACAATGCATTTACAGCTTGTTCTGCTGCCCCCCAGTGGCCAAAAATATTAATTGATACTGCTGTAAGAATTCAAGCACTCAGGCTTATGAGGGCCACACTGATGGACTGCATCCTCTGAGGGAGGCTGACATGGAACTCTACAACAATCATCATAAGAGATCCATGTTAAAAAGCGTTGACAGGAGTGTACGCCCACACAATACATCCCTGTCAGAGATATCAGAGCTCTAACTTGATACAGATTATTTCACACACATCTTGGCACAGTTTTCACTGCTGCCCCCGCTGAGGGCAGTTGTGACAGTACTGCTGTCAGAAATGATGGTATCTGAAACCTACCAGGTTGTTGGCTCACTGACATCCAGGACTGTGAACCCAGGCTTACCAAGATATAAATAAAAACACACACATTTTTGTGTTGTTTTGACTTTTTCCAACCAAGCAAAGATCTTTGCTGCTGCATGCAAATACCATCTAATGGAATAAATCCAGTCTGGATCCAAATGTTTCCCAGTTTCCTAAATCTCCCTGTTGTATGCGACAGGCTGCTTCCAACCCTGTCAGCTCAGAATAGAGACACATTCCTGGCAGATGAGTGTCCGCTGCCTTAGATGCTTCAGGATTACTGCAGCTGCATTCATTTAAAGCCATAAAGGATGAAGGTATAAGGTGTTACTACAGCAGGATAAAGCAGGGCAATGCTCTGAGGGAGGATCATATCTCTTTCTGCTTCAATAGCTCCACAATGCTTGTCTTTTATCTGCTGCTCTACATGGGAGCAGGCATGGAAAAAAAACATGTCTACAAGCATGCTGGTGGTTCTGTGAGGTTGTAATGCTCACTGAAAACAAATTGTAAGGTGAATTAAAGTAGAAGTGAGCTGTGAGTGGGCATACCTAACAACCAGTCACTGATCCCTATTGTTTGCAATACATTCTCCTTTGTTTTTAATCCAGAGGGATTCTTTCTTTACATTTCATTTTAGTTTTTCTTGAAATACAGCAAGTTTACAAGAGTGAATGTATTCCATATGTTAGAGGCAGATTTGGATGCATATTGATGTGAGCTTGAAAAATAGTAATAGCTTTTATTAAAAACTTTAAATAATCTAAAATCGCATATGAACTTACTTTATTAACTTCTTCCAACTTTAGACCAGTTTTCAGTTGCTTTCATTGAAAATAGGCAACACTGAGTGAGTTCTGAGTTCAGTCAGAGGCTATGATGAAGACAAACACTGGTAGTGATAGCTAGCTTATAGCAAACACCTGTACAGTGATACATTGGCTGTTCAGGCTCAATAAGCACAAATAGTCCAGGGGTCAATTTCACTCCCAAACAGCGTGAAGCAAATTTCACTTTCTGTCTGAACACACATCTACAGCCATGCTAGCTGTACTCAGGCACAGAGGTTTTTGAGCTAAATGGTAATGTCAGTATGCTAACATGCTCACAGTGACAGTGAATGCTGATGTTTGGAGGTATAATGTTTACTATATTAATATCTCTGCTTATCTCAGCTTATCTCTGCTTAGCGTGTTAGCATGCTAACATTTTCTAGTCAGTGTAGATATTCAACCTGGTATCATGAACACGAAAAGGCGCGATACCAGTTTGAGATATATGACCTGAGCCAACAGGTGCACTGAGATACAAAAAGTAGCTTACATGCTAAGGATGGAGTGTTTTGTTAATAGTGGTGTTGAAGAGCAAAGCCACATCATATAGCATTTAAACCAACTTGTAGCTGACATTTGCAAGTTTTTAAACTGTTCAGTATGCTAATGCTAACTAGCTAGTTAGGTATCTAACCTGCAAACTGCAGGGTACTTATTTATTCAGTCCCTTCTTTAGGCAAGCCAAGGTGCAACATAAGACGTGTGCCAATGTTTCTAAGAGGTGGGGATATGAGATAAAAAGCTCATGCCACCGTCAGTCAGTGACAGTTAATGGTTTATGCAAATACAGCCTAAAATGACTGACTATCTTGGCACTCTCAACCTCCTACATGCTCTGACAGAGTACAGGAAATGTGTTTTTAGGACAGATTGATTTGAGTTACAGTCGGACTTAAAAGGACAAATCCACCTGAGCACATATTTCATTTCTCCCTCTCCAGCAGAGGTTAAGGCTTTTGTCCAGACCTCAGATGTGTCGACCATACTAAAATGTAGCGTTAATGTTGCTGTCATGGATAAGTGGAGGTGCTGAGATATTACAGAGCTGAGGTCAACACTGATGCACCAATCAGAGAGCAGCCATCTGAGGCTCCTACTCCAGCATCCTTTTGACCTTGTATATAGATTGACTGCTACTGTGTCTTTTCAAGGCTAATACTAAGATTTGTAGATAGACAACCGATGGCTGATGTGTGGAAGTGATATTACAGAGGATTCTGACTTATCAAACACTGGTGTAACTATCACATAACTCATTGCTGAATTATAATGCAGTAATTACTACAACAGAGCCATTATCATATATTATGTCATACTGTTAGTGGTTCCATGTGACAAGTTAGAAGTACTTGCTGTACAAAAGGTTTATGATCTATCGGATTTAGGAACAGAACGAGCGCTCTGCTGCTGCAGGGCTATCAAGATTCAGGGTATAAGATCTATTCAGTTAGAAGAACAACAGATAGAAATGGACAGACTTTACAAAGAAAGACACAGTTTAAATGGTTTTACAATCTAATAAGATTACAATAAGTCAAGGATAACTTCAGTTCACTGCTACCTGGGTCTTTTTTCTTTTGGGTTTTGGCAGTTTAATGGCTAAGATCTGGGAACCACTAAAAGTAGGCAAGAAACACAAGCAGTCAGGTTGGAAACAACTGTTTATTGTAACATCCATCACAGTTTGTAGACCCACCTCTATGCTCAACTCATTTGGGACCAACTCATTGTGTCAAGTCTTGGCTGTGAAGTCCTGACTTAAGTCACGAAAGGCAACTCCCAAGTCAAGTCTAAATCCAAATTCTTTGTGTTTCAGGCCCTAAACCAGTCATTATTTGTCTGTCTGTTGCTCTGTCACCTCTACATTCTCATAATTGTCAAATACATTTATAGCATCATCATCTACACACACCTAGTGTCCTGTTTTATCTCACTCTCACACACTAGAGCAGCAGGTTTGAAACAGTGACAATGTTTTTCTCTCAGCATACTGAGGCTCTACCCGGTCAAATAGTCTGACTGAGAATGGGTAAAAAAAGAAAGACATATGGTTCTCATTTCTGGCTTTCTGAGAAATCAGAACCTTTTATGGAATAGGGATGTTTTTTCCCTACAAATGTATTTATTTATAATGTCATCACATTCAAACAAATCAAGACAAAGTATCTCCACCTGGTATAAAAATACCATTATCAGGCAAAAAGAAGAGGAAAAAAGAGACAGACAGAGCGGGACAACAGTGACCAACATTTGGCCATTTCATCTAACAATCTGTCTTTCTGGGCAAAGATCCAAGATCAAGATCAAGTCCAAAGATCAAGTCTGAAATAATCAGTTTTTTGGAAAGTTGTTAACACAAATATGAGGTCAGTCATACTGACAAATCCCCTATAAAATCTTATAGAGGCCACATACATGTTCATGACATTGTACTGTATACACTAATGCTAATAGATTAATACATCAACGTGGTTACAGTGCTACTCACGCACAGCAAAGCATGAGGCAGATACAGCAGCCAGGAATCACACAAGTAAGGAGGCATGGTGTTTTGCACACATGCATACACTCATGTACACATATGAATCACACACTACACTCTGTGCTAAGTGAGAGGGATGAATGGATTAGCGCCCCCTACTATAGTAATGCTGAGGTAGCCAGGACACCTACACTTTACAACTGCCAGACTATGGAAGCCTGATTGTATCAAAATAAATGAACCAAGAAGATTCTAACGTGTTTTACAGGTGATGTAATAGCACAAAAAGTCACTAGAAAATGCAAGTGGATGAGAACAGGTGTTTCCTCACTCTCTGTGGTACAAATTAATGTCATGAACAATGTTTTAAAAACTTTCAAACTTTAGCAAAAAATCTGTACTCATCCCAAAACTGTCTGATAAGCAAATGTACGAATACAAAAGAAAAGGAGAGAGGAGGTTCTGGTGAGCTGTTTCATAAACACACACACACACAATTTGTGTGTGCATAAAAAATATTGAAACGCATAGAGGTAAATAAACTACAAAATGGTACTGCATTATGAAAGACCATGTTTCAAATATTTACTCATCATTCTTAATTATTTTTTAATTATTTTTACATTTTTTGACCCACATGGCATACCATACAGGACAAAAAACTTATAAACTTGCATGGATATGTTTTACCCAGCTAAAAAATTAGTTTTGTACTACTGGGATAAAGGGAGTTGACAGCCTCACAACCACACACACACACACACACACACACACACACACACACACACACACAAGTACCCAAGTGTACAGTAGTGAGCACTAATTAGCTTTTAGAGAGACGTCCAAACCATTACATCAGTTTGACCAGACTCGCACAACAGCTCCAGCCACAGAACCACACGCCTCTTCAGCAACATGAAGAACCAGAGCTGTACAGAGATGAGGAGGACGTCTGAGCTGATTTAACAAGATATGAAGAGGAGCAACAAACACACAATAACACCACAAAGCCTCCAGGAACGCTAACAGCTTCAAATTAGCATGAGAGCCTGTGAAGGGTGGAGGACAAAGAGAGAGAGAGAGAGACGATTGAAGAACAAGGACAGAGACTTTCTGAAGTAACGCTGGATTGTAATAAACCAAATCAACATAAAGATGTTCAGTCTATAACTAGTACATGGTGGTTTAACAGTTATAGGTTCATTCTAACAAATGTTTCTTAACTTTTGCTGCATCAGGTCACAACAGATTAAAACACATGTTCTAATGTAAAGATGTAGATAGTCAGCACTCTGTCAGCATGTAGCCACAGAGGAGAGAGGCTTACTGTAGCAGAAACACAGCACCAGTCGATTATCACTAGCATGACCAGAGGACATCAACAGTTTTAACCTGTGTGAATCAGCTGCACACAGTATGTCAATTAAGTAAATTACATTTTATGCTCACAAAGGCAGATGACCCCTGAATTGCTATCCCATGGGAATGACACAGATTACATGTTTTTGTTTTGTCCAGGGCTTTTTGTGTTTTTTTCTGATTTCTTCGGTTTGGTTTTTAAAAAATGTCTAATTAAGAAACAAGCAGTGAAAAATTTTGTTCTGCTGCAGGACTGGCAAAATTGAAAAGTTGTCAGTGCTTAGCAACTTGCTAGATTCCAACACTGTCCGACAGTCCCATCTCAGTCCGCTTTGAAAAAGAATTGAGGTTCAATACCCAAATCTGCAGTGTGTATGTAGAATAGAAGAGACTGAAGCATTACAGCAATAAAGCACAAACATTAAGACACCTACTAAAATAAACACTCCTGCCATGGATGTGATATCAGTGCACTAGTATAAAAGCACACAGTGACATAACAGATTGTTGCACACTTTAGGGAGGACACATTAAAAACTGTGAATGAAGAAAACAGCAAGCACATGCCTGATAAATTTTCCCAAAAGACAATCTGACTCATCTTGTTAGTATTTCAAGCATTTGGCCTCTACCCAAGTGTTAATGATTGAGTCTTTGAGGGTGAGTCATCTGCATCAGAACTATATCATACACCCAGCAGTGCAACAGTACCCAAGCTAAGCCTTGAGCTAAAACCCAGCCTGGCTTAGTGCTGAACTAATTTCTACTCCGAATATTCCATCATTGGATTAGAGCACCCAGCGGTGTGCGGGGAGTGCCAAGCCTGAGCCATTTTATCAAATGAAGCTGCAACAGCCAGAGTAGTCCCCCACCCTTAGAGGTTGCTTTGGTTAATTCAACCAAGGATAATTGATTTCACTCCAAGTGCATGCACAATTTGACACATAACATGTAATACAGTGTAATGGAAGAATGAAAGTGGATTAAATTAAAGTTTCTGTAACGGTCCAGGTCAGTCCACCCAGGGGGAAGGCTTGCCCAGCCTCACCCAGAGCCGGTCACTCTCTCCAGGGTAAGTTCTCTCATTTCACCCCTTAGGTGACATCATGGAAATGTATTTAAACATCCTGTTGTAAGAATGTTACAAATGGTCCAAGTGAGCTCTTACTGTTAAAGAATGTCAGATACAGAAAAGAAAAGAAAAGAACAGAAAAGAAAAGAATTTGGATTTGGGGATTGCACAACTGAAAGTCATTACATTTAGTGACTGCTCCAGTTTTGCAACAGCTACAAGTTTATCTCACTTCTAATAAATAAAAGCTAGAAGAGGAAAAGTAGTGGTTTTCCTTCAGATTGTGGTAAGTAAGTAGCAGAATATCACAAATTTTATATGATAATAATTTGAAAGAGCACTTAATTTAATTTTGCAATTTAGGGACTGTAGGAAAAAATTTTGTATGGAGGACCTGAACCTTATGTTTCACTTGAAACAGCTGATTAAAATTAAAACATGCCGCAACAACATCACCGTGGTTTATGGTTAAGGTGTCAGCCATAAACTGCAGTGTCCTCGGTCTGCATTCGTCTGGGGACCTTTGTTGAGTGTGACTTCCTGTCTCTCTTTCCCCCTGTTTCCTGTCATATCCCTAGTGTCTATTAGTATAATGATATTAGACTGTGGCCAGTCACAATAGAATAACCAAAATACACTCACAAAAATGTCACATAATCATTTTTAGAAAATAAAATACATAAATCCCATATTTCCTCCTGTTAATAAAAATAGAAATTATGATAAATATATAACATACAATATTACAACCATGTTTTCAGAATAGTCTCTAGCAACTATATGCCTCTTCTTCAATCTTCAATCTGGGTGAGGAAAAAATAAAAAGTACCCCCCCCCCCCCCCCCCCCCCCCCAAAAAAAAAAAAAAAAAATTTCACACAGTCCCTTACATTGCCAAAATGATACACTAGATTTAGATGTGGAGTCATTTGTTCACATTTCTCAAATACCTTTTATAAGTGAAACAATGCTGTGGAGAATTGCATGAAATCCTCAAAGAAATTCTTTCAAGCATTCACTGTGCACAAATTTCCAGCATTTCCTGCCAAGTAATATTGCCTGAACACACACACACACACAACTCTTTACATTCTTCTCAGGGCTCCAAACTGCAACCAATTAGTCACATTTTGCGACCATTTTTTGAGACAGTGCGACTAAATTTTACGAGTTGGAGCACCAGTGCGACTTCCAAATATGCCTCCAGCCCTGTAAGTTCTTGCTGGAGAATATTCTGGACAGTATTTGTCATGGTTTTGGATTGTTGTAATAATAATAAACATGCATTTGCATAGCGCAAGCATATTTCACCACTCCCATATTGATAAGCATATCAAAAACTTGAAAAATATGCAATCATGCAATCAATCGCAATTAAATATTTTAATCAATTGACAGCCCCGAAATACATATTAAAAATTATTGTCTCAGATTCATGCCAATATGAGGACTTGATTTTTTCAATTTATAAATTTATGAACCCCCTCAAAAAATATATACTAGATAGATATATTGTACATTATTTTCATTTAAGCAAAGACATCAGAATTATAGATTGTGGGATCGCTTTGATAACCATGTTGTACTGGTTTTGGTCATTTAAGTTAAATTTGGAACAAAATGTCCTCTAAGGTAAGATTTAGTTTGGGATATGAAACCTAAAAAGCTATCTGCATTTTTCAAGTTATTTTTATAGTACTGTGGTTGTGCTATCATCCACTGTGCCCCTGTTGCGATTGCAGGGTACAGGGAAGGGGAGACCCCAAGCACAAAAGCACAGTAAATGAAGAGCTTCAGAACAGAATGAAATAAAATGTTCCGTTTTCAAACAAAATACTGCCTTTAAACAAATGTGATTTTTTTCAACAGACAAAATTGGTTCAGTATAGTTACCACATCAAAATCACTGTTGCTGCCTTAGCAACTGAAATGCATTTTACAGTTGGTACACATCTGATTTTGGTCAAAAATGCAAGTAAAACACACACACTGTGGAGCTCTAGTTTACAGGGGTTTTTTTGTTTGTTTGTTTGTTTTTTTTTTGGTACTTTTACATAACAAAGAGGCAAAAAGTTAAGAGAAATGCATGTTAAAGTGTGGAAAGTAAGAACAACTGTACTTCCATACATATATATTTGACAACGCCTGTACCATTATGAACTACTACTAAATACAACAATAAATGCAAGAAATTTTTGTTTGTTGTTTTATTAATAATTTTTTGGGGGCTTTTTTTCCCCTTTTTTCTTTCTTCTTTTTTTTTTTTTTTTTGCTTTGTTTGTAATTTTGTCATCCCTCCATTCACCTCTGATGGACATGTCATTGAATAGATCCTTTTTGTAAGACATCAGGAGCAGCACAGGTGAACATCTAATGAACACCTGGCTTTTCCTGTCCAATCAGACCCAACTGTCCCCCATGAGCAAGCACTTTGGCGACAGTGGCTCAGGGTTTGGTGAGAGATGAGCATCGAGCTGAGTCTTCAGGACCTCCAGCTCTGTCCACAGAATCACTTCCTGCTTAGCAGCTTTCTCCTTCACGAATGTGATTTCCTCTGCAGTTTTTTGACAGAGGGCGTCCTGGTCATCAAACATCTTTTGCACCAGGAGCTTCAGCCATAAGCTTAGCCTGGCAGAGCTTCATTTCGTCGATTAGAGCCAGGTTTGACCATTTCTCTGCCTGGAGCTCAGCTGTAAAGTTCTCCTGGTTCAGCTTCAGCTCTTCTTTGAGAGCCATGTTTGTTTGTTTCTCAGCGTGGAGCTCAGCTGTAAACCTGGCCTGGCTTTGCTTCAAGTGTCTTTGAGAAACATGATTTTTCACTGCTCCAACTGGAGCTCAGCCATAAGCTTAGCCCAGCTGAGCTTCTTTTCGTCTTTGGGAGTCACATTTTTTTGTTTCTCTGCCTGGAGCTCAGCCGTAAGTTTACCCAGGTTGAGCTTCAGTTCATTTTTAAAATCCTTGCCTGTTGGCTCTGCCAGGTCCTGAAGTTGCCAAATTTGTTGACAGAGTGCACTGTCCTGGTACATACCTGTCACCTGTGTAGCAGCAGCCATCCCATTGTGGGGCACAGGAGTAGAGCTCGCAATTTTTTAGGTGGTACAATCAGGTTTTGTTGTTCAAAGTTGGAGTTTCTCTGAGTAGAAATCTGTTTCTCAATGTTTTCTTCCTCAGTAGTGGGTCACTTGTTGAAAGGTCCAAAACAAAGTGGTCTGAAGAACCACAGATACTACAAAAAATATTGATGCTATAAAAAGTTTCACCTCCCTGGATGTTTCCACCTTTTATTGCATTTTTAAGTGGAATCATGGTTAACATTAATTTGGGGTTTTTGACAAAAAATTACAAAAAAAAACTCTTTCATGTCAAAGTGAAAACACATTTCTACAAAGTGATGTCAATTAATTAAAAATATATGATCATGAAATTAAGTGATTGCATAAACATTCACCCCCTTCAAGTCAGTATTTAGTAGATGTACCATTGGCTACAATCACAGCACTGAGTCTGTGTGGGTAGGTCTCAATCAGGCTGGCACATCTGGACACAAAAGTTGGTCTGGAGTCCTGATTGCAAAGGCTGATGTCTACATACAACTATAAAGCATAGCCAGCATGCATGTGTGTGTGATGAATCAGTTCATAACAGCAGAAAGAAGAACCTGATGAAATTGACTGTGTGTCCTCACTGTGCCTGTGCAGCATCCTGCAGACAGGCCCCACATCAGCGCTATTGATCCCCTGTGTGTTGGACGGCATGCTGAGTACCCTCACACTGTAATGAGCGTTCAAACCCTGTGACTGCCAGGCCATAATAACCTTCACCTCAAGGTCCGCTGAACGTCAATCCCCCCCCCTTCACTGACAGCAGAGAGTAGGAGGGGAGGAAACAGCTCTGACAGATGGGACACAGATGAATGAGACAGGACAGTGGGTAGGGATGGTGTGGGATGGTACAGGACTATAAAAAATTATTAGAATTTGACATGATGTCCAGTATCAGCAGTATTAAATCACAACCACAACAACAGAAACAGAATCACAGAAAAGAGTAACCTAACCAGTAATTCTGGCCTCTCCAGTGCAGTTTGCATCCTTGAAATTTGTCTCAACTTTAAGCCACAAAGGGAAGTTAAAAAGGGGCTCTGGAGTTCAATGATTGATGATTTACGAGGTAAAGAGTAAAAACACACTGGCTCAGATTGTTATACTAAATACCTGACAGCATTATGGATAGGATTCCTAATTTTTGTCAAAAATTGTTTCTGGTTGAATAAAAAGGATCCTACTCTGTCTATAAAGGTCTGTGATAACAATCTGAGCCTGTCAGTGGCAAAAACAAGCACTTAGTAGACATACTTTGACATGGACAGTTGCCCACTGGATTCCATTACAGCAGCTGCTTGTGGTTCTTGCTCAATACTGCACTGATTTCAAACATTTTTGTCACTATCAATCATTTACACCCAAAAACATGGGAAAATAAGGCCCGGGTTCAAAAATACTGGCAGTTAGACAGCAGGGAGAAGAGGGAAAACTGAAAAGCAAATGGGTTTATGGGAAATGTGGTCTTTATTTGAATAAGAACACCACATCAAGTCTTGCCAGCCTGTAATAAAGTGTAGTGTGTGCAAATGGCTTGAGGTAAAAATTCACTTTGTCTGAACACACCTTAAGGATCTTAAAGTACACAACCTCTCTTTAGGTAAACTGTGGATGCCACAGTGACAATGAAACACCTCCTTGAAGGTATTTAAAATTAATCAAATTCTTCCATGCTGGGCTGTGTACTACAACCAAAACACAACAGGCTGTTCAAAGTGTGAGATTACACTATATGACCTTTAAAAGCTGCCAGTAAGAAGGGGCTTGCAATCACACTTCGTGGTCACACAAATGCAGAGACAAACAGAATAATCACAGTGGCTCAGGAGACTGTGTTATTACGGGTACATTCACAAGCTCAGACTATAAACATATGCTATGCTCCGAGCGACACTAATTTGTTTTCTACACTGAACAAACAGCTTCAGAATATCTCTGTGGATAACATCAATACTCCAGCCACTCCAATACAGCAGCTCATTGGCATTCAGGACACAAAGACCCACACTAGACACTCAATTTCTTGAGGTAAACTGCATACACAATACAGAGCAAACAAGAGGAAAGTTCACCAAGTCTCCAAACTGCATTAGTAGTATTACTGTGGTCTGTTGTCTGATAATAATTTCATTAAGTACCAGTGTTTTTTATTCACTAGCTGACACTGCAGGTTTACTGAAGAACTGACTTCAGTACTTGTTATGCTTACTTCAGGTTTAGCATGAATCTTGGGTGGTTTTGAGATGGCTTGTACCAAGTAATTTGGCATATGGTTGACTTAACACCTTGCGTCAGTTGGTAATGACAGATCTGAGTGAACAAAAATGAGATGTGGAGTTCCCAAAGGATCCATTCTGGAGCCTCCTCTGATCAACATCTACACGCTCCCACTGGCTAAGATTATGGAAAACAACTAAAGACCTTACCATAACTAACCCTTAACTAGGAAGGCTTATTACCTACATACTTCCAAGTATGTAGGTATTAAGCTAGTTAGCCAGACATGCTAACAATTGCAGCCTATTTAGGGACAAATGAAGTCAAATACTTTCACTTTAGCTTTTGTATTTTGGGTTTTAGAGATGCTAAGAAAATGAAATAACCCACCAACTCTTGTTTACAGTGTTGCTCCTCAGGAGAGGGGTTTAGCAAACAATTAACTATGTGAACAACACAACGATTACCATAATATGTGACTATGGTTCCATACATTCTCTGAGGTGAAAACTTAGTAACAGATGTTTTCTACTTAAACAAGGATGAAATAGACATCAACAGAAATCACGGTGTAGTCATGACTCAGACCTAAATTTCAATATACACATTAGGACAATTACAAAATCAGCCTATGATCTCCTTAGAAAAACAGAATTAAAGGACTTGGAAGAATATTGATTATTTATCTTTAAGAGGATTGACTGTCATGGCATCTTTATACCTAGAGCTTAAAGTGTCCTCTGGGATAAAACAAAACATGGAGAAGCAGCATTCAGTATCCAACATATCAGAGGTACAGAATTATGACTGAACTACAAATAACTGTGAAAATACACACATTTCATGCTGGTCTAACTATTCCAGTCAATACAAAATACACAAAACTAAATGTGTAAATCCAAATATAGTACTTTCTGTACTCATATCAAATTTGTATCTTCTGTTTCCTGAACTCATTTGTCTGATAAAGGAAGCTGAGATGGATGGCCACTTCCACTGACCTCTCAGATATCTGCAGGTCAGATGATAAAACAGCCTTAATTTAGATACTGTTTTAAAATAGAGCTGTTTATCAGTGTAGACAGTATGTTGAATATGATGACTTAGGCATTTATCTCAAGACCCAATTCCACTCTTCAATCAGAACCAAAACCAGAACCATTAATCTAGACTGAATAAAAATACCCTGCTTTTGAAAGGTGCTGTTTAAAACTATAAATTCAGTGTCACTGAAGAGCTTGTACCACTCATCACAAAGCCTGTGCTGCCAATATAATGTGCTGGCCTGATATCGGTGTATCGTAGCCAATAAAAAAAATCCTACAGACAGAGGCATTCACAGTCAGATTAAGCTTCAAGATTATGTAAGAGCATCATGTGTTGAGCTTTTGAAGAAAGGGGCAAAGAAGAGATCCATAAGACAGACAGAGAGGCTGCAAACTCATTTCCCCAATCTAAACACCATGAAATCCAGTAATGTTTTAAATGCTTAATTTTCTTAAAACAAATGATTGCTAAGTAACATTTTCCTGAAACAAGTGATGGAAAAATTAGCAGAGCTGGAGACAGTGTACTGAAATTAATCTATAACAGTGATTCATAACATTTGCTAATGTTATCAGTGAGCTACTTCATGTTTTAATGTCATAGTAACCTCCATATCAAATCCATCAAAGCATTATTATATGTCAGCATTAGACATAAACTTAGTTACAGCCCAAACTGATTACATCATACCCTGAGAGGAGCTTCTGGGGCTGTTTTGTGTTTAATGGTGTTGGTTACAGTAACCATCTGCTACACAACTGTTAAGTAGTGTGCTCCATTATGCTACGTCTTGTACAATTCAGTCCGGTTTAGATATTGAAAAATATCTAATGGTAACAAAGTAACATCACCACACATTATGGATTTAGGTTATGTAATATTTTTTTCCTTTTTATTTTATTTAGCTAAGGTCAGGTCCTAAATCAATTACAACATAAAAAGGGAGAGAATAAAACAGAATAAGCAGTCCACAAAGAAAAAGGTAATTACTACAGGCACTCCTTAAAAGTGACTAGATCATAACAAAAAACTACAAAAATAATACAAAATGATTACTATACCACATGAAATGAATAATCACAAACGTATTATTCATTTCAAAGCTCTCCATTTTGTAAATATGACATATTACACTTATTTTATTGTCATTCAACTGCACGTGTATCTTATCATTTGTACAATGTCAATAGATGGCTATTGTAACTTTGTGCTTTATCATGGAACATGTCTTCTTGTGCATGAGTTCAACAATCAGATTATGACCAATAACCCCAGGATCGCATTAGATTACTCTGATTAACAAGTTTCCAGTAGATGTGTTGTCTACATGACCTTCCCATTAATATTCCTGGTAATCCAGGATTAAACCTCAAACCTCATACAGTTTCCACAGGTGGTAGTTTTTGTGCAAATGAATACTTTTTATGCTATTTTTTTCTCAGAAGCTTCAACAGAGTGGAACTTAAACTAATCAATATATTATAAATTAACTGTCAATCAAATGTGTTTACAGTGACTTCCTTAAACAGTAATATATGATTTTGGCCACTTGGCAGCAACAGAACCAACATTCAGATGGCATTCATTTAGAGTTGTGTATACAATATTCTCTTTTTAGCTCAGTTTTGGTCTCCACCAACTCCGAAAAAAATGTGGCTTATAAGCCTTTAAATGTTCCACTGTGTTCACAAGGTAGCTGCTAATTTTGTCTGCTGTTTGGTGCTGGGCAAGCACAGTGCTGGAAACAAGATAAATGACTTCACACAAAAGCAAAACAGTAAAGCTGTGGGCCCATAAACCAAAACAGAGAGCTAAAAGAGGCTAAAAAAAAAACTCCACAGACCAGAGAGCAGCTGCAGTTACAACTAACCAACTCAACTTATTTTTAACTTCTTGTCAGCCTTCCATAGAATCTGTTCACAAACCAGAGACACAAACGACCCTGAAACACGTAAAGAGAGCTGTGTGATCAAATAGCCAATTGTGTTTTTTTGGGAAATGCACAGCTCCCTAAAATCCGCCTCCTTCTAGGATGAACACAAATACTGTCTTTGTCCCCTGGAGGCTGCTGACTGTCCCTGGACACACTGACTGCTATTCAGACTGCTTACACATACACACACTAAACAAGAAGAGTTCACGCTTGATTTTATCAATGCGGTGCACCGCTTTGCACTTCACATGTCCTGCTTGTCCTCATGCACACAACAGACACTCAAACACACACTGACTTTATATAAAGCCCCAGGAGGCCCGGTGAAGGCATGCCACCAATGTGACACATGCCCACAGCCCACTGCCTGGAGGGCTGTCTAAATAGTCTCTATGAACCCACACCAGTGCAAATATGCCATCAGCGCCTTCAGATTCAGATCAGAGAGTGAGTCAGTGACCGGCTGAGGAAAACAGTAGGAAGTGAAGATGCCTCACAGGAAAAGACTGATCCACAACATCAGATACAACTCCTAAAGTTATTACTGTTACCCAGATATTTGGTTGAGGTTAGATGCACGGTCTTGAATGCCCATGTACTTATCACTTTAGATCAGGGGTGTCAAACTTAAATACACAGTGGGCTGAAATTAAAAAATTGCTACAAGTCAAGGGCCGGACCGGTTCAACGTTTATTGAAAACTTATTGAAACAACCTTTTTGCACATATTGAACCTGGAACTAAGAAGGCCTATAGATTATTACCTATAAAACAATATTAATTATGAAATAAAAACAATAAATAATAAATAAATAAAAATAAAAGAAAAAAAACCAGTTTCATTAATTCCTTATGGCTCTATCTGCAGTTTTTCCAGAGTAATTTCAAGTGAAGACATTTTCTACAGTGAACATAGTCTGCTGTGAAACCAGACTTCTTTTGAACTCTTCTACCTTCTGTAGCCTTTGTGTCGTGTCCAGATGCTTGTATCTGCCGTGGTGCTTCGTTTCATAGTGTCTTCTTATGTTGTATTCTTTCATTACAGCTACACTGTCTCCGCACAGAAGACACACAGCTTTGCCCTTTACATCCGCGAACATATACCGTGCCTCCCACCTGTCTTGAAAACCCCTGTTTTCAAAGTTCACTTTTCGTTTAGACATTTTTTGGGGAGAAGGATAGCTGAAAAGTTGACACAAGCGGTGTATAATACCATAAGACTGCTGATGAACGAGTGGGGTGTGCTTTCCCGGCCCGTGATTGATGTGCCGCTGCACGGGCAGTGCATTGTGGGATTTGTAGTATTATGGTGGTGCGTGCGATATACCGGTGGGCCAGCTCTAATAGTAAATACATTTTGTCATGCGGGCCAAAGATAATTAACTCATGGGCCAGATGTGGCCCGCGGGCCTTGAGTTTGACACATGTGCTCTAGATCCATGGTGTTAAACAGGATAGATTATAATCTGCTGAGCTGTGGGAGTCAAGCATAACTCCAAGGACGAAGGCACCTAAATACCATCTTATTAAAGAGATTCAGTGACTACAAAAGGAAGTGAAGGATTAAGCTAAAATTCAGAGGATGTCTTTGTTACAACCCAGATTAAGGACGTGTTACAGTCTGAAAAACATATTGTGGTTTGCATCCGGTCTTCTTCCACCAGTCAACGCTGGTTTTGCTCAACCATGAGAATGATCTTTCCTTAACCTTAGCCAGCCTACTTGTTGGCAATGTCTGACAGTCAGTCAGTCTGACAAATTTTAAGACTGAAATACCTCATGAATCCTGACTTTGTTCATTCATTATCTATACCATTTAGCCTTATGGGTCACAGGGGGGCTGGAGCCAATTCCAGCTGACATTGGGCAAGAGGCGGGGTACACCCTGGACAGATAGCCAGTCCATCACAGGGACAACATATATAGACAAACAACCATTCACACTCACATTCACACCCGAGGGCAATTTAGAGACACCTAAACCTGTTAACCTGGACATGTCTTTGGACTGTGTAAGGAAGCCAGAGTACCCTGAGAGATGTGCAGGCATAGGGAGAACATACAAACCCCACACAGGAAAACCCCAGGTGAACCCGGAACCTTCTTGCTGTAAGGCGACAGTGCTAACCACTGCACCACCTATCTCAACATCATGACCTGGCACAAAACTAGACTCCCTGATGATGAATCTTGTTGCCCTTGGTGATCCACTTTGATGATTCTTACTTCTAGCACCATCATCAAAATCCAACATTGTCAAGTACTTTGGTTTATGACAAACTATCTGTAAAATAATGACATTCCCATCAGCAGTCCCTAGAGCCATACAGCTGGTGTGGCTAAAACCTACAACTAATACAGGAATGCCCCAGTCTGTCTTTTTCTCTCCCAATTCCAATACCTAAACTTAGAGTAACCACCAGTGCCAAGCATGGATCCAGTACCTCACACACAGTGATAAATAAGCTAATATTTATGCTATATTTATCTTCTGGGGACAATGAACATCCACACTGAATTTCAACTCTGGGCAGCAGTTGTAGATCATTTTTGCTTTTTACCAAAGTGATGGGAACAAGCTGACCAATCAACCTTACTTTTGGCCTTGCCACTAAAAATAGAAGTCAGTAACATGTGATGCATCTTAGAATAGAAATGCTTATATAATACCAGAGAGTGTTCTTCAGTCATAGTTGGGTCGCAGATCTATTATAGGCAATCAATGTACAGAAAAATGTACAACAGAAGTATAACAGTGTTATACATGACAACCTGATCTCATCTCCACATTGAAAAGAAGAATGTGAGACAACTGAAACTGAAATAAAAGATTGAGATTGTATTTGTCTTTCTGATGGTTCCTCCCTGTTTAACGCTTCCATCACAGCTCGTGGTTGGTTTGTCAACAACTGATGTGTCCGCAGGATAAGCATGTAATGGGATTTGCGGGGATAAAGTAATGGGTAGGGGAAAAAGAGACAGAGACATAATGTTGGCTAATGAAAGGACTCTGTGAACTAACAGAGAGTGAGAGATGAAAGAGAATGTGTGAGGTGAGGAAGAGAGGAGGAAAGACAGTATAATTCAAAGATATAATGAGATAACTCCAAGGAGAAATAGTCAGATCTGTGAGTACAGTCTCACTGAACAGCTTTGGATTGACTAAACACCAACATGACACTGCAAATTGAGCTGGGTACATCTGTCTCCAGCCAGCTGAGCCACACATCTGTGTGGAATGATACCTGCCAGATTGCCAATAACCCATCACCACCCCCCACCCCTTCCCCCTCCCATATTATATAGCCGTACACAGCAGAGTGTAAC
The DNA here is from genome assembly GCA_033238685.1 of Lates japonicus. Classification (NCBI taxonomy): domain Eukaryota; kingdom Metazoa; phylum Chordata; class Actinopteri; family Centropomidae; genus Lates; species Lates japonicus. The sequence goes on along the minus strand of BRZM01000127.1, from coordinate 758,778 downwards.
CCTGATCCTAACATCCTCTGATTACTGAGTAATTACAGATAAGGGCAGAAAACAAACTGTTTATAATTTAGGCTCAGATGCAAATGAATAGTGTTAGGTCAAGGGGAAATACAAGAGCAATTTATGGCTCTGAGTAATTAAGCAATGTTGCCTCTGTGCAATTTTTAGTAAATAAATAAGTGCAAACAAGTGATATTTGCAGGTGCTTGTCAATGCTTGTAATGCAAAATCATAGCAATAGGAAGACAGTCACATTTAGATGCTGTATTTTTATTTGATTTTTAGGCTCCCAAAACTTGAAGAAAACAAAGCTTAGAATATCTACCTTCTTTTCCTCTCCCTCCTCAGTCTGTGTCTGCATATGTGTGGGATATTGACTGAGGTGGGGGGAGGGAGACTGGCTGAATGGCTGGGTTTGTTGGGGCTGGAGGGCAGGATGATGAATGAGATTTTATAGACATCTGCTGATTTCTGTCAGCCAAAGTTCATTGGTGGATGTGCATGTTGCCAAAAAATGAAAAGAAAATTGAGAAATACTACAATTAACAATGTTACTGGTGTGACAGAAATTATTCTAATAATCTACAGTATACTGAGGTCTTATTTGTTTAGAGTATTTATCAAGGTTTCAAGTAATTGAGTAATAATTACATTTTTAACATGCCTTTCACGAGTACTTCTTACACCCTTAATCTGCTTCTACACGTAAGAACATTACCCAGTGTACTGCACTCCACATTGTCTTAAATATCTGCTCAGCTGGGAAAATGCTGATTCATGTCCTGCAAGGTGGAGGCTGAGACAGAGGCGGATGCTGGGCGTTGTGACTGCAGAGGAGGAAACTATGTACCCTCCAGCACTTTACCACAACTGTGACCCTGCTACTGCTCCTGAGCTCAACAATCTCACTTTCTATGTTATTAGCCAAATACACACAAAAAGCATGTGCATATATCACTCCATTCTGTGTCTGATGCATACTTTTAATACTAATTGCTCTTCTCATAACAGCTATATAAGTTGTTTCTCCCTATCCACAGCTATAGGGATAGAAGACACAACACCAACACCAACAATCCGTTTCACACAAGAAACATACAGCAGTCTCATCCAAGTCCTGAGTTTCTGTGATCCATCATCCACCCTGGAGTTTATTTCTCTTTATACTACGTGCTCCCATCATAAACACCAGCAAAAAACAGAGAAGTCCTTGAAAAAACCTGCTTCAGAGTGCGCATGACCTGAGACGATGGTTCACCTTTCAGCACAACAATGACCCAAAGCATACCCAAGCTTCTGACTGTCTTTGAGTGGTCCAGCCAAAGCCCAGACTGAAACTCCATGGAACATCTGTGAGAGACCTGAAGATAGGCATTCACAGACACCTCCCATTCAAGCTGACCTCAAGAGGATGTGCCAGGAGGAACAGGATAAACTGCCCAAATCCAGGTATGCAAAGCTTGTAGAGACTTAGCCAAGAAGACTCAATGTTGTAATTGCTGCCAAAGAGGCATCTAATAGTACTGAGGTACTGAATTATTAAAATTGAAAAAATGTATTAAGAATTAGTTTTGGTGCTATGATTATTGGTGCCAATTAAGTTGGCACCTTTGAAATAGATCTTCATATTATTTCACTTTCCACAGCCTCATGGGCAGCATGGAGCACACTACTGTAAACGTCTCAAGTAGTTGCTTAGCCACATCTGTAACCTCAGAACTCCATACATAACTCAGAGTAATACACAGTCGGTAAAGGACTACCCGATGCTAATGTAAGTTTTGACACTATTGAAAAACAGTGACAAAAATGCTTGTGTCAACATTCATAAGATATAGCTACACTATGATGTTCTCCAGTCAGTAGCTGATCACTAAAGGTGACAGCACATCCTGCCAGCTCTCAGTTGCCAGTCAACAGCTGATACAGGAGACGTCCATCCAGAGATGTGAAGCTCAGACACTGCTCTTTGGAAACTGCCCTTCTGTAAGTTCAAAATGTACACATGATGTTGGTATGGGTAAGCGCACCAGAAATTTTGCTAATAACCACACAACACAAACCAACAGTTCAGATGAGTGTCTGCACCGCTTTGTTTGGTGGTAAAAGTGAAAGTGAGCTCACCTGAAATGCTGGTAATAAGCTCTCACTGCACATGATATGAGGAAGTTGTAGTCAGTCTGTAAGGTATAATGGAAGTTTACACTGAACACTTTGGGCACCCAAATAAGTTGGCTAACCTAAGATAACCCCTTTGTTTATAGCACTGACTGCACATTTCTTGCCGTCTGACTTCATTTTATCAATGTGGCTGCATTTCCGTTGCTCAACAATTACTTTGAGTACAATGTCAGAATGGTGACTAAAATTATGAAAAATGAGGTTGCTTTCTATGGGAGCATTTTCCCTCACTTTGTCCTTCAGGTTTAAATCTAAGCTGTTCTGGGATTTGATTTGGGGTCTCGAATTTAAACCTTTACTTAATCTCCCTCCTAATCGATCCATATTTCTCACTGAACTCCAAAGACGGAAACTGAAGCCTGATGTGCTGCCTTGGTGACTATCACATTAACATCATTTAATTGATCTCTACTAAAGCAATGTATTTCTCTTCTCCCCTCTGTTTCTCCTCCTGTTTAGAGCCATGGCTCTCTCACAGTCTGATATGACTATCTGACCTTGGTTGAGGCAGAAAAAAACAAGTGACAGATGTCCTCCTCTACAGGAGCAGACCTGGTAGCAAACTTGATATTCACCCCCCTCTAACCGCTCTGTCCGTCATCACAACCTCACATTCCTGTTTTCAATGTTAATCACTCCACTTTCGCACACCTGGAGACAAATATCCTGAAGGCTGCGATGCCAACAGCACAAACTCAATTCTGGGGCCAAACGAAAGGAAGAAAGCCATTTGTTCTTCGTGGCAGTGCAGCCTAAAGGAAATCATAGGCTTCCTGAGTGGCTTATGAGTTGCTCATGTGAATGTGATCAAATGTTATGTAATTACATCATTTCTCTGATTATTCTGATAGTATGTGTGTGTGTGCAGAAACAAATGAGACAATCACGGTGACAGCCTGTTCAGCTTATTAATTTCCAAATCCCCAGGACAGATCTGTGCCACTTGGGGGAGCCACAGTTGGTAATTCTCAAATTCACAGATTGACTTTAAACATGATTTAGTCCAGCGGTCCCCAACCTTTTTGCCCCATAGACCGGTTTCATGCAAGATAATATTTTCACGTTCCCCTCTAAATGCAGCTTTGTTTTTCTTGACAGTCTTAGGCTTTTCTGTTATCTCATCATTGGGTTTTTTTCCCTTTTTAAACACGCTCTCCACGGACATTTGTTTTTGACTCATTTTAGATAGTTACGTTAAATTACCGGAATACAGATTCGGCATAAAAAGAAACACACGTGGAGAGCATTATAAATATTCTAACTCACCGTGGCGCGGCAGCAGGCAGCTCTTCCAACAGTGAACAGCTTCTTAGCCATTAGCAACACGGTTGGCATGGAGTACGGTGCTCTCAGTGCAGCTACACCTGTTGCTGTGGTGGCCCTGAAGACTTCTTCCTTCTTGTTCGTTTTTTCTTCGAGAACTTGAGTTCAGGCTTGTCTTTTAACGGTGCTCTGTCTCTATGTGTAAATATTTGAAGGCTTCACTGCCTCATTTATAGCCTGTAGCCACATATTATGTGAGGGGTCTGGGCACGTGAATCACCTGTCATGATAAAGCCCTATTTTAAGTAGGACTCTCTTTATTTCCCAATAAATGCAGCTTTGTTTTTTCTTCGACAGTCTTGGGCTTTTCTTCTGTCTTCTTTAAAGAAACTATCCACGGACAATTGTTTTGTTTTTTAACTAATTTTAGCTAGTTAGTTAGTTTACCTTTGTGGGGCATCACACCCGGGTGTGTATTAGCGGTATCAGGCGGCACGGAGCGGATGTGATGGGCATTTTCGGTCATTTTCAAATAAAACACCCCTTAGTTACAATGGTAAATAAGGATAAAATAATATAAATTACGTTTTAGTCCATCATACAAGACCAAATAGTCAACTAAAGCCAGTGATTGCAAGACCAAAACATAGCGGTCAAAAAAATCTGCCTGGCTGACCAATTAGATTCAATTTAAAATGACATATGATGCCTAGTTTGTTAATTTGAGATAAATAATACAAAAACATCTATAAAGACCCAGTGTATTGCATGCCAACAGGCCCTAATATCAGGAATGTAGAGCAGCTCTGGCTAGAGCTTGTGGTGGATTTGGAAAGCTAACGTGACATCTGGAACAAAGGTAAAAACTGTTTTTCAGATGGCCAAATAGATGGTGATGAGGAAGAGACTGCTAACGTTACAGGTCCAATCAATATGTTAGCATAACTTTGGGTCAACGTAGCGCCAACCTTGAAACACCCGTCCTCAAAACGCAATGGTGAACAGGCCATTGAGCCAGTGGACCATCAAAGAATCAAAAACATTTTACTGGCCTAATATTATATATGTCTTTTGCAGTGTTGTGAAAATTTCCATATACGTTCTAGGACTGGCTCATGGCCGATCACTGTACATATGTAATCAACCTGGGACAGAACCCTGTGGAGTCTTCCTGCAAACAAATGCAGCATATTCAGTGTTTCTAACCTAAATGTACTGTGTCCTTGATGTGTCTAACAGATATGTTGATTGAATTTTCTTCCTCATAAAACATCCTGCAAACCCAATTTTTAAATATTTTATTTGTGTTATTTTTTACATCCATCTTTTCTAGTGTAGTCATCTTCCTGTCTTTGCTGGCACAATGCTGTGTTTCTTGGCACATTACCTCCACCAACTGTTAACAAGTTGAATAGCAAAAAAACATAAACATGTCGCTTGTGTATTTGTGCACTTACATGCGCGTGTGAGACACAAACACAACAGGGACTCACATCACAACAATGTGCCGTAGTGCCAGTGGTAAATCCCAAAAAAGAACACAAGGAGAAAAACAACATCAGGCAAGCCTTGCAAAGCCACACCTTGGGTTTTGATTATTAGGGCACAAAGCTCTATTAGACACAGAATGAGAAGGAAATGTTCTAATGCCATATAATTTCAGTGGTCAGCATTTAAAAGAATCAAGGCAGTTGCTTCTGAATTTGTGACTTGACTTGAATTTTGCCCTCAGAGACTGAACAACAGCTCTGATGAATTGACAAATCAAACTGTTCCATTATCTTAATTCCTTAAAAAATCCCCAACAAAATGCCGTGATTTTCCACTGAAAAGTCTTATTATACTTGCATAAATTATGTCAGCGTTCAATATCCAGCCTATAGAATAAAATGAAACTGTCAAGCACCCATGCCCACGTGTCCATAACAGTGCAGTGCTTTCCAGTGGTAATTTAGTGCTTACGGGAAATACTGGCTGTGGTTCGAATGGAAAATGTGTTGTAGCTCTCAGTCCCTACAGACCTTTTATTGTGCAAAACTACAGCTCTGTCTGCAAGAATAAGACCAATCAGCACAGAATTTTAGCAATTTAGCAATTTTGCAACAATCAAATAATGTATGATGGAGATGGCCCAGGTCATACAGTTTCTGTGTGATTTGTCATATCAGGTGGCGCGTAAAATCCATCCAATCATCCCTTGCATCCTTACAGTTAGTGCCTAGCTTTCTTAAAGCCATTGACTATTCATGGGGCTAGTTGGTGAGTACTAAGATGTGGGTCTGCAGCAAATATGACTCTATGCCAAAGTCTGTGTCTGATTGGATTTCATCATGAGTTCTGACTGGGCGGGTATTTATCCAGCGGACACACTATCTGTCCTTGCATGTAAGTGAACTGGTAAACATTAACAACATTTTTAATTTGACTATTGAGGACCAATTTGACTCTTAAAATTAAAAAAGCTGTGTGTAACAGAGTTAAACTCATCAACACTTTATAAGCGGTCACACAAGATCTCAGTTGAGATGTGGGTTGATCTCATTTTATGACAGATCGGGTCAGTTTACCACAAAACTGACACAGTATGATGAATAATTCGCAGTTCAGATAGCTTCTGTTATGAAAACACTTGAACTATGTTATATATATATATACGTGTCAAACAGAGGGCTACAAAACTGTACAAATAAGATAAACTTCTGTAGCTGGTGAAACAATAACACGTTAACCCACTTTGAACATGCTGTTAATTAGATCATTAACAGATTGGTGGTTAACTGCCCGGACAGCAAGTCAGCTAACTTTGTCGCTAACCAGACAAAGTTTATTCCAGCTCTGTCCCACGACAGACTGCAAACCATGTCTCTTATGTGGAGCTTTATATGTTTACTCACAACAAAGCAACTAAACAAACTGTTCAACATAACTAACATAGCAACTTTCCATTTCCTCAAGGTCATTGTTCAGGTCCAGCACTCAAGACAGTTTGCTACTAATTAACAGCCAGTACAGAATTTCTTAAGTTCCTGTAAAGACAATTTCTTCAAAGAAAGGATTGCATTAGTTTCTCTGTTTGCAAGCTTTGTCCACTGACAACAATTCTCTTTGCTCAAAAATTAAGCCATTTTTTTTCCTCTGCTCACCCAAAGTACATGGGTGACCTAGTGGGTTCTCCTCTTCAGGCATGTGGTTATACCGAGTATGTATGCTCCTGGAACAGATAACAGATTTCTTGTCTGCAAGACATCAACATGGCCGACCAGATATTTCCGACACAGACAAGGCTTTAACATAGTTTAACATATAACAACTGAACTGTCATGTGCAGCTGGCTGTATCATTCACAAATTTTCCGTGCTAAAATTCTCATAATTCAAATATTATTTCTGTGTCACACATCTTCATATCATCTGACTGATTCTCTGATGTCCATGTTGGATTAGAACAGGCAGTCAAAGCCAACATTCACTTTTGCATTCCTGACATCACTACATACACATTAGGACATCAGAGCCCTTGAACTGGTGACACTGATACCACCATACACCCTATTGTGAAGGTGTCCAATTTGGAGCAGGCTGTAAACAGTGCCTCTCCAAAAGACAACATGCTGTATAGCAGCTAAATGTGAGTGTTTAGTACTCTGTTTATCTGACAGAAACATGGGTTCTCCAGTGTATGACTCATCCACAGTACCATAACCTTCAGTTTGACAGGCTGATGAAAGAAAAGGGTATATGTTCAATATGCAGGACTGTGATTCAAAACGTACAAAGCTGCAAACAGCTGAGTGGGACACATACTGTAAATACTAGTGGGAAGAAATGTTTCAGCATCTGAAAAAATCAACACAAGCTCAGGATAAACATCATTTGATAAGCAGCAAGAGGATGGCGTGATTTTCCAGCAGTGGTTTGGACGGCCGTGCAAGTGTCACATTCAGGAAACGCCTTCCCCGTCAGAGCCTACTGTCTCTTTACAGGACAAACTATCATCCAGCACTACAGTATCAGTGTCAGCGGCGACAATACGTCACGCCGGGCTCCATTCAAAATCTATCGGGTTCATGCTTCCTTTACCATCAGCAGATATACATGTGACGGGGATGGCGCAAGTGCTTGGAAATGTCTTTAAGTATCGTGTTGAATTCGGTGCACGCTGGATTAACCAAATTAACTTGTTTCGATAAAGTATGAACTTTTATATCGGATCGCCTGCTTCTTAACTCCACCACTGTTTAGGGGATGAAACGACATGATGAAGCGATTTGAAAATACGGGATTTAATTTAAAAATTAGCGCTGGTTAAGTATTAAAGCATGCCGAATTAAAGAACAAGTTCTGCTGGGTCAGACTATATCTAAAATAAAGCTCCTGCGTGCATGTGACTCTGAATGCGAGTAAGCCTTAAAGTGGTGTGTTTTAAATAAGTTCGCGTTGCTGAACTACAGGGGAAAACAGAAGGGTCACAGACATTTACCTGTCGGGTTGTAGAGCTCCTCATTCCCGGTGGGTGAAGGTGTCCCTCCTTCGAGCGATGCTGGGGTGACCAGAGGAAAAGCCATGTTCCCCGCCAGTCACTCACTAACAACTGGTCCCGGTGTCACTTTGCGCGGTGTCCTCCAGCATTCCAGCACCGCTGCTCCCGCCTCCGCTGCCGCTGCTGAGATTACCGGTAACGGCAATGGTTTCCTGTCCGAGCACAGTGACTCTCTGTCCGGCTACACAGTGGAGCCACTGTCCCTCCTCCGGACGGTGCCTGTATGCTTGTAGTCCGGTAGTCCAGTCCAGGCAGATGACGTTTTCCTCGGGTCTCTCACTCACTCTTTGATACACACACAGAGCACACACACACACACACTCCTTCTGTGTCACACTCTGCTTCTCTCCGTCTTCACCTTCATCTCAGCCCATTGTGCTTTAGAACATAGGCTAAGTAGCGGGAAGATTCTTATTCTGCATGACATCTCTTTCCCTCTTCTGCATCAATTATGTTTTGTGCGTGTGCGTGTGTGTGTGTGAGAGGATCTGGGTTGCACTTCCTCCAGCACACGCTGTAGTAACCACTCTCTTTTATTTTGGCTCAGTGCAGCATTTCATTGGTATGACAGGGATGAGTCCCAAGTTGTCAACACAATATACTGACTATAGATAATAATACATGGTGAATAATTGCGCCTGTTTAATTCACTGCAGCTGTGATGCTGAGCTAGTTTTGTGCACTTGAGAATGCAAGAGTGTAAATACATTTGTATACTGTGTCAGATGACATCAGAAAAATTCCTGCCTCCCACATACGCACGCACACACACACACACACACACACACACACACTTTCTGTCCTCACAGTGTCAGTTCTCACCCATTTCTATTTTTTTTTTTTTTTTAAGTGTGTCTTGACGTTGCACGTCTGCTGTGAAATTTATCCCAGCATCATCAACTCCCTGCTCCTGTTGTGCATTTCCACCTGTCACACTACAACAACATGACCATCTAACCTGCTGGGGGGGGTATTCCCCATCATATTATATACACCTGCCAGTTATTACCATGCAGTGGGTTATGGGGGATGGTAGCCTGCTTTATGGGGGTTGGGATACCAAGACAGAGAGGGGACCCTTAGCCATCTGATTTGTCACAGGGGATGCTGGGGAGGGGGTGTGGTGCTGAAATGAAAAAGAGGAAGGGGTGGTGTGTGTGTGTGTGTGGGGGGGGGTCCCAAAAGGTTCTGCCCGATTGGTTAAACTGGTTAAGGGTGGTGACATTGACAGGCCCTCTGGGTGACCCCAGAACACAGGCAGAGCAGAAGAAGGGGAGAGGGGTGTCCCCATATCACAGTCTATGGAAGGAGATGGGACGTGTGTTTGAGAGTATTTGTAGGAACAGTCAGATGCAAAGCCCTCATAGGTAAGGTGAGCATCTAGATTATTAAGATTATTGTAACACAAGGCACTGGACTGAAAGAGACAGAAGACATGACCCTGGAAAGTTGACCTGATTAGGCAAAATCATTTAAATTAATAAAACAAGTGAGTGGTTGATATAAAAGAGGTGCTGAGGTTTTGTTGCTCAGGCCTGTGATTTGGTGAAAATAACCTGTCCTCAGATCTCAGCAGTGTAATTAGTTGAAAATGATGGAAATGAAAACACAGGCACAAAGTAGGAACAGTTGTTTGTCGCGCAGTTCTCTGCATCAGAATGATGCTCTGATTGGAACATAGACAGCCTATCAGGATGCTGACTAGTTCCTACTGAAAAAACAAAACACAGATTATGAGAGAGAATCCAGCCTGCCTGTAGATAGTCATGACAGCTTTAGTAGTCTTCATGTTGAAATGAACAGTTACCTGTGTTGAAGTGAATTCAAACAATTATAATCACTGAGGCTGTATATTTAACAAACTGAATTCTGGTTTTAAGGTCAGTTAACTATAACTTCATCTACTGTCACATAAATTAGTTGTATATGGATGGAGATGGTAACCCTTGTTTCTGCTGAATCTCTGCTCTCTGGGTTCAGATGTAAATGTCCTCCTGATCTCCTCTGACTCCTGGTTGATGACCTTTGACCTCTTCCCATTGGATGTGGATGGTGGGTGTAGTTTTGTTCTGGTGTTCATAGACGGCTGATGTGTCTGTTTTGTCTTGTCCAGAGTGGTTGCTGTTTCACTGATGATCAAATGTAGTTTTGGCTTGTCATTGATTTGACCATAGAGCTGTATAACACTACAACTAACCATTGATAAGTATTCTATGTTTACTTTGGCTGTGAGAATATGAGAGGTTTTCTGTTAGCTAATCCCCAAGTGCTGTCGAATGGCGCTAACTCATCCTTCTCTTAACACGAAATAACATAGAACTTTGACCCTTAATAGAGTACAACTATGAAAGGAGAATTAACACAGTCTTCCTCAAAAATTGAAAGTCCAAAGCAATAAAATGCATATTTTCTCTGCAGCCCAATGACTGCATAAAGATGGACCATGACAGCTCTCCCCAGTGAAACCAAAACATCTCAATCAGCCCTGGTAGCTGGCTGCAGTATAGGTTATTGTGTGTGTATATATGTTACTGTGTTTTCAAGTGAATTTTCTGATATATTTAGTTTAATTTGTTATTGTGTGTGATGGTAATAAAATAAAAAGGGAATTGGATGTCATGACTCACAGTTGGGTCAGGTGGGTCTATGGGTGGGACCTCAGTGCCACATCTCCACCATCAATCAATACTGCACAGACCAGCTCCCAGTGACATCACCAGTGCACGATACTCAGCACCCATCTTGCGCTGGTTTTCTCACTGCTCTAATCAGCCTGGTTTCCAGCAGCTGCACCAAACAGACAGACACAGGTAGAAACTAGTTTGTGAATTTAGTGGATCATTTAGCCTCTGAGAGACAGTTTCTTCAGGGACTAACAATGAAATGAAACCAAAAAGAGACTTAAATCATTAAATTGAATGGACCGTTAAAATGAATCCTGCTCCAAATGAACAGTTACTGTTATCCCACAACTGTGGTCACATGACACATGTCACATGGGTTAAGGTTAGGGGACCTTCATCATCATGGTTTTACAATATATTAGATTAGATACAGTGGTATGAAAGACACCCTGATAATTTTCAAAGATTTTCCTTTATATAAATCACTGGTTTATTCCGGATCAGCAATTTCAGTTAAATATATCATATAGCAGACAAACACAGTGATATATGAAGTGAAATGAAGTTTGCCAGTTTACAGAAAGTGTGCAATAATTCTTTAAACAAAAGTAGGCAGGTGCATAAATTTGGGCACCCTTGTTGTTTTTATTGATTTGAATACCTTGGTAATTATTGGAACACAAAATTTATTTAGTAGCTCATTGACCCTTGACCTACATACACAGGTGAAGCCAATCATGAAAAGGTATTTAAGGTGGCCAATTGCGATTGTTCTCTCTTGCATCTTCTCCGAAGTGCCAACATGGGAGCCTCAAAACAACTGTCAAATGACTACCAAATTAAGAAAGCAACGATTATTCAACATCATGGTTTAGGGGAAGAGTTCAAAAGCTGGCTCAGTTTCAGCTGTCAGTTCCTGTGAAACATAGTGAAATGGGTGACCACAGAACTGGTTCTGGTAGGGCCCAGGTGGCAGGCCAAGAAAAATCTCAAGATAAGCACAGGCGCGAAGGATGGTGAGAAAGTCCAAACTCAGCCACAGACCAGCTCCAAAGATACAACATGATCTTGCTGAGTGGTGTCACCAGCCGCCCGTTCAACTATTCAGCGCACTTTGCACAAGGTGATGCTGTAGGAGATAATCTGGAAAAGCCTTTTCTGCGCACATACCACAAACAAGTGCATACGAGGGTATGCTAAAGCACATTTGGACGACCAACTGGCTGGACTGGGTGCTGTGGACTGATGAAACTAAGAACGATTATTTGGACATAACAAGGGGCGGTATGCATGGTGGATGAAGAACACAGCATTCAAGACAAACACTTACTTACAGTAAATTTGGTGGTGGTTCCATCGTAACAGCAGAGGGCTGTGTCAGCCAGAACGAGTACTAGCAAGTAAAGTTAAAGTTGAAGATTAGCATGGATTCCAGTCAGTGTCAGCAGATTCTGCGAACAATGTTCAGAATCAGTGACAAGATTGAAGTTGCGCGGGCTGGATGCTTCAACAAGACAACGACCCTAAACACTGCTCAAATTCTACTAAGGCATTCATGCAGAGGAACAAGTACAACATTCTAGATGGCCATCTCAGTCCCCAGACCTGAATATTATTGAAAATCTGTGGTGTGATTTAAAGCGGGCTGTCCATGCAGAAACCATCAAACAATGGAGATGTTTGTAAGAAGAATGGTCAAAAATACCTTCAACCAGAATCCAGACCCTCATTGGAAGCTATAGGAAGCGTTTAGAGCTGTTATTTCCTGCAAAGAGAGGACATACTGAATATTGATGTAATTTGTTTATTTAGGGGTGCCCAAATTTATGCACCCTGCCTACTTTTGCTGAGGTGTGCACACTTTCTATGGAAATCCTATAAACCATTTCACTTCTCCTTATATCCTGTGTTTTGTCTGCTATATAAATATATTTAACTAAGTGCTGATCCGAACAACCAGTAATTTATAAGGAAAATCTTGAAAATTATCAGGGTGCCAAACTTTCATACCACTGTAGATACTTTATTAATCCACACAGGAAATTCACATAGTAACTATATGGTATTAGTTTTGTTAACGATGGTCATGGTTAAGAGAAGCCAATGTAAGCCTGTCTCATTGAGAGCAGAAATCATACAGCGGTCTCCTGCTCAAGGTCTGATGTGTTGTATGCGACCTCTGTGAGGAAAGAAGCTAAAGCTGATTTGGTGAACAGGTCTTACTGTGTCTTACACTTCAGAGGATCAATACAAATTAACAAAATATGTAAAACAGATTGCCTTTAACCCTGTGAAGACAAGATGACCTTAAACCATTGGGGCAGAAGCGTGGCTCTGAGGCAGCTTAGAGCACCGTATACCCTGACATGCCATTACCACACATACACACACGTGGAGTGGTGCCCGGGCTCTGATTCAATTGCTGAGCCAGTGGGCTACAGCAGAAAAAGACAGCTGTCTGTGAAAATCAAAAGAAAAGATGGATGATGTATAATTTCTGATTGAAGGAGGAGCTGGGACCAAAAGGTTGCAAGACCTTGGTAATAAGAGAAAGACGGACGGGATCAAGGCGTCTCCTGGACAGCTACACTATCACGCTGGCGGGGTCCGTGGAGTTCATTTCATCACAGGATTCCCATCTCTCTGCGTGTTGTGCAGGGTTATTAGTGTGTATGCATGAGGCTGAGGTAGGCAGAGGTTATTTTTAGTATTGGGCAAGATGACTCAGTTCACCTGTCCAGAGATATCACAGCTGGCTGAAAATTCTCCCAGCATTAGTGAACAGGACTGCAGTGGCCCTGAGGGAGAAACAAGAGTTCACTGCTGTGTTTATGTGTATTAGTGTTTATGGATAGACCTGATGCTGGTTTGGATTGAACACTGTAAAAGCATCTGGTGGTCTAGATTCTGAACAAATTTCAGATTATCAGGGGTGAATGAACACAGCACTGACAGGATGATGGGTCCTATAAGCTAAGTTGGTTAGTAAATGAATCAAAATAACATCTTCTGAATACAAATGGACCAGCATAAACACAGTCAAATGAAATTCAAAGGCACAGTACGTTCATCTTCTTTTTGATTGGCGGGTCTTAATCCAACCAAACAACAAAGTAGATTAATTGAATCTGGTAAGAAAAATTAGAATTGAGTTCACATAAATGCCCACATATGTCCATGCAGTTTCCTGTGGATGAAGTAGTCAGACATGTTGAGGCGGGCGCCAGGGGGTGGAACAGACATGGATCAGTGACATGTTAAAATTGCATGACCGACATAATTTTCCTTGCGGTACAGGGCCCACCTGCAGAACAGTCATCGTAACCTCTGGGTGATCATGAAGCGTCTGCTATAAATAAAATAAAGATGTTAAAGTCATTCTCAGGCCGTGCCATCTTGAGTGCAGTGTGGGGTTCAGATGAATTCCACTGCGTGATGTGGATCCTGTTTATGTCTGCAGGGAAAGTGAATAGCGGTGGTGCTGGTGCGTGCCATGCTCTATCTGAGTCCCAGTGTCTGATAGGCTGAGGCTGATTTGTCTCGATCTGGTCATCTGTCTCCTTCTGATCTACTGGAAGTATTATGGCGATTTGATGACGTATATTCTGTTCCAGCCAGACATTGGTTTGCTTCAAAGTTCTAAATTCAAAGCAGCACAGAGAAAAACATGACTACTTTTTTGCCCTCACAGCCTGTTTGAGCCAAAATTAGTAGGAGAGACTACACAAGAGTGAACAGTTTGATTAATCTGTACATACTGTGGCAATCACCCTAATATCCCTGATGTCACAGTTACATCAGCACAGACAGTTAGATATCATCCATATTCTTTAAACCACTCCTTCAGTTTTCAGTTAGCCAATCACAACCTGCAGTCAGAACCCAGCCTCTTATGAAGTCATGGTCGGTGTGTGTGTGTGTGTGTGTGTGTGCAGCGCCTTGGCAGTGGAGGCTGCGTGGCTGAATGGAAAAATGTCTCCCCGTCATGAGACGGGGAAACAGACTGAGCTGTCAGTCACTCTGTCACCGTCCTGCCTGGAGCACCTCTGACATTGACACAAAGGACACCTGGTTTGTGTTTAAACCACCACCACCACCACACACACACACACACACACACACACACAAGCCTTTACATGAAGTGATTACTATGATATAAATATTTCTACTGATTTTCCAGTGAATGCTGCATAAAATGTTCACTTTATTACATTCAGTTTAACACCATGTTATTAGCAGTTGAAATACATGAAACATGTGATACCATACATGCTCAATGACCAATATGTAGACATTGATTCTGTTGGAACCACATTTGACAGCAGAAGAACTAAATCCAGTGAAATAAACTGAATGACCACATATTTTAAACACAAAATCCAGAACCTGCTATTATCAAGGTCAGCCACATTCCCAAGTCAGGTCTGAAAAGCTGTGTGTTCTTCAGTGGTCAGTGACCTCTGTAGCTCTTCATCAACTGTCATGGAAGGGGAGCTGACAGCAGCTATAACTCTGCTGCAGCACCACCTAGTGGTATTTTTATTGAACAGCACCAGTGCTTATTCATATTTTGTGAACTATTTCAAGTAAACTGAGTTAACTGTGGCCAAGATTATTCATCTGTAGTTTATGAAACCAGCTCAAAGGCATAGAGGTCAATGCCATTTAGTCCTAAATTGGTAAAGACTTTGAGCTAAAATTTAAAAGGTTAAAGTCGATCTATCTTCCATTTTCCATCAAATTTAAAGCCAATTGTTATATTTATAACAGAACACAAGGTTCATCTGCCTTTTAATAGTGCCTGGCTGGCACGGAAAGAAAAATATATATGTTATGTATATTTCTTTGACCTCACATTAAATATCTTTCCAACAACCCTAAAGGGTAATGTCAGTCTTTGACAGAGCTTCTCACAAATCATGTGTGCACTAAGGTCATGACAGGTGGGGAAGGGTCACAGAAAGACATTCCTTCATTTCTTTGGGGCCAGGGGCCTCAGTAGGTTGGGGATCACTGATCCAAAGGGAAGACAACAAGCAGAGAGAGGAGAAGTTAAGACAGGGAAAGTATACAAGTGTACATGTATAAAATACGGCTATAGTGATAGTCAGTTACTAAGTGTTGTAATAGACTTAGCTCTGATGTAATGAATGCTGCAAGTGAGCAAACACAAGGGAAAACTGTATGGTGTGGGGATCTTAATGTGGGCGTAATGATACTGATGGAAATGGGTCTGTAATAGAGGAGTTCATTAATTACTGGGGTCCAGTGTGTATTAATGATAATAAATACAGTAAGCGAAATTGATCTGACACTACCTTCAGGTATTAGTACTTGGGAAGTAAGGTCAAGAAGGTCACAAGCAGTAGTTTGGAAGACAAACAACAAATGTGCATGAAAATTCTGCTGCGTAAATCTGAGGGAAAATAAACGTAAATAATCAAATGTAAAAAGTATGGCAAGAATACTGGGACATTAACAGCACAGGGAGACTTTTTTTTTTTTTTTAACTATTATTTGTTTCCCTGTCAATCTCGTAATTCTCCTGTTTGTACACAGACCGGTAGGTGGCGGTAAAGCACCTGCATGCTGGTTTACCATCAAAAGAAGAAGAAAAAAAAAAAAGACGAAGGCGGAACGGATAGCTGCAGTAGTATTGGCGATTTACGGTTGTTCTCTGAGGTGTCTCCGGTGCTGCACATAAAAGTAAGTCATAAAATCCGACGGGATTAAATGTAACTGTTTTATGAACTGTCCTCCAGCAGCGTCACGTAGCTAATGTAGTAGAACCCTCCGTGTGCTGTCATGCAGAATAGTTGAGCCGTAAGCTAGCTAACTTTGGCTGTTTCATTCAAAACCTTCATAACTTAATACCAGTCATGCTGATATTGTATGGGAAAATCACCACTAGTAATATTTTTGAAAATGTTCCTTCCTTCCTTTCCTGTGTTTTCAAAGACAACCCGTGCGCTTTAAATGTTTGAGTTTGACCAAGTAGCTTACGTCCGAAGGCTATGTGAGGTGAAACTGGGGGAGGAGAGGATAAACTTCTTTAGTTTCTCAACAGAATTTAGGTAAAACACCACAAGTAGCAACAGTTATGAATAGAATACACGTTAACAGAGGTCTAAGAAGGTACAGTTTTAATGGCAACTTATGGCCTGATTTTCAATGTTACTGTGAAAGTATTTTTTTCGCATAGTACAAACCCTTGTTAGTGCCGCAATTGTCAAAATGTAGTTATGTGTGGCTAAGGACAGTGAGTAAAGCACTGGTGATGGTTGCTCCAGCCATGTTACATCATGCGGTAATGGCACTATCATAATTTGACTTTGTACTTTGCAGCAGAGCAACAGTAGCCTGTATTTCACATAGCCAGTGGAATATGTGGACATTCAGGATGTGTAGTTCCAGTTAAGTGCTCCTTATCAGTTCACCTCTCACACAGATAACAACTTTCTCAAAGAAAATCTCCTCTCGTAGAGCAGGATCTTCAGACTTTTTATTTAGTTTGCGTTGATTTTTAACAAGGGGTCAGCTTGTCGAACACGCAGCCGCACATTTCTCCGTTTAAAGTTTCATCAAATTGCTTAAGAGATTTAGTTATGCAAGGTTTGTAAAACGTGGACCAAAAGTTCACTGACCCTCAGCCCCGCCATCCTGAATGGACTCCACCGTTACAGGCTAATCCATTTCTACACTGAATATGAAGGATTGTAGAGTGGACCTTGTAATTAACCCTGTATACACTCACTGAGCTTTTTATAAGGGAACATCTGTACACCTGTATATTCATACAGTTATCCAGGCAGCCAGTCATGTGGCAGCAGTGCAGTGCATACAATCATGCGGTAACTTTGACCACGGCATGACAGGCTGATTTAAGCATTTCGGAAACTTCTGATCTCAGTCTGATGAATCTGGATTTCTGGTGAGGCACACAGATGGTTGGGTCAGAATTTGGCATCAACAGCATGAAACTATGGACCCAGCCTGTCTTGTGTCAACAGACCAGGCTGGTGATGGTGGTGTAATGGTGTGGGGAATATTTTAGGCCCTTTCAGTCATAGCCATCAGTCATAGTTTGAATTCCACAGCTTATCACCACAGAGCTGAGTATTGTTGCTGACCACATGCATCCTTTTATGGCCACAGGTTAACAATCTTCTAATGGCTCCTTCCAGCATGATAGTGCACCACTGCACATAGCAAAAGTCTCAAACAGGTTTCATGAACATGACAGTGAGTTCAGTGAACTTCAGTGGCCTCCCCAGATACCAGATCTGAATCCAGTAGAACACCTTTGGGATGTGGGAGAACAGGAGATTGGAGGCCCTACCCAGTATTGGTACAGTGTTCCTAATAAGATGCTCAGTGAGTGTACAGTGTGTCAAGTCAAGTTAGGTTTATTTATACAGCACAGAATCACAACAGAAGTTATCTCAAGGCACTTTTCATATAGAGCAGAGAGAGGCGCAACAATTCCCACCATGAGCAGCACTAGGCGACAGTGGTGAGGAAAAGCTTCCTTTGAAGAAGCAGAAACCAGAGTCAGGGTGGGCGGCCACCTGCCTCAACTGGTTGGTTTGGGAAAGAGAGGGGTGGGGGTGGGGCGGGCAGGGGAAGGAGAACATGGCATAATGCACATTCCATATAGAGACATATATCATTATTAATGATATTGATTGCAATAATGAAAATGACAATTACAGTAGTTATAATAATAATAATATCATCAGTAAGACTAGAAGCAGGACTAATAATTTTAGATATAACAGCAGGTATTGAGCAGGATCATGGGGTGGCAGGGGCATGTCATCACAGATCAGACACTACAGCCCCTGAGGCAGAAATACCTGCAGAGAGCGACAGGAGAGGAGGGGAGAGAGACCAGAACTTTAGTGGAAGATGTTGAGTTAGTGACTGTATGTATGGGATATGAATATGTACAGACAGAGAGGGTGAGAGGGGCTCAGTGCAGCATGGGAAATCTCCCGGCACTCTGGGCCTAACTAGGGGATGGTTGAGGCAAGCCTGAACAAAAATGAAAAAGTCACACAAAAAATGGTATTTGTCTCATTTTATCACCACTTCTGGTTTATTTATTGTGAAAAACACATATTTACATTTTATTTACATTTCTATTTTATTTTGCTTATATTTCTTCTTTTAGATTCGCATTGAGACAGAGGAGGATGTCTTCGACTGTGAAAAATCCTTTTCAACATATAGTTGAGCCTCTGGACCCCAAGGACCCGAAGCAGCAGTTTTACAATCTTTCCAAACTTGGAGACAGCAGATATGGTAACAACAAACCAATAAACCCTCATCAGTGTTACTGTATAGTCGTTTTAAGAGTAAGCAGAAAGGTTCACGGTCCATCTGTTCCTCAGACCGTCTGCCGTTCTCCATCCGGGTCCTCCTGGAGTCTGCTGTCCGGAACTGTGATGAGTTTCTGGTGAAACGCTCAGATGTGGAAAGTATCCTGAACTGGAAGGAGACCCAGAGTCAGACTGTGGAGGTACCGTTCAGACCAGCCCGTGTCATCCTCCAGGACTTCACGTACGTCTGCGCTATTCCTTTCTGTCAGAATGTCAGTGAACTGCTCAACAGGTTTTTAATAATCAGTGAAACTCTTCACAAATGACTGCTGTGTCAAGAAACACACAGAGCTTTATTTCCATAGAGAATTCTGTCAATTTCATACATAAAGGTCACAGTCATGTGGAGCACTACTCATTATGTGAAAACAGCTGTATAATGGAGGATCTTTGTCAGGTCTGAAAACAAAAAAACTGCTGATGTCATAGTGATATTTGAAAAGTAATACTGGCATGGGATTGGATATCACAAATTTTGTGACAGAAAACTTATACTACAAACTGAACTTTGAGTATGAAAGACATGGTTATTTATCAGGCAGAGTGTCTAATGTAAAGAGGATATTGAGATGCATTGTGGGAAATGCAGAATCTAGTGTTTTTGCAGGTTGACCCATATTACAAGCTAAAAGTCCTGATAGGTCAGCCTCTGCTGCTTTGATCTTTACCATTTTGGTAAAATGTATATGACATAGTACACCACTTAAAGGACAAGTCTATTCTATATTTTATTCCTGTCAAGAAATATAATGCACAGAGCCAAATCAACAATGAATTGATCCTACTAACAGGTACTGTGTGTTTATCTCTGAGCCTTTTTGAAAAATGAAACTACACTACATATTTGTGAGCTGTGCATAAACCAGTGGGCTTTGACCTGACAGCCACAGACAGTGTGGGGAAGTCAATAAGTACTTAGAGATAGTCTAATGTAGATTTTTCTCTTGGTTGACAGTGACAAAAATAACCTTTAAGATGCAGAGATGATTTGTTCCTGATGGAATGGTGGAGCCATGAAAATATGGTGTCAAACAAAAGCCTAAGAGGCTTAATAACTGCAGAATATTTCAAATGTGTCACTCAGAGTCATTGTCCATACTTTGCTGTTTATTGTTGAGTACAAAGAATTACTAAGAGCTTCACTGTTAGTGCAAAGAATTTTGCTCAGGTATATTTAAAATGGTACTGTTTCATTTATTAATATTGAGATCAATGTGAAATGACAGTTGGTAATGATATTTATTTCAGGAGATATCACCCAGCCTTGACTTCATCATTACATGATGAGTAATTGTGGCTAAGTGATGAAAATGTGGACAGGACTCCCTCTGACCTGCTGCGTCTCTACCCTCTCTTTACAGTGGTGTTCCTGCTGTGGTGGACTTTGCTGCCATGCGTGATGCAGTGATGAAACTAGGCGGTGACCCAGAGAAGATTAATCCAGTTTGTCCTGCTGACCTTGTCATTGATCACTCCATCCAAGTGGACTTTAACAGGAAGTAAGGCCAGGTTCATCAAACTCTTTCCACCATGGCACCACCATGGCACCATCAGTTCATAGATATCGTGTTATGCTGCAGGTAGCTACGTAATCTTTGCTGAGGCTTTAACCAGTGTCTGATACAGTCTGTCCGCCGTCTTTGTTCCTTAAGGTCTGACAGCCTTCAGAAAAACCAGGATTTGGAGTTTGATCGCAACAAAGAAAGATTTCAGTTCTTAAAGGTATAAACATTTCACAAACCCAGTTTTAAGGTCTTGATGTTTAATAGGTTTTAATTCTGGTGGCTTTTCCTTCATCCATTAAATATGTTCTCTGTTATTCCCAGTGGGGCTCTAAAGCCTTTAGGAATATGCGAATCATTCCTCCTGGTTCAGGGATCGTTCACCAAGTCAATCTGGAGTACCTGGCCCGAGTGGTGTTTAACTATGATGGGTACTTCTACCCTGACAGCCTGGTGGGCACAGACTCCCACACCACCATGATTGATGGCCTGGGTGTCCTCGGCTGGGGTAAGTGAGGGCTGTAGAAGATGTATGCATTCAACACTTTCTGATCATTTGTGATGACCTGTCATCATTAACTTCTTTAGTGTGGCCCTTTATCCTTATCCTGGCTAGTTTTTGTCTTCTTCCCCACATCATACTCAGCTGTGGGTTATATGTTTCCATAGTTACGGAGCAATTCGATTCACTTCAATTTTATTTATATAGCGCCATATCACAACAAAAGTCATCTCAAGGCACTTTTCATATAGAGCAGGTCTAGACCATACTCTTTAAAATAGGTATTTACAGAGAGAGACCCAACAGATCCCACCATGAGCAGCACTAGGCCACAGTGGCAAGGAAAGAGGCAGAAACCTTGAGCAGAACCGGACTCAGGGTGGGCGGCCATCTGCCTCGACCGGTTGGGTTAAGAAGGAGAGAGAGGGGGGGGGGAGGGGGTAGAGAATAGCGAGAGAAGAACATAGCATAACACGGGTTCCATATAAGATGTAAGACATTGGTATCTATCTACTAGCTTATGCTGTATAAAGAGATATAGGCCACTGTTTTCAGTAAATGTCAATGGAAGTCAAAAGTAGATATTAGATCTTTAAAGTTGCATTAATCAGTAGTTTTATTTAATATTATATCATATTACTCCACTCTCAACAGCCTCATTTCCAGTAGCAGCACATACTTCTGATAAACCCAGTGTACACTGCCTACCCAGCATCAAACAAAACACAGACAAAGTTAGTGATTGAACATAGCTGATGATTGGACTTATATGAATATTGGACTTACCTACCTCAGTCGGACACAAACAAATGAATACTAATGATGAGCCAACTTTAACATCTTTTGTGCCCTGCAAGCATAAAAACAATCCATCCAGTGTACCAGGATTGGGAGATATGACAGTGTATATTGTGAGACAAAATAAATTCATCAGCCATCTTTATATGAGTTTTTCATAACTGTGATGAAGTGATGATGTATATGTATGTATATATTGTGTGTATATATAGAACTTGCTAGGGTAGTCAAAAACAAACATTCCCATATGGTTAATTTATCCAGATATCATAATGTATATCTGTATTGCAATATAGTTACATATACCTTAATAATAGGAGTTTATTCATACTGCCTGCTCCTATAGTGTAGAATAGAGTTTGGACTAGTCTGACTAACTCTGTCCCTTAACCACAACAAAGATGGGAAGTGGAAACTATAGCTGTTTACCTGTCTGATAGAAGAAAGCACAGTTGGACCAGTATGATTTGATATGATGCGGCAATGCCTGTTCTTATTTAATGACACAGTGCGATGGAGAAGCTGTTAGGTAACAATAACATGACAAAACCCCTGGCTTGAATTGCAGTGTGATCATAAAATCCTAAATAAGATTTGTCAACAAACCTTCAGGTGTGGGTGGAATTGAAGCGGAGGCTGTGATGCTGGGTCAGCCAATAAGCATGGTCCTGCCTGAGGTGGTGGGATACAAGCTGCATGGGACCCCAGAGAAACTCATCACCTCCACTGACATCGTCCTCACTGTTACAAAGGTAATTACATTATCAGTTTTCATGCAGCTTTTACTACACATCATATTTACCATCACTGACGTCATCACCTTCCTCTCTCCTGTGCTCTCAGCACCTCCGTCAGGTGGGTGTAGTGGGGAAATTTGTGGAGTTTTTTGGCCCGGGCGTGGCTCAGCTGTCCATTGCTGACAGAGCCACCATCGCCAACATGTGTCCAGAGTACGGAGCCACAGCTGCTTTCTTCCCTGTGGACAACATCAGCATCCAGTACCTGGAGCAGACAGGTGAGTGTCCACTCGAGGAGGAGCGTGGTAGATAAATGGATACTTTCTAAGACCACTCTTTTGGTGATCACTTTCTTCATTTTGTCTCTCCTGGCCTGATTCAGGACGTGATGCAGAAAAGCTGGCCTACATCACAAAGTACCTGAAGGCAGTGGCCATGTTCAGAGACTACAATGATGTCTCTCAGGATCCAGATTTTACTCAGGTCAGTCTCTACATTATTTAGAAGTTTTAGTCAGCACATGAGCACACTTGAATGGTAGATAATTATTTGCTTTGAATGGGTAAAATGCTGACAGACAGTTTGATTGTAGACAAATGTAATTGCATTATATGATACCAATGAGTAAATGAGTAGTTCAAACATAGACTATTAACAGTTTCAGTATATATGAGCGTTAATTACAACACTGTGCACAGGTGGAGCACTGTGAGGCAAAGAAATGTAATATAAAACGAAGCACCTCTACTAATCCATAATGGTCCGTCTCTCTCTGTCTCAGATCGTGGAGTTGGATCTGAGTAAAGTGGTTCCATGCTGCAGTGGTCCCAAAAGACCCCAGGACAGAATTCCTGTTTCTGACATGAAAAATGACTTTGAAACCTGCCTGGGAGCAAAGGTACCTGTACAGTCTCATCTTTACTGTACATCCACACTAAACTTTTGGCTCTCTGCCTATGCTAAGGTGGTTCTGTCCCTCAGAAATGAAGCTTTTTGGAAACTGTCCCCAGAGTAGATAAATCTGAAAACACTGGTCTTAACTTCCTTTGTTTTCTTAGTAATGGTTTTAACTTGATGAGTGTTTAAGACTGAATTGCTGTTACATTAAATACTTCACAAAATAACTAATTTACTTGTGTTTTGTGACATGTTCAGCAAGGTTTCAAGGGTTTCCAGGTTCCCCCTGAGTGTCATAGCACTGTGGTCCCCTTCCAGTTCAGTGAAAGAGAGTATACTTTGAGCCACGGCTCAGTGGTCATCGCTGCTATCACCAGCTGCACCAACACCAGCAACCCATCTGTCATGCTTGGAGCTGGTGTGTATACTTCTCTTACTGGAATTTATCATATCATATAAAATATTATGTGTTTTTATAACTGCCACTTTTCTCTTCAGTTATTTAAGATGAATGCTGTTGTTTCAGGGCTCCTTGCTAAAAAGGCAATAGAGTGTGGCTTGAGTGTGAAGCCGTACATAAAGACTAGCCTGTCACCCGGCAGCGGAGTGGTCACCTACTACCTAAAGGAAAGCGGTGTTATGGACTACCTCTCTCAGCTGGGGTAGGCTGCTCACATTCCCTCTCGTCTTTTTATTTTATAGCTGATCCCAGATCATCATTATAATGCGTAAGTACACAGAGGTGCTATTCATTTTAACAGTATCACTTGTATATCTAAGGAACACGATATTGCAGTGGAGAAATGCCAATGAAATGTAGAAACGGTGTCTCTGTAGAAACATAGTTTGTCCACCAGAGAGCGCCGACAGTTAAATCTTTACACTGTAAAATGTGCTCATTTTGTCTTTTCCTGATAGCTTTGAGGTTGTCGGCTATGGTTGCATGACGTGTATAGGCAACAGTGGGCCGCTCCCAGAGCCAGTGGATGAGGCCATAACAAAGGTACCAGTGGTTTACATTATGTGGCTGTCTCCACATCCCTACTCTATCATTTCACCTCTTCAGTCTCTTTAGCTCTCATTCTTCCTCATTTACCTTTTTTCTTCACCAGAATTCCTCACTCTTACCAAGAGTGAGCTTTTCTCTCTGCTTTTGTACTTCTCTTTAAGTTTACAGATTACTGTAAACAAGCAGGTTATATATATATGAGTACATAGAAGAAAGATAGGAAATATTCTATCACATATTTATTTGTGTTTCAGGGAGATCTGGTAGCTGCAGGAGTCCTGTCAGGGAACAGAAACTTTGAAGGACGAGTCCACCCCAACACCAGAGCAAACTACCTGGCTTCTCCACCACTCGTCATTGCTTATGCTCTAGCCGGCACTGTGAGGATAGACTTTGAGAAGGAGCCCATTGGTGAGTTTAGAGATGAAGTACATCCAAGATAACCCCTGCTTTTTTTGTACGGTTAACTTATATTTGTTACTCATCACACGTAGAATAACACAATACTCATTAGTCAACAGTTTCTCACATAATGTGCTGCTTGATGTTTTTCAATGCTCAACCGAGTGATTAAAACAAGTAGACAATCATTTTGAGATGTGTGTGTATGAAAAGAGCTGCGACATGACAAGTCAACAAGGGAAAAAGTTCTACAGTCAGTGTAGAAGCTGAGTGGTGAAGGGGTGGCCAGTGGAAAGATCATAATCCACTCTCATGTTTTGTGTCAAACTGAACAGGATTAGATTTTGAGTAGGAGAATTGATCTGTAAAATAGCCTGTAGCTTTAAAAGGCAACTGAATTTCCACTTCAGTGTGTTTCCAGGAGTTGGGGAGCAGGAGTTGGGTTTAGGCACAGACAGTGGTTAAGTAACGGTAACATTAACTTGTCCGCTCTGAACAGCAGGGGCTATGACTATGTACTGGGCCTTCCCACGTTCACCTGGACAGCCTGTCTTGAATGAAGGTCATTACCTGAGCTTCTTTGAACTATTATACTCATACTATTACTTTTAGCTAAATCCAAAGCACAGCCAGCCTCTGTGCTCTCCCATCAGTAGCTGCTTATGGCTGGTTAGCTCTGACTAATAGCACTGCAGGCAAGCACGTCACTATGCAGAGGTTATGGTCCAGCAGTGTTCCCACATCCCCTGTATGACACACCACAGGAACTGTGCAGAAACTAAGGATATATTTATCCTTTAAACAATACAGACTCCTGAAGGCCAGTATAGCTGCTTAGAGCCAATCTGGGACATCGTTAGTTACAGAGTTCAATGCATTATAGTTAAACCCAGTGAAATCTTGGGCTTGTTACAGATATTTTCATCAATGCAATGTGGAGTCACATGTAGAATCTAAAGGCTACTTTGTTTTTACACAAACAACACTGTTATAATGCTGTAATGTGATTTGACAAACATGACATTCAAAAAGATAGCTTCCAGTGTTGGGTGTCCCAGTGTGTATGAATGTAAGACTGACTCATATGGATGTACTGCAGTCTGAATGTCACAATACATCAATATTCACCCCCCCGGACACTAATGGTCTCTTTAGGTCTTAAAGGACCGTACAAGAGATTTGTACTTCAAAAAATGTTGAAGTGAAATTCAATGCTTTGCCTTACAAAATGCACAGCCACATATATAACACACAGTAATGATGATTTTGCCTATAAAACAATCATTTAAACCGGGACTAATTTCCATGGCAAAAATAAATACAAGACCAATTCAGTTACTGAGCTTGAAGCACAAGGCAAGGCTAGTTTTCAGACTACTTTAATATTATCCTCTTGTCCTCTGTAGCCATCAACTCCGAAGGCAAAAAGATCTTCCTGAGAGATATCTGGCCCACACGAGAGGAGATCCAGGCTGTGGAGAGAACATTTGTCATTCCATCAATGTTCAAAGAAGTCTATGAGAAGATTGAGGTAGTGTTACCTTTAGTCTTATGAGAACTGCATTTATGCGGTTTGATATAGATGTGATTGATATTTCTTTTGACGTCTTACTGTGTTCTGTTGTTACAGAAAGTGAATAATCGCTGGAACTCTCTGGTTGCTCCCTCTGATAAGCTGTATACCTGGGATCCCAAATCGACTTACATCAAGTCACCACCGTTCTTCAGTGGTTTGGTAAATAATACAAATTACAACATCTTCCCAAAATTATACATCCGCTCATTAGATATGGAAGTCCAGGGGTGCTAGAATTAAAATGAAATCATTATATCACATTTTCATGTTTGGATTTGTGGAACTACAAGTTAAGTGGCAATGAAAGTGAAAACTCTAAAACGCAATGACACCGATCTATGCTAATGAAACTGAACATAAAGTAGACTAATTGTCAAATTAAAAGACAACATTTGACTTGAATGTGAAAATGAAATTGCAGACTAGAGTTTTGCTTTCAGAATCATCCTTATTTTAGCTAATTTCTAATGACAAAATGTTTTCATGGTCACAGTAATTTGACAGTAATTATGTGTTTTCAGACAAGAACTGTATTTTAATATTTTTAACATAATGCATACAGAAATGGAAAACTAAATTGAAGTTGTTTTTTATCTCATTTTAAGTGTGTGTCTGTGTATGTAAAAATATGTGTATTTCTTCCAAACTAACTTCATTTTATTATCGGCAGCCCCGGACTTCCACACTACTAACATAATAATTCAGTATTTTCCCCGCAACATTTAGACAGTATTGTTTCAGCATCAGACAGCCATATCATTATCATCATCATTATTATTGTTATCTTTATTACTTAAAATCTTCTCTTGATTCAGACCATGACGCTGCAGCCTCCCAAGTCCATAACTGATGCGTACGTGCTGCTGAACTTTGGAGACTCAGTCACCACAGACCACATTTCTCCTGCAGGAAACATAGCCAGGAACAGTCCTGCAGCACGGTACCTGACCAGCAGAGGGTGAGTGAGCTCACTGCTTTGAACTGTAGCAGTCTTTATGTAGGTCATCTTTTTTGTTCATTTTTAATGACCAAATGAGTCATAGTGAGCTAAAAGGCAACAACTAAGAAAGTACACTCCAAGATACAAATCTGCAGTGACAACACACTACTGTCACAAGATCAATACTCCCTGATTTATATATATAAACACTGACTTCAGTTGGTTTCAGTGATGGTTATTTATAACCCGCTGCATAAGGAAATGTTGATATCTTATGTTGCTATATTTGTCATTTTCCTTTATCTCCTACCTGAACACAGTTATAGTGTGGTGTGTGTACAAAAGCAGCAAGACATAGCAACTTTTATTCAATAATGGACCTGACACAATCAACCCTACTCAGAAAATAATACAGACTGATCATAACTGGAATTAACCTTTTATAAAAATCTGTATCTATAAATATCCATAAAAGCTTTCAACATCAGTCTGTTTGTGTTTTGACAGTCTGTCCCCTCGAGAGTACAACTCATACGGCTCTCGACGAGGTAACGATGCCGTGATGGCCCGAGGGACATTCGCAAACATCCGTCTCTTTAACAAGTTCCTTAACAAGCAGGCACCGCAAACCATTCATCTGCCAACTGGAGAAACGGTCAGTCAGCATACACTTATCAGATGTGATTCTCATTCTGTGCCATTCTTTTATCCCAACAAAAAGCTTTTCTGTCAACTGTTTTGTCTCATTTTCATGATAATCAAGGAGGCTCATCCATATGAGGATTTATAAATATTCTGAATATGATACTCAGCTTACAATCAAACATAACAGGGAAAAGCAGGAAGTCCTCACATTTTAGATGCCGGCAGCAAACAATGTTTGGCATTCTACCTTGATCATTTACTTGAATTATTAATCAGCTATCAAAAACAGATAATCCCTTCAGCTCTATCAGGAACTGAATTAGCAAATAAAATCCACCACGTGAAGAGGAAACAAAAACACAGTCATCACTATATTTTCTATGTTTGCTGTGGCCATCAGGAAGCACTAAAACCACAGTGGGACTTTCTTGCCACCAGGAACTATGAATGAGGAACTATGCCAGTGCATCAATTTAAAGACTATAATGTTTCTGAATGTTTTCCTTAACCTCTACAAAGGTTCCTGGAGGTGAAACAGGTGAAATAAATGCAGCATAAAATGACATATGACACATTAATACAGTGTGAGCATTTTGGGTAAACTTTGTTTTTTGCTGCATTTTCAAGAGAGTAGTGTAGATGGATGATGCTAATAGATGACATGCACTTACATCACAACACTATGAATCAGCACGCATTCATTGCACAGACATGGCTGCTGACCAAAACTTTATGTAGGGTGATGAACTGTTACTGACCAAGTCTGTATGTTTCACCCTTTTCGTCCAGCTGGATGTGTTTGATGCTGCAGAGAGGTACCAGCAGTCTGGAGTCCCTCTGCTGGTTCTGGCAGGGAAGGAGTACGGCTCAGGGAGCTCCAGAGACTGGGCAGCAAAAGGACCTTTCCTGTTGGTGAGGATCACTCCCCTTCAGTTTCCTACCCCTGAAAGAACATACACATGACACTGGAATGTTAAATGTATTAAACTAAGTTAGACTGATTTGGTACATTTTTTTTGACAAAAACACTTCAAGCTGCTATTTGTTCCTTTTTCTATCACTTCATAGCTAATGTTAGCATTAAACAGCTGTTTACTTACCAGTCTAGAGGAAATGTTGAACATTCCTTTACTCACCAACAGCTGTCTCCAGTGGAGGGATGCAAAACTAATGGTAAATGGACTGTACTTATATAGTGCTTTTCTAGTCTTTTCGACCACTCAAAGCGCTTCACACTACAGATCACATTCACCCCACACACACACATTCATACAGCACTTGTCTATACAATAGTGCTTTCTAGCACAGACACACACATTCGCACACACCGATGACACACATCGGAGGCAATTTGGGGTTCAGTATCTTGCCCAAGGATACTTCGGCATGCGGACTGGAGGAGGCAGGAATCGAACCACCGACCTTCTGATTGGTGGGCGACTGCTCTACCTCCTGAGCTAATGTTAACTTCTTGTTTTGCTTCCAGTGCAATCACTACTTTTAGTTACTGAAGTTAGCATGCTAACCAGCTAGCCGACCCGTCTCACCACTTTCCGATAGTGACTCACTGTAGCGTCCAGTCTGCAGAAGAAGTAGCACTGCTCAGAGTGCAAATTCTAACTTCTACTGCAACAGTGGCTGAAGCTCTTGGCAAGCGACCATCACCACCATGGCAAGAAACCACATATAGTGGCAGAGAAAATTTACAAATAGCCCTTTTAAGTCAAGGCTTAACATATTAGCTTCTCGCAGACCTTTCAGCCACATCACTGTCTTCATCAGTGGATGCAGTTTGGTTAGTACAAGACATATGAACAACTGTAATGGCAGCAGAAGTAAATGAGCAATAAAAAGTCCATAAAGTATTTAACAAAGCAACTACAGTCCTTTATAAATAAGTTGAGACTGAGATTTTGCTGAAAAAAAAAAAGCTCTGGAAAAATCTAATGTTTCAAAGAGGCAAGAATGAACTTTCTGTTTTTGTTTTTTAAAAGGGTATTAAGGCAGTTCTAGCAGAGAGCTATGAGCGGATCCACCGCAGTAACCTGGTTGGGATGGGAGTGATTCCTCTGGAGTACCTACCAGGAGACACAGCTGACAGTCTGGGACTGACCGGCAGAGAGCGATACACCATCATCATCCCAGAGCAGCTCACACCCAGGATGATCGTCACTGTTAAGGTTTGTTAAGGAGAGTTTACAGGACTTTAGGGACATAATTCTGTTCTTCATGTAATGTGATACTTGATGTCTCTTTCTGCCCGGACAGCTCGACACAGGGAAAACATTCCAAGTGCAGATGAGGTTTGACACTGACGTGGAGCTGGCATATTTCCACCACGGAGGAATCCTCAATTATATGATCCGCAAGATGTCTGAAGATGCCAAGGACAGCACAGAAAAAGAGCAACATGTTTAATTTTTAACAGCTAACAGAGGAATACCGTCCAGGAATAATCGGATCATGTCCCATGTTTGGTGCAAAGAGCCATTCGCAGAGAGCTGATTTACAGCCACAGAACACTAGGTTGATCACAATACTCTCATTTTTGAGAATGCTGCTACCAGTTATGTTTGAATTACAGAGCAGACCTGAGGTGAATATATATGATATTAATATGCATATAATATGCAAAGCAGTAGGGCTGCATGATTCTGGAAAAAATGAGAATCCGGATTATTTTGCTTAGAATTAAGATCACGATTCTCTAATGATTTTTCTCTGTATGTTTTTTGCACTCATTTACCCAACACACAAGGAAGCAGAGCAGAAAATATGATGGTGGCTGATATAGAACAGGCCATATACTTTACAACCAGATCTGGTCTTGAAATGACCAAACCACAAAACTAACTGTGGAGTTAGATACTTGATGAAAACTGGTGGCAGAGCGACAGCATGATGCAGGCAGTGAGACTCATTCTGATTCTCTCTGCTCTGGTGTCAGGTGAGTTCTACCTGCTGAGAGATGCATTCCCAGTTGAAGCCAAAGGGGAAAAAGAGAAAACGGTAGACTGAACTAGTAAATCTTTTTTCGGCACGAGCACAGTAGGGTGATCAGCGGGGTTTTCCTCTAGATTCATTTGCCTGCCACTCACACTGTCATTGGCCACTGTCGCTCATTCGCTCTCACTAGTTTTATTTGTGTTTCTGCTGCTCTGAATCACGTGGTGTTACGGTACATTGTCATTTGCTGATACAGAAGATAGCAGTGTTTGTTGAAGCTGATGTCCCTGATGAAAACGCAGCAGAATCGTCAGCATTTAGAAATGAGATCGCACGGAGCTCTGAATCGAGATTGCAGTTTTAATACAGTTAATCGTGCAGCCCTACACAATAGAAAGATATTTGATTTAAAAATGCCATAGGTAAAAAGTCGACTTTGTTTCACTTCATGTCCTCCATTATTTCATTCTCATCAGAATCATTCATTCCAACCTGCTCTGTGTGGATCTAAATCTCCAGGTTTCCATTTGTCGTTGGGTCTGCACAGTTTCAGAGACAGCAGGAGTTTTTTCCTCACATGTGACACATCTGAACCAGGAAGTGGATTATTCCAGTTTATTACAACTTGGCTCTTACTTTCTGTTTTATCAGTCATGAAAACTGGACATCACAGTTTGACCACTAGTCCCACTTCAAGGAAATAGTTTGGCACTGTTGCATTGATCTATAGGCGATGTGCTAACAAAGGCAGAAGCCTTTTCATTGCAGGTGAAAAATTATGACAGTGAGACCCAAGTTGTAATAAAGCAGGATTATTCTTTAGGATCCAGGATCATGTTGAGATTTAAAGTTCATTCTTTGCTGTGATGACTGATTTCATAAACAGACACATCCCTGTTTGTTCTTCAGACATTCCCAATTTCATTGTAAACCTGCTTTTGTCAGTGCGTCATATTGTCTCATCAACTGCCTTAATAAGTTCTGATGTTTGTGTTTATCCTAAAACATTAATCATTTTAAAGACAAACCATATTCTTGTCTAAGTGTTCAATGTTCTTTCCAATCTAAATGCATTAAACAACAAACTGACTATATTGATAAAGAGAATAAAATGTGATTTTTTTTCCTGTCATTAATTTGCTTCTGCATTGTCACATTCATTGTGTGTCTATTTGAATTTGCTTTATTTGAGTAACGGACCAATATAACTCTATAACTGTGTAAGCTCATTTTCATCTGGAGTCCTTTTGCCCCTAAACTTTAAACACACAGTTACAAGGCTATATTGGAATGCTTTTCTTTTTCTTGTAATACACTGGAGAATATGAGCCTTAAAATAGTCATTTAAAAGCCCTTTAATTCCATAAATAGTCTGCTGGCTGATGGTACACTGCTCTCACTGATCCTGGATCTCTGTCAAAACTGCCAACACTTTTGAGAAGAGAGCGAGTTTTTAAGAACGCGCTCTCTACTGTACTACTTTTCAAAAACCCAACATCAGCAGGGGAAGTGAGAGCTTTGTGGTCGGCTGAGTTGTATCTCATGAACCTTCCTGTTGTGTGTGTCAGCGTTTATTATCTAGTCTGTACATTTTAGCCACTAAAGACTGAGCAAGATTACACTCAGTAATGGTAAATATGTCCTGAAATTTTCAGTTGCACTAGATACAGTACATACAAGTTCACAACTACACCTTGAACATAAAGTAACAGAGCTTTGGTGTTGGTCACATATAGACACAATATATTGTTATTAAATTCCCCTGTAGGCTGTTATAAATTAAAAACTACCAGATATCACATATGTATTGTGCATCCAGCGCAATATTGAGGCTGCAGTACTTCATGTACTAGTGAAATATTTAAATTCAAGTTGATTAGGCACAAGGCTTTGACAAGGAAGAATGAGTCAATTTTTTTAAAAAAAGTATTATTCTTATTTCTAAAGCTACCTGTTCACAGACATGGCTCCAACCTGCAGGTGACAAAAACTCATACAAATACTTGGAATTTGCTTTAACACAACTTTATGTGGACCTCATTAATACCAGGTCCAAGGTTAGATGGCTAATTTGATTGATTATAAATGTCACTGCTTTTAATTTTTCACTTTTTCACTTATAGCATTGTTATTTTTCCTTGTTTCAACTGACATGTATTCTTCTTTATTGCTATTTGGTTTTAGTTGACTGCATTCATTTCATGTCCTTATCTCAGCACCACTGAAAATGTGTCATCTTCTACACTGTTGAAACAGCTGGAAGAAACAAAGAGCAGATTTCAGCACAAAGTCACTTAAAGTTTGTTTTTGTCATTCATAAACATCCACAACCATGTGCATAGTAAAGAGAGAATGTATTTTTGGTGGAGAATTATTTTCATGTTCAATATGGAAAGATTTTTTTGCGTTTGAAGTTATTTGGCAGTTTCTGCTCTGAGTAGTGACTGGTCTGAGACTCCATTGATTTAGCAGTAGCTCTACTTGAGGAGGTTCTCTGCGTGGTTCATGTTTCACCAGCCATTTGTTTGTGACGTCAGAGTAAAAAGAGACAGAGGGGTGGAAAAAGCCTGCATGGGGGAGGAGCGGAGTTTGACATAAAAAGCCAGCTGCACATTTTGCACACACACACACACACACGATCCAGCCAAGGTCCACTACAACTACAGCATGTGTACATACTCACAGAGAAATACGTATGCACTGAAAGCTCAGGGAGTGCTGGACTTGCAAATCAGCGCCTGGATTGAAAGTCATTTGAAAACATTTGAATTATTCAAACCTGTGAAAACCAATGACTTCAATTCACTTAACCCCTTCATGTGCAGGTCTACACATCTACAGCCATGCTAACAGCTCTGAGAGCTGCTGCTCATTACACAGCAGAACACAAAGTCTAATGTGTATTCCCAAAATGGTTAGCTGCTCCTTTAATTGCCTCAGGTGTATTGACCTGACTGCTAAGGTTGGCAGGCTCACATAACTGCTAATGGGATTTATGCTGACACTTACACAGTACTGTGTTAACATGTCTACAAAATGATGTGTAACATATTACATTTAAACTGAGAATGTTAGGCAGTTAGCATTTTGTATTTCATGTACATTTCATAATAATAAGTTGAGTTTCTTTCAAATTACCTGAATTACCATGAATAAAAGATGCCTCTTTTATTCATTTATTATTTACTTATTGACCACTTTGAGACTCCATATTTGGCATGTTACCGTCTGATGCTGTTGTTTAGCATGGTGTTAGCATTACTCCTAAACACTGCCATCAGTGCTGCTAATATAGCTACAAGAAGATTACAAAATCAAAGTTGGACTAATTCTAACTAGCATGTAGCCAAACCTCTACACTGCAAAAAGAGTCACCATGATAACAGTTTTCAGCATAATTTATTCAATAAACCTCAAATCATCCACATTATTAGTGCTATTTGATATATCAATTAACATAATGGAGGAGGGTTTCACTTTTTCAGCATTAACACACACAGAGTATTATAATTAACTTCCATCTCTAGTAATTCATAATTTAAGTACATGTGTAAATAATGTATTAGTGTCGTTCTTCAGTCAGCCCTGAGTACTTCACTAGGTAAGATACAGTAATCTGTAAGTCTAACATTCACATATTCAACACTGCTTAAACAAAGGGAGATTCAAGTCTAGCAGCCACAGTCTAGACAGGGTGAGGGGACGAAATCTGTTTCAACGATGGTTCTTCTCAGTGACAGAGTGACACAGATGCTGTGTTGAGGTAGAAGCATCGCTTTAACACTGGACACATCACTGTCTGATGAATGTCTCTGACTACTCATTAGAAAGCACTACCTGAACCTGAAATGTGCTGAAATAATACAGTACTGCAGGGTCGACCCTTAAAGGAACATTTTGAGGAGTTTACAGAAGCTTTAAAGTGCACCATAACAGCATGATTATTACAACCACTCAACATGGTCCTTATGTACTCATTCCAGTGTTGTACATAATAAACAACTCCGCTTCCATCTTTTTTCTGTTGTGCAAGTGAACGCATCAAATCACCAGTAAATGTGCAGATATGAGTAGAACTAATACAGTGGTTATCATAACATTTAAGAAATTATACACTGACAAACAAAACTGACATGAGTTATTAACGTGTAAATGTGACGTATGAGCAAGAGCTCACAATTTAAGATCTAACTCCCTCTGAAAAAGAATGCATAACAAATTCACCAAGAACATGACGGAGTAACATGAAACTCACACGGAAAACACACATTCTCCTAATTCATCCTCATCTGAGCACTGACAGTCATGGTCCTTTTTCAATGTGCAAATTAACTCAGAAAAAGGGAATCATTTTTTAAATATAATTCTTGACTGAAATCCTGTTTCAGCGAAATATACCTGTTTTCTTTTTGGTTGGGGTATTACACAACACATTCACCACACTCCCTTTTCTTTCCCTTCTCTCTCTGGAAATAGCAAATCTACTTGAAACACATGACAAACATAGATGCAGACAAGTGGTGCAGTCAGTCAGAGTAAAAGAAAATTTCTTAATTAATTGCATTTATAATAACCAAACCCAAACCTGGCCCAGGTTCAAAGCTTTACAATGAAATGGGGCCTGCAGAGTTTGAGTCAGGCAGTGGAATTCTGGAAAAAAACATGGAGGATAGGAAAGCAGGTATCTACACAGGTATAAGGGGTATTAGCTAACACTGGCACAGGCAGGAGATGATCCTACAGCACAGAAATAATTGCTAACAATAAGGCTAACCTTGCCTCATGCAATTAAAAAGTGAATAAACAGATGGTCACCTCTCTGGTGAACTACATGGTGAACTACAGTTCCAGTTTGTGCCTCTCATGTATTACCAGTGTGTGTGACTTGTAAGGCTCCGTACAGGAGACACTGAGGATTATGGAAATACCATCAGAACAGCTGTATGTGCTGTTAAATGACCCACTGAGTTTTTCAAAGGTTGCCTGGTGTATATTTTACAGTAAAATGGATACTTAGCTCTTTGACTCAAATGTAATGATAATACACGAAAGGTACGAACTGCAGTGTGAACTACTAACCTGATCTGTCAAGTGCAAAACCATCCAGAAAATTCCTGATGACATACTCTAAAATACTATTCAACTATCATTTTTTATCAAGTATGGCTTTTTGTCTGAGAGATTGCTATGAATCACATGATATATTTGCAGGCCAGATCTTTTTTTTATTTTTTATTTTTTTTATAAATTTTGCTTACATGAGTTGTAAGCAAAAAGATATGCCTGCACAGAGTGGGTACTACTCTCATATCCACCAGAAAAATCCAAAAATCCAATATGTTATTCATACTGATTAGAACACATCAGATCTAAATCACATTTAATCTGAACTAGAGCACTTCAAGCAATGTGAACGTGATGTATGAGGGACTAGTCATCAATGTTATAAAAATCATACAAACAGTAGATGTATTGACTGCACCATGAATACATTTCACATAGAAATAACCCAAGTATTCCAACAGAACATGTCAGCAGGACATCATTATATGCTTAGGAAATGTTATGTCCCTTAAGGTTAGAAAGTGAGCATGGCTTCTTAATGACAGGGCAAATTTGACTGCCCCCCTGAAAGTGCTTTAATCTAAGACTGATATGACCTCTCAGCTATTTCTGTTATGTCAGCAAGGCGACCACACTTCCTGCAACAAGGGTCCCTTGGAAAAAGAGAGGAAATGAGACTGCGTGTGTGTTTGTGTAAGTTAGAGAAGAGAAGGTATGGTTAACAAAGGCCAGGCAAAAGGATTAATTCACTACGAAACAATGGGTTCAACTGAACATGGCAGAGAATTTTCAAAAT
Source organism: Lates japonicus (assembly GCA_033238685.1). Lineage (NCBI taxonomy): Eukaryota > Metazoa > Chordata > Actinopteri > Centropomidae > Lates > Lates japonicus. The sequence continues at coordinate 721,976 of BRZM01000127.1, read as the reverse complement.
ATGCCATTTAAGGTCAGAGGAAGGGGAAGTGCAACAGGAGGAAGGAAAAGACAGCAGGCAACTTATTGACAACTTCTGTAAATGGTCGCGCTGACTTTTAAACTGCGTACCCAAATGTTACACGGAACATGTGTTCTCCTGGGTACCAACACCTTTCCTCTGTCCTCAAGTATACAGCCCCTAGAGGTAGTTTTTAACCCCACTGCTCAGACATCCTGTTGGAACATGCTGGAACAGCTCAGGGGAAAGAGCTGGCAAGGTCTTTCAATATCCACTCAACCAGACAGCCACCCTGTGGTGAGCTCAGAATATAATCCTTTCATCTCCCTTTGTCCCCAATTTCCCCTCATGAAAGCTTGAAAAATGCTCCCATAAGGGTTGGAACATATGAGGGACTTGAAATCGGATGGGAAATATTGTTGTTATTTGTGCGCTTCTCTTTGTGGCATGGCTCTGTATGCATGTGCAAATCTTCCGTCACAAGTCAACATGAAAAGAAATGATGTCTGTGTCATCAGTGACATTTCAGGTGTTTCTTGAGGTGCTCCTTTGCTAGCTGGTCTCTCTGGGCTCCGTAGATGCAGTTGGCATGCCAGGAAAACCACACGATGATCGAGATGATGGTGGTCTGCAGGAGGAGCATCACTCCATAGGTGGAAGCTATGGTAGGTCCAGGTAGGCGGGCGAGGGTGGTGGGGGGCAGCAGCAGAGTCGGGCTGAGCAGGATGGCCCTCACCTCAGCCTTGATCATGTGGAGTTCATCGAGGATGGACAAAAAGGTGCAGCAGTGGAACCACTGGTGGCTGTGCCCCCAGATGTCAAAGCGACCCGGAGCCAACCGCTCTGGGAACTTGCTGATGTTGAAGACGGCTGACACCAGCAGCCAGAAGCAGTGCCGATAGAAGAAACTGGGCATGGAAGTGGAAGCAACAGAGGAGGAGGAGGTGTTGGAGTAAGGCGATCTGGTGAGGAGGCGATAGAAGACAGGTGTGGAAGAGATGAGGAACGGGAGGAGGAAAACAAGGGTCCGGATCACGTATCGATGCTGCCTCCATCTCTGGCGAGTGTTGCAGCAAGATAAAACACAAATGATAGCTACAACACAAGCGCACGGAATGTAGAAGGTCTCAAAAAACACGCTGAACTCTGGGATTGCATAGGATGATATAACAGCCCCTGCAGGTTCATGTTTCAAATCCATATGGGAGCCATTATGGCCTCCTGTCTCCACTATCCCTGCCCGAGGGTGGATGTAGTAGTAGTACGCCAACGATGAGCCAACCGTGTAAGCACTGATAGTGCCGTAATCCACGAAGAAGCACACTTCTCTTACCACCAGAGACATTGAGTTGAGCAGGTGGGCCATGCTGCTAGCCATTAGCAGACAGAACACCCCAATAAAATAGTTCCACAATGGATAGAAGAACGGGGCATCACCATGTGGTGCACCTTCCCAGCCAAACACCTCCACAAAATAGTACGAAAAAATGAAAACTGGGAGGAAGTGCGTCCAGAAGTTGCCTGTTTCATTGGTAGGCCTGAATGCTGATAGTAAGCAATCCCTCAGGCTGTAATTCGGGAAGCGGTAACCAGTCAGAATGAAGTTTTCTATGACTCGAGGTGGCACGTCTGTATGCCTCAGAAGAGGTAACGGCTGACCACAATTCAGAAGCATGATGGCGACAGTTTATGTCGCTGACAGCCAAACTAGTGGTTTAGGATCTGACCTTTTCCTGCAAAGCACTTCAGTTTTTATTGCTTGGCTGTTGACTTTATTGCTGACCACAGCATAATTAGTGATCACTACCATACAATCTGTTGCTCATGAGTGGATAAGGCATCTATGGGGTGCTCAAGCTCAAAAAGACCTTTCAACGCTGCTTTTCTTTGGACCTTTGATCCCGGCTCCACTGTCAGCCCTCGTGAGCTGTAGGCTAATCCAAAGAGCAGAGCCAGTGCGCTGTATATTCTAACAGTACCCTGGGAGTGAACTGCAGGGAGGGTGCAGAATCCAGAGGCCCCGGGCCACCTGCTTGATTAATTTTCCTTTACGTCTCCCTCTTTGACCCCTGAGCGTTACAGAAGGTCAGCACAACATCCAGCACGGCATGCTTATCATGCTGTTGGTCTTGCTCCCTTACTTTGCATAGGACATGATCTGTCTCATTGTTCAGTCATATGCACATTCACGTGTCTTGTTATGCATAGTTCTGCAGCAGCAAATAAAAATGAAGGTCACTTATTACTGTGGTCCAAGGTTGAACAACACGTCAGTTACTGTCCAATGTTTCCATACAGCAGAGATGTCCTGGAGATGCGTCCATTAAGCTCTGTGGTATGTAGGTCATGTTGGCCATGACAGCTATATCAGGCTACTGCAGGCTTCTGTTCCTCCTGTTGTTCCTGGTCCTTGAGCCCGTATCCACGTCCGAGTTTCAATTCATCCTGCTCCCATTCCGTTGCAATGCAGGGCGCCGCAGAGAGGAATAAATCCCCCCAGGGACTGACGAGAAAACGTTATGTGAGCCGGTGTCCAGTCCCTTATCGCAAAGTCATGTTTAAAAACGGCATTCTGTAACCGGGGGTTTCAACGTATATTTTACGAGTGAAAGCCAGTACGCTGCCGTGAGTCCTGAAGCCAGCCGGCATTTCAGCGAAACAGTGAGGACGGGAGACTGTTTGACAGGTACCAGCGTCAAGTTACACGTGCATTAATACTGAGGTTCCTGTTTTGAGTTTCAAAATAAAACCCAGCGCTTGTGATGTAACACTTTAGAGGTCAAGTTGGCATATAGCATGACCAACAATTGTGCACATTACTGTCAAAGCAGACTCTAAAGAAAGTTGCTGGAAAAGATGGCTTTAACGATTAAGTGTAATGATAGTGCTGCTATCCCTACCATTACAAGGAGGAGATAAAATAATTCATTTGGGGCTGCTGTCATTCATGCAGACAGTTTTGGGAAAATTTCTACGCTTATATACTTCATAACAGAAATCAACTTTCTTATATGACCTCCACGTTAATAGTTCTATATATGCAGATAAAATCAAATCAACATGGTAATTTCTATTTAGTGGTATTACGGGTCATTTCGGGACCTATAAATGAGGTCATGGCCCCGACAGGTTGAGAAACCCTAGTCTTCTTGTAAATACGTATGATCTGCAAAATAGTAGGCTTGAGTAACAAGGATGTATAACGTTGAGCTCTTCTCAGTGACATCCTCTACAAAAATATATAACAGCTTTTTAAAACATATCTCTGGTTTTATGTGATCTCAAGTTGCATTATGAGTAATGAATCCAACTAATTTTTATGAATGATGATGATAATGTAACACTCTCAGACCAATGCAAAATGTATAATTTATGTGGGGAAAACTCATATTGCCACAGAAGAGAAAACCAGCAGAACAACTGTGAAATGATACTGAGCTTCTTCAAATCTCCCTCCTCTTTTTAATTATTATTATTTATTTTTTTTGCCATAACTGGCTGCCATAATTACCATTACACCTCATCTTAAGATATATATTACTTTCTTTAATGTTTATTTCTATCATTGCAATTTACTGTAATACTTAGTCTGCACTGTATTGTACATTGGGTAGCACACAGAGTTGTAATAATATTCAGACATTTTTTATATGTTTTTTTTTTATTGCATTCTGAATTCTTACATTAACACTGTAAGCATGCTTTGGAAAGGCTGATTATAAAGCAAATTTGGATTAGAAAAAAAAAGGAAAACCTGACATTTATTTTGAAGGCAAATTCACTGAGTTTCCGGTCTCGTTCTGGCTCACTGCGTACCTTCAGGCAGTTCAGCGGAGTACAGAAGTAATTCAAAGCTTTAATCATTCTACGTTTTTCCTTCCTTGTATTTTTGCTAGTTGTCCTCGGCAGACCGAAGACAGACAGAACAAGGACAGCTCAAACTGAATAAAAGCAGAAAGCCCGTCAGACCGTGCCGTGCCGTGCTAACGGTTTTCCCGTTATCTGCTTTAAATGCACAGTCTGTCCCTGTTGAGTAATCCTGTTAGAGCAGCACTGTGTGCGCCCCCCCTCCCCTCTGTGTCTTTGAGTATCTCGACCTTTTACAAAGTGCCTCAGCCTCTCCTAGACATACACTTCCCATAATGCTACAGCAACGAGTTGCCAACAATGTTTATACAGGAGTATTCATTACACAGTATTTCATAGCCCCTGTGTTACAATATTACTATTAATATAACAAAGTCCTATACATATCTCATTAGTTATCCCTGTGTTCTTATGTGACCTGTATTGTAACCTGCTGTAACTCTGTATATCTAGATGCATTATGAGGCACCATCATTGTAAAGTGTTATTACTAATTTATTGCAATTTACTGTCTATGATTCATGGCAGTGATTTTCCATCTACCAATCATTCTATCAATCTAGCAAACTACATAGATCAGCATTTTATTAATAATATTTATGACAAAACACAGGTCTAATTAATCAAATTGCTTCATAGATAATCTATGTGGTCTGGTTTTGACCACAAACCTAAGTCTTTCCAACATAAAAGCACCACATTAAAGTCAGAAAGAAGTATTCAAGTTGATTTACTTTGAAGGCATAGTGTAGCCGAATTTTACAACATTATGTGTCTTTCTCTATCATGTTCTGTATATCAGTCAACCAGGTGCCCAGGCAAGAAACCCAGACCATTCATCTCCCCACTCACCCTGCAGCACTGACCATTGTAGCCAGATGGAAGGAAGAGGAAGTCTTTGAACCAGCAATTTTAGCAGGATGGGGTGGAGGAGGTGGGCTGGTGGAATGGCCTTTTTCCAAACCCCTGAGGAATAAGAAGAGACTATACTAGCACGGCAGATCAGAGAGAGCTATAAATATTTTTTAATTAGTGATTGATACAGGCAGTAATACTTAATGGATGAGCCAGGCCATAGTCATTATTACATAATGGACGAAGTGGCTGATAGATTTTACATTTACAAACCCACAGACAGACATTTGGCACAGGACTCTCTTGAACTGAAACATTACACTCAGTAGAATATTGTTAGACATTCTACAGAGAGGACTATGTTGGTCACTTGTCGTATTTTTATTTGACTAGTGAATAACACACCCTCGCGACACTCAAGGACCTGCTGATATTTCTCAGTCTGTGGCTCCCTGTTAAGATCCCTCTGGTGTTTCTGTACTCTTTTCAGAGCTGTCGCCTCTGACTCTGACCTCTCACATGATCATTGTGAAAAAGCTCTTTTCTTTGAAGTGCAGGAGCTGAGTTAGTTACGTAAACAAGACAGTTTGTCATAGCCCCAACAAATATGCAGCAAGTCAGCTACCGATTGGTCATGTTTTGCGAGAGAAACTATCGTCTTTAAATATTATGTCCTCCAGCAATAAAAGAGTGAACTCTTGTTCTCAGTTTTTATTTCCCAAAGGCAGAACCTTTTTTCTTCATCTTGGCCTGCCTGTGCGACAGGCTGCCTGGGCATGCCTCCTCCCAGAAAGTCGAAAAAGGACTTGCTACAGATGGTGTGTGGTCAGACTGATGCGGGAGTAGTGACAGGCCATGGTGCTGAACGCTTTTTCATAAAGTTTGTATATGAGGGTGGAAGATGGCCATTGGAATACCTGGGAAGCTAACTAGACAGAAAAGAAAACAATTATTCAAATGTACACAGGCAGGAATGATGAACAAAGATCAGACAAAACTTTTCATAACCGTGGAGACTGATAACTGCAGTGCTGCAACAACACACAGCACAGCCAGAACATGCCCGAGTTAACAGGAACTTTCAGCTGATGAGTCACAGTTTATATGATGGCAGACCAGTGCTGCACTTCACACATATTTTGTCCTTTAGATTCAACTTTTCAACACTTAACAAATCAGTGCTTTAATTGGAATAAAAAGGACAACCACAGTTTTAAATATGTTTCTGGAGCCTTGACATCTTGGTCACTTATCTTTATCATGGAATCTGCTTTCATTTTTATGAGGTTGTTCACACGACTGAGTCTAGCCAACACCAACTACAACACCTCGAATCCTGTTGCAGACTGAACGGATGAACAGTGCAAAGCTTATACACAGCCAATGTTTTATGATGTTCTGAATTTGTGGTGAGGTGTGAAAATGAACTCTTTACCATAGAGTTTTAAGAAAAGAATTATGATATTCTTTTTGTATTATTACCAACATGATTTTGCTTATTAGCTGTAACCAGCTTCTGGTAGCAAGGCTGTAACCTCACAGTTCTCCTCCTGGGTCAACAATGGAGTTAGCAGTAGGCACCAAAGGTCATGACAATTGGTGCTGGTGTTTCTGGCTGGTTTGGCTTTGGTAGCATTTGATTGAATTCAAATCAAGCATCAAATTACCTCAAATTGAACCTCTTGAATCACTTGTTGATTGTAATAGGTTCAGTTGGCATAACTAGATATCAAAGATCCAGACCAGTTTTATTAGCTTTAGAAGACAGAAACAATGTTCAAACCCGTAACCACAATCAAGAATAACAAGATATCAAATGATGACTAAACACGTATTTGATAAATTGAAGTATCAGCTGTTGCTGTCCACTTTACACCATTTTTCTCACAAGCTTCTTGCTCCTAGGTCTTGTAGAACTCTCTGTGTAGAAGTTAAAGTTTGGTATGAATTCTCTATAACTGTTCAAATTCAGTTGCCAATCATGTTTGTCATTTTAACCATTTTGTTAACACCTCACTGTAATAGTGTGAGGAAATGTTACACAGAAATTACCTCAAACAATTTCTATTTCCAAGTCACTAGATGTGGTGTTATGATATATTTAAACGTCCTCACCGTGGCAGCTCAGTTGTCTCCTCCGCTGATGCGCAGGGTAAGGGTTTAATTGATTGTTGGTGGGGAGATGTGCCCTGTACTTTGTTCATCACCTCCTCACTGCCTCACATCTCAGTTCACTGATCTCACAGAAGAAGGCTGGAACCCCTGAGTCTCGCCATGGACACAGAGGAGAGGCAGCCAGTCACAGACCATTGATATTATGGGACTTGCAGGCACAGTGGAATCAGAGGTAATGACATGTACTAAGTAGTGTCGGTCAGTGCTGGGATGCACTGTACCAGCTCTCCACACACACCTCAATTCAGCTCTGTGACTACCTCTGCTGCCAGCTTAAAGGTGGGACAACTAATCCTTATCATTCCGTGTTCATTCCTTTTACACAAAACAGGGAGGAGGAAAAACTGTGCAACATTCCCACCTTGAGCAGGCTGTGTAACAGAAACTAGAGTAACTGAATGTTAAACCAAAGACTCTCACATTAGAACAGTTCTCTTTTCAAGAATTGGTTGAGTAGATTGATAACAAACCCCTGCTGCGCATTACAGCTGGAGTCAGGATGTATAGCTCTAAATAGACGTACTGGATTAACTGGTGTGTATGTGTTCGTAGCGTGGTCTTGGTATTTCCCAAACTAAACTGTTTACAGTCACATTATGGGGGCTTGTTTTCCTTATGGGGACAAAAAATAAATCCCCACGACATAAATCATTGACTAAGATGAGGACATGTTTTAAGGTTAGGGTAAGGGTTAGGATTAGGCAGGAGTGTGTGTGTGTGTGTTTGTGTGCTTGCATGTGTTCCTTCTTTTTATCACCTGGAGTTTTGGAAGAGTGCTGATCCAAGAGTCGTTACGCAGGAAAGCAGGCTTGAAACCTGTGAATGAACATGCACTCAGTGGGGTTCATAAAACACTTTCGCAGTTCACAGACAAAGGCTGTCTGTTGAAGGAAGGGAAACTCTAGCTTCCTTCCCACCATTCAACAGCAGACAATACACTCCACACACCACACACACATACAAAACAAGCATCTAGTATATAGTGGGGACTCACCGACAACCAGGTCAGGTACAGGCCCCTGCAGTGCGTGGTAGGTGCAGCGGTGAACTGTGACTCTGATGATCCTCTTGTCAGCTTCCTCATCTGGTACCGAGCTGGAGTCAGTGATGCTCACACTGCCGTTCTGACAGAGAGGAGTCTGGTTTACTAAAAACCACTGGTTTAATTCAAAATTATATATATATATATACATACACATATATGTATGTATATATATATATATATACACACACATATACATATACATATACATATATATATTCTTGTTGGTCATATAAACAAATTATTTCGCTCTACTAGTGCAAAATACCCACAATTTCTGTATGAAGAAATGATGAAGAACTTTGGTTGTTACTAACCAGGAAGATGTCCACCAATGAATGCCTCAGTTCAAAGGTCACATGAGGTAGTAGCAATGATAGTTCCTATTGGAAAAGACAGAGCTGCAGGGGCTCCAGACCGACATTTTAGGGTACATGGTGAGAAATTAGAAATCACTCACAGACTTTCAACTTTACTTTCAAACAACATTAAAAACAAGTATGGGTGCTTTGGGACAGTTAATTACGCCATTTCCTGACTCCTCTGGCTCCATGAGACAGAAACTGATCAGGTCCACAGTCACTGAGGATGTTCCAGAATCTCAAATGCATCTCAGAGGAGACAGAACCCCAGGTGTATCCTACTGGGAATGTTTTTTCACTAGGAAAACAAATATCAGATTCACTGTACTCTGTCTGTCTCAAATTAATTAGATTGTAGATTTGATTCAGGCCAGAACATTTAGTATTGATTTTATTGGTCCTTGTATCTGTTCTTTTGGTTATAAACACATAAACATATTTTCATTTCTGTCATTTCTTTTTTTCTGTTTAACTGCTGCTCTTAACTGAGTATTTTTCATGTTACTTCTTGAGAAGCTGTAAGCACTGCGAGTAGCTCCATCTCTTCAAAATGACACTGAGTGGGGCCCTGATGTCTCACTGTATATAGCCTTCCATCCCCACGCCTTTCTCTCTCTCTCTTGTATCCCTGCCGGACGAAAGTTAAGACGGAGGAAACCATGTTAGTTAAATGACAAGGACAGCTGTCTCGGCACCCAGAAGGTCAACATGGTGTGGAACTCCCTATAGGACCTGGGCGAGGGAATCCTCAGAGTCTGTTTCTTCAGGAGATTCAGGGCTGTGAAACTGAAAAGGAGACACACACATACACATGTATGTACAAATATACAGAACATAATAGCAGGAATATAGAAACTTGTCATTATAGACTGATTTAAACCATCATGTATCACATGTATTCAAATGAAACATATTTGCTAGCCTATTAACATGCAAACCATTTGTCATTAATATGAAAATAGAGTCTGCAGCAGTGGTTGTTGGAGGAGGCATCAAAATCAATCTATTATTTTATTTCATATTTTTTCTTAAAATTTCAAAACAGTTTTCAATTATTGTCACCCCCTCCTGCATAGAGGAGGGCTTGAAGGAGGAACAATAAACTGTTATCTGTATCAATACAGAGACAGAGAGAGAGAAAGACACAGAACACCAGACAACTACTGCCCGCCACCTTCAGTGACAGGTGAAAGGTTCAGTTCATGTAATGTTTCCGATATGATGACAGAATGACTATTATTGATCTCTCACAAAACAGTGACAGAAAGTTGAAACTGAAAACTAGTGACAGACATGAAGAAAAACTGTGATTGACTGCAAAGAAAACAGCAATATGTACAGACAATAACATTGTCAGATTTGTACCTTTACGTCTTGTGTTTTCATTTTAATGACATTCTTCCAGTCCCATATTTTTTTGTCAAACTTTGGATGACAGTGATTCAAAGGTCTGGAACCAGGCTACCTTTTTCTGTCACTGATCAACAGAACACTTTTAAACACCTTTGAATAAAATACCCTGTTTATTATTTACATTGTGTTCACAGTTATACTGCTTAAGTGATTACAGAAATGATAAAGATCTCTAATCACTCCCTCTCACTCATAGTATTAGAGGAAATAATTTAGTGACGCACATCCATAATTAATGAAGAGAACCTCATGTGCCAAAAGAAATCAAGAGAACAACTTACAGTACTTTGGGACCAGTGAAGTGATGATGTAGTAGACGGAGAGAGCAGAACTTAGTACAGGAGCCACTACAGAGGACAGACTGAGACCTCTCCATTCATAGTACTGATGCCATGACACTGAGGAGAAGACATTAGCAGAGGCATCAGTAATAGAAATTCATCAGTACAGTGAGTGATTTCACAACAACTCACTGGAGTCCACATACTGTTATTAGATAAACTCTGGACATAACATCCAGGTCATCCTGGTGTTCAGTTCACATTCACTGTACGTACTGAGTGGGTTTTTGAGGTGAGGAGGGTTGAGGGGGTCTGGGCCAAACATCAACACGTCTGCTTCCTGTTTCAGAGGCTCATAGGCATTGCTGTGATCTGGACACACACATGGTTTATATAAATCTCTTTTTTTATTTGATTTCCTTTGCTGCATCCTATTCACAGAACAAATATGCCAGTGAATCCTAACAACAACTAAGGTTCCTGAGTTTTTTATAGGTTCTTTTTTTTTTGTAAGTATCTGGGGATTTTATACTGGTTTATATATAAATATGCACAGAGCTAGGATTAGGTAATAAAAGTAATAAAAGTAATAAAAGTAAGAAAATGCCTCTTTTCAGTTACAGAATCATCCTGAACCAACCTTCAAGCCAGCTGTGGTAGGCATTTGAATGGGTGATCTGAGGCTGGGAAGAATGCACCAGTATGCTCCAATGCAACCAGTAGCTGCCAACCAGTTTGTTTTTGCACAGGAAGTCTTCCAAACTAAAGCTCTCTGTTGTGACTTCTACGGAGAGGGAAGGACAGATATGAGGGAGAGAGAGACAGAAAGACATAAACAAAGAAAGGGAAATTGCATCTGACAATTTAATGACGCAGACAGTACTGTAACCTAAATGATCATGTCAACATATTACCATGCTCACAATGACAATGCTAACATTTAACAATCTTTACATGTTAAACTCAATTGGTATATTGAGTGTAGCACTCCTATATGCTACATGTTGGCATGCTAAATTCTTTGCATGCTAAAATCTGTGTGTTAGCATGCTAACATTTGCAAATTATCAATAAACAGGAAGTGATTCATTTGATACATACTCCACAGGATGTGCTGTGAAATGTACAACTGTAAAGAATTCACTAATTCACAAATCACCTGAATTGTTTTTATTAAAGGGACAAAATATATTGAGGTTTATATAAAACACTCCTATTATATCTTGCACTTGTCCATGTGCTAGGGTTGGTAATATGATTAAATATACCATGAGAAAATACACATTTGTGATCCATCAGATATAATGCTATACATCTTACGGAGTTAGATATTCCTTTAATATCTTTTGGTGTCTAAACAAACTATGGGCAAAGATTTTGGCATCAACATGATTAAGTACCTATTTAAGTTGTTGGATTCGTTTCTCAACTGACTTTCTGTGCAATCTACTCAATCACTACACATAGTGATATCTCAATATAAAATCACATGTACCACAATGGAAGATGTCATCCATATTGCCCACCCCTACCATGTGTCTCATGGAAACAATTTCTTCCTAAATGAAAGTAACAGTTGCTGTACTTGTAGAATGGCTGCATAGAATTTATGGTTGATGACTGCATTTACACACAGATACATAGAGTATAACCTGCCATATGGAATCCACTGTATTAACAGAGAATAAAACTCACACAATTACTCATTTTTCATTTGTTATAGTTTCTAATGAATGTAATGAACTACATGTTACTTATAATAATGTAATTGACAGGGTTTTCTAGATTTTAGAATTGAAAAGCCACAAAATGTCTCTGCACTGTCATGTGCCTCTACCTGCTGCATAGCTGAATGGCAGGTCGGCCAGCTTGGCCCCATTGTCCATGTAACCGGCCAGTTTGGCACACCAGCACTGGTGCTCAGAATCAGTTGGAAAACACTTGTTTTCACAATAAAAGACTGCCTTGCACTGAGAGCTGTGGAGGGACACAGAGACAGGCATTTAAAGACAGAGACAGGGGGGCACAAAAAGAACATCCAGTAATAAAGCAGGCCTTCCAAGCACAAGCAGAGGAAGGAATTGAGATAAGATAACAAACAGTGGAAAGAGGAGAAGTGATATGAAAACACCATGGCATTATAAAGCACATAGAGTAGAAAAGGAGTTACTAAAAGAACAAAGCATGTTGTAAGAAGCTGGCATGTGTCAGCAAGAGGGAAACAATGCGTGGAAATAGCTAACATTTCACAAGAGAGACAGGCTTTCTGTCATGGCCTGTTTTACCTAACCACTGCAGAGCATGTAGTTCCCCAAAGTCAAACAGTTTCTTCATTTCCTGAAACTACTGATAATGTAAATCAGTCTATTATCTCCTACATGCACCTGCTAAAAACACAGAACCCTGCCTCCCATAATCACTTCTCTACAAAGTAAAGGCTCATATTTAGCATCATGCAAACTACATCGTCCAAACTGCAGATTCAAATCTGAAAAGTCTGTTAAATTCAAATATTAAAGACTTTGCTGAATTTTTCCCCTTTTCTATCCAAACCAAGAAGATGTGGCTTTGTTGATATTGACATACAGGATTTGTGGGTAATGAAGTCTTTTAATTATTCAGAAATTCAGCCAGTTAATTTGTTCTTTCATTGGGCCTACTGAAGTGCCAGGTTGCCAGGTGACACATGAATGCCATTTGGCTACTTCACAGCAAAGTGACCAGTTTAGTTGTAGTGACAGCTGACAACAGTTTGGAGAGACCTGTGGTTTAAGGAATTGCCTGGCCCACAGTAAACAGAAGCATTAGTCAATGCTGACACTGTTTGCATATGCAGCAAAGTAGCCACATTAGAGTAGATCCATAGCTTTTCCCTGCTGAGACAACGAAGTGAAAACACTTGACCTGTAGTCCCTCTGAAATGATTACAGTCATAGCATGTGACAGACTCTGACCAAAATGCTGATGATATGAAACTGGCTGAAAGATTTTACGTTACATTTTGTAGAACTGAAAGTACTGATCTACAAACATCTTTAAAAAATACTTAACAATATCCAGACAATGTACCAAGGTAAAGAATTCTACATATTTAACTAAATTTGAGATTTTCAATGAGCACTCCACAAATTTCACATGTGATGGCCTGGACTTGATAAGGGCCATTCACACCCAATCAGAGCTTGAGCAGTTTCGTAAAGAAGAATGGAGAAAAACTGCAGTGTCCAGATGTGCCAGCCTGATTGAGACCTACCCACACAGACTCAGTGCTGTGATTGTGACCAACGGTGCATCTACTAAATACTGACTTGAATGTTTATGCAATCACTTATTTTCATGATCATATGTTTTTAATTAATTGACATCACTTTGTAGAAATGTGTTTTCACTGTTTTTTTGGTTGTAAATTTTTGTCAAAAAAGCCAAATTAATGTTAACCATGATTCCACTTATGAATGCAATAAAAGGGGAAATCATCCAGGGAGGTGAAACTTTTTATATCATTAACATTTTTTAGCATTAGTAACATTTGAACCATCCCACAATACACTGCATCAGATTCTGGTTTTGGTTTTACTTTGGTTCACCATGAAAGACAATTATGCATTATGGGAAGTGTAGGATCTAGAATTGTTGGAATTTGACTAGTAGTTGAGGGTCAGGACCACAGGTCAGTATATCTAGCCCTTTAAATCGCACTCACACAAGTTCCCCAACTTTATGTCAGTGCAATACTAAATTGTTGGAGTTCCCCAGAATCAGTTATATTGATTGGCAGTAACACATAAAGTCTTGTTAGAATATAAAGTATATCCGCAACACAACTTTGTACTCAAGTGTGTATGGGAGTTTTGATGGTGCAGTAGAAATATACTGGTATTTTAGATATGTTAGATACTTCTTTCTCAGATCTTTATGAAAGTACTCTCCTTCTAAATGCACAATCTACATCAGTGTCTTACCATTCCCGAAGCTGAGTGGGGAAGGAGCGTCTCTTACAGACGTTACAGTAATATACTGGAGGCCAGCGCGGGCTGAAGTCTGGAGCCACTGCTTGATCCATGAGATTCCAGTCTCTCAGGACCCAGTTCCACAGAGCTATATCCCACCTACTGTTTCCCTGTTTGAGCGTGTCCTGGAGCAGCACTCTGCAAATACACAAGAAATAGTCAAAAGTGGTGTGTTAAGTTTTATTTCTGAGATTGCTTTCCACTATAACTTAGTGGAGAGTCAACTTGTAAGTTAATCTTTACAATTAAAAACATACACAATGAACATTTTATAAGCTGATTCCAGTATATATTTAAGCAATATTAACCGAGAGGGTGTGCTTTAACGTTATTTGAGCACGACAGTGATGCGGTCATATACATATGCATATACATTTTACTTTGTTGGTCATAGTTGTATAATCGCAACATTACACTCGAAGGTGTCCTTTAACGTCATTTGAGCAAAGCGCCTCGGCTTTCTCCATCAGCTGTGCCGGTGACACGGCGCTATAACTTAAATGTAAAAATTTGCGGGTGCAGAAGCTACATCTGTGTGACCCCATGTATTTCCATGGAAACGGGAAAAACACTCGCCAAAACCTTTTAATTTTGAGAGCAAATTGCTCCTCAACATGAACAGATTTTGATTATACATTTTACTTTGTTGGTCATAGTTGTATAATCGCAATATTATACTCAAGGGTGTGCTTTAACTTCATGGAGTTCCCCAGGACCGAGGCTGTCGTGCTCAAATGACGTTAAAGCACACCCTCTTGGTTAATATTGCTTAAGTCAAAATATTAAAAAACAGACTACTTTTAGGACATCAAAATGAATCAATACAGAGAAAAGAATCATTTTCTGCATTTAAACCTTCATGGGACATAACATTTACAAGAAATGTAAGTGAACAGTTGACTGGCTGTTAAGCAGTCTTACAGACTTTCCTTTTGGTGTCTGAGAGGGTTGGGGTAAGGGGGTTGTTCTGGGGAACATTTTGTTCCCCTTCATCCCAGCTCAGCACAGCACTAACAAAGCCTCAACATTTGAGACAAAAGAAGGTCAAGGAATGCCAAACAGAAAGAGGGACAGAGAAAACACAGTACTCCTGTGACACAAACAGGAAAACCACTTTACAGATGCACTCACTGATTTTCTCACAGCACGACATAAGACCCAAAAATCTACAATTTCCCCTCTTGCTTGATGCCTTGCAACACAACACACTTCAAATTTGAGCTTAAAAACATCAGCTGGAAAGGTGGTCCTGTAACCAAGTGTACCCTGCAGGTCAAAGTATCTGCCCCTCTTATATAAGTCTACTGCTATTTATTCCTGTCCCACCTGTGCAGGATCTTGACATTGATCCGGAGTGTGCTGGGTTGACGCGGCATCCCACCATCCATTGGGGCATCCATGCACCTCTGCAGCAGCAGAACTATCTTGTTCAAAGTCCCCACGGTTCCTGACAATTCCTGCTCAGTGAGGCCGTTAAAAGATGAGGACCACCCTTGGTCCAGGATGTCAAACCCAAGGGTGAGCCCCGATGCATCCGTAACCATCAGGATACTTGTTCCATCACGTTTGCCTGAAGAGAAGCAACAGAAAGCAGAAGCAGTTACAATGTGAGCCTGCAAATCTGTGCATTAAGTAGATAATTTGTCAAAATATCATATTTCTGTGTTAAATACGCAGCTGGTAGAATAAATTAGCTTAGCTTAACACTGGAAGCAGGAGGCGATATATGGTAATAGTACAAAGTGTTTATTAGTGAGCCTTAGAGGTGGTGGCTGATAGGTGTATTTCTGAACTGCGTCCAGAACCAGGCTAATTGTTCACTCCTTCTAGTCTTCTAGCCTTTACGCTAAGCTAAGCTAAAAACGTCCTAACTCATTCTAAGCCACACGCAAACCGGAGATAAATAGTTTAAAATCTTACACTCGCGCCCTCAATAGGAATACTAATATATGCATTACCCCAAAATGTTGAGCTCTTTCTTCCAAATGACAAACAGCTTACTTGTAGCTCAGTTGGCTTTCAATTTGTTATTTTTATAGTGTGTGTAACTTTAAAGTATCTAAGCACAGGCATATGTATAACGACTTGCTTTTTTTGTTGTTGCTTTGCTAGCTAGCCATGTAGCTAACTATGCGATATGTGACTTGAATTTAACATTGAAATGTTAAAATTTGAAATTTGCCAAGAAAAGAGTTAAAACTTGAAGTTGAACTAGCTTGAGCCTTGAAAAAACATTTATCTATATATCTATATCACAACAGCGTGTATGCACTCACTCAGTTCAGACTGGGTAATCCCTCTCTTCCTCAGCCCTCTCGCCGCAGACTCAGAGTTGGAAAAGTCTATTACATGAACAATCCAGTAGGGGGAGGTGTCGGCGGGGTATGAGCTCCGGGGCCGTCTCTTCTCACCTCCTTGCTCTGTCCTTGCAGTCTTGAAGCTGCGGTACCACTGAGCCATGGTGTCTGTAAACTCCTGTAATGGGTGCGGGTTACCGGACACCACTTCCTTCTGATCCATCCCTGTTAACTAGTTAGCCAAAATAGAGAGTGATATGAAATAAAGAGGAATTCACATTTACACCACAGATTGTTTTAAAATGCTACTCCTCATGTCATTCAGCTATTAGCTCATGGTTTACCTGATGAGATGAATTTTTATGTTGAGCAGTGAGGATGACAGTGTCTCTTGATTTGGGATTCAAATATGAATAGAAAATTGTTATTTTACTAAACCTCCTTGACAACAGTTCTGTTACAGTAGGACATTCTATTTATGGGATGACAGTTTTTTTTAAAACAGACGAATCACCTGAAAATTAGTGATTATACATGAAACCTTTTTAGTTATTTCAATAGAGTGAAGTTACATGGATGGTGGAGTGAAAAAAGGAGGGGATTCCTTTTTTGCAACAGCATTACAATGTTCACAGTTGTTGTTTAGTGTGTATAAATAATAGTTTTTCTTTATGTGTATCTTTAGTTCTAGCATTTATCCTTAAGTGCATTCTCGGGGTCCACTTGCAAGCTTTTTCTTGGCACTCAACTGCCTCTCACAGTCTTCATCAGCAAATGGACTTAGCTAAATGGTCATGGAGATGGCTCAGTTGTTGTAATGTGCATGCAACTTTTATCTGTTACCATGTCACCAAAGACAAGTGCCATATTCCATCTGCTGAGGAATACTGTAAGATGTGGTTGAAAGCTGAGGGGGAAAAAAACCTAGTCGGTGGACCTTGAGTTAAGTTTTTTTTTTTCTTTAATATATGATAGCTGCCAGACTGAATTATACGATACAATAAAACTGAGCACATCCCTGGTCAATATCACTAATGTTAATTACAAATACAGTACATATCATTTTTGTTTACAGCCTTCATTAATGATATTCTACGCTTTCATCTTTTCATATTTTGTATGTCTGCCTTTATTTTTGATGGATACCAGTCTAATACAAATCTATGGAGAGATGTTCGATGTTTTGCCATCCTCCTTTCAGCATACTTGGCCTGATAAGAGCTTTTACTTTTTCTTCTTTAAAACAAACTCTGAGCACTGTGCAGTAACTGTGGTAGTCCACATGCTAATTTATTGTGGTTTCATCTGATCAACGGATGTGTCGCTAACATTCATCAGGCTTCTTTTCATGTTCTTTGTCAGTTTAATCTTACAGATTTGTGCTGTTTTGTGAGCGCTGGTTTTCTTGGACGCTGTCTGCAGAGGTTCACACAAACACTGCAACATCCTTCACATCAGTTTCCACATCATCCCTCCATAGCCTAGTCAGAGGCACTCACCTGTCTGTTTTTCAATGCAAGGTTGAGTAAATAGCAAACTATGCCTGGTGTCATTTTTCAAGGATGGCCAGTGTGCCCTCTGTTGTTGGTAGTATAGTGTTTCAGGTTGATGCACTGATGCTCATTATATAATTATTATGATATATGATTTTGAATCATTTCAGTGATGTTGGGTGTACTCACCTTTGTATTCTTTACACTGAAATGGGACATCAGGTCAATACACTTGGCAAACATCAGACATAATGTTCTATAAGTTTGTATGTTTGTATAAAATGTTTGTATAAAATGTCACAAATTGTTGAACTGTGAGAAAACTTAGCATGAGCAATTTAAAAATATAAACAGAGAGGTAATACAACAGTTGTTCTCTTAGACATTCTCAGTTTTTTTTCCACAGTTACAAATTTCACCCTGAGTTTTGGAGGCTTGCAATATAACCACATTTTTAACTGATTTCTGAAAATCAGCTCATAATATCAAAATCTCATAATTTTAGCTCCTACATTACCCATAAATCACATAATTTGACATCAGTAAGGTCAGCACACAGAGGTGATAATGAGGAGGTTATGTTATTGTTGTTGATTCAAACTCTGGGAATGACTGGTGCACCTGCAGCTTTCTATTTGACTTTGCTGCCCCCTACTGGTATCAGCAAAGACTACACTTGAATGCTGTAAATGCAAACATTTCCAGCCATGTTCCCCCCATGGACCTGACCCAAGACCACTGGAGACTACACACAGTTCGCTTTGAATTTCACAAGGATTTCCTAATTAATCAGTAAACAAAAACTCTTTCAAAATCATTCTATGCCATTAGAATGATTTGAAAGATGCATCAAATCTTGCTTGGTGCAGCTTTAACTTTGATGACGAGGCACTGAACCTACCAGAACTGAATGTTAAATTGTCAAATATGTCAGGCTGAATTATGGTAAAAGGTGTAGAAAATGATGCAGATCACAGGTAGAATATTTCCATTTTTAATTTGATAGTGCAGTTATAGAGAACGTGGTGTTTGAATATGAGGTGTAAACATGCTGTAGCATCAAAAACACATTAGAACAAGCAGCTACAGAATACAGAGTGTATATGATAATGTTGACATTATGGGAAAATGAAAAAATCTAGTCTATCCTAGTGTCTTATGACAGTATTTGACTTTTTCTGCGTGTGTGTGTTTCCTGGATGAATCCTCCTTCCTCTTTCTGCTGCTGTGACTGCTCTGGTGCAGCCTGTAGGTTTTTCTAGCCTGGGCTCTCTCCTTTTCCAGGACCTCCGTGTCATCCAGAATCTCCAGACCTGGGATCTGACTGATGACGTACTGTCTAAGAGGGCAAAAAGAAAAACACTGTTAGCAATATAGATCTATACAGCAGAGTTTGTACAAGTAGATGCGAAAATCAAATTTTTATTGTGTTGGTTTATTTGCACTGTTATAATAGTATAATTTATTTGATTTGTGTTTTACACTATAGAAAATTACACACACAGATAGAAGCATAAAGCTAAAGGTCAAATTTTCCAACACTGAATAGATCTGTCTGTCTTTCCACATCACAGTTTGGTAAACAGGTACAGGTCGCTGTGCCTTTCTCTTACAGACTGCAACCATGGAACATGACGTGGGCCTACTCACTTCCACAATACAACAATGCTAAACTATTCAACTGCATGATAAACAAACAAAGACAATATGCAGGGCAGTGTGCATACTGAAGAGGATCGGTTGTACAGTATAATGCTGGTGTGGTTGTTATGTGGAGGGTACACTGATGCACCTGTTGCAGCACTGTCCTCTGGAAAAGAGACCTTTCAACAATCCCTTGTATAGACATCAAACCATGTCCATTGGTTTGTTTACTTAGCATAAAAATGGAAGCTGTATATTTAACAGCTGTAGACTGATTACACGGGTGTTTTAAAATACAAAATTAGATCAAGGACATTTGGAGTTGAACTAAGTGAAAATGACTTTATCAGTCCTCCAAGACTTCAGTCTTAGCACTATGTCTTTACACTAATGAGCCAGAAGGGGGTGCTATTGTTCAAATAAAAATGTCAAACTTTGAAAGGCTACTTACTGGAACTTCGATATTTGAGACAAATAACCTGTTCCCCATGTATTTTCATACCTTAGTATTCTAATAGAAGATCAACCTGCTTTTAAGGAGAGAAACATTCATGACATCTAGAAATACTGATAATGAAATACTCCTGACCACTCCACACCAAAGTAGTCTCTAAAACTCACGTCTTGGATTGTCCACATTTCTAATAATTTAATTTACATTTTATTTTGCAACATGGAGAGCTAAATGCTGCTTCTTTGCTGTCACATGTTTCTGGTGGCAAAACAATACTTAATTTGTTTATTTGTTTGTTCATTTTTATTGGCCTAACAGTCAACTGTATATACTTAGTCTAATACTGAGTATACAAATACTTGAATCAGGTTATAAAACACTCATATTTTAATTGTAAAAGGTTGCTAAAGCTCCCAGATTCCCAGAAAAATGGCATGGTGACAACCTGTAACATAATCTTTTGTGACCAAATAAAATATAGCGTAATCAGTAAATAGGAGAGTCAACAAAACAAAGAGATTCTTGTTCATGGTTTCATAATTAGTGACCAGAAATAACTAGATGGTGAAAAGTAAAACCTTGATGCTCACCTATAGTCTTTGTACTGGGTCAGACTTCCTCCATTGAAATAGCTAGGTGCTGCCTCATTGTTCATCATACTCAGAATCCTATTTTAAAGGAATATAGAAGCATAAGTGGGGAAGAATGAAAATCGTGGTTGTATGGAGCGTAAAAAAAACAAACACTTCTTTTGTAGAAATGAAATACAATCCCAGACTCACTTGATATTTGGGAACTTTCGTCTGATTTCTTCCACAAACACGGGCAGATTGTTAATTTTGTTCTTGTTGATGCACACTGTGGTCACACTGGGCATGTAGGGGAACTTGACATGAGATGTGTAGTTGTTACAGTCCAGAATCAGAGTGCTGAGCTTCTCCAGCTGACCCAGCAGAGCCGGGTTCCAATAAAGACTGAATGAAGGAGAACACACTGAAATACAGCTGCTTGGGCGTTTCAGTTACCGGGGAAATATGCATTATAATTTATAATTGTCCTTAAAGCTGCACTAATCAGTGTTTTTACATTAACAATGGCTCAGATGACTGTGTGTAATGCAGTTTCACTCAGCTCTACGGAGTGTTGTTGCGTGTTTCAGCTCATTGTTCTGATTTTACAACCATTAACTTGTTTTGGTTCACTCTGATGGTTCTTATTAACCTCATTACCTGCTCAGAACCAAACAGCAGAAAAACACAGTTACAGAACATAGTGGAGCTTTCAGCAGCTAAAGAGCCAGATATTTTTCAAACCAGAGCTGAAAGGAGAGTGAATGCTGGACTCCATCAGGTGGAAACCCAAAGTTATTGAGATCTGGAAGTTTGCTGGAGTTTGTGAGCCAGAAAAAAACTACTCTGCAGGCAGGAGAACAACAGCATTGGTGATAACTGTCACTACTTTTTTTTTTCTTTTTCTTTTTTTTTTTTTTGTCACTACCAGCAGCACCTTTTAAACTCCAGTAACTTCTTCCATTGTAATATAAGAATCTGCGACGGGCCACTTCACACCTAGGCCTTCACTGGTGTCCTACCTCTACCTCTAGTAGGCTACCTTAATACCTTAATGTCACGGATATAGAAAGCATCAACAATATAATGCTATAAAAACCCAATTAACATAATTCAATTGGTCTCCAAACACTGCAGCCACAGCTGCTCCACACACATCATCTCCAGTAGCTAATTAGTATTAACTAATAAAATGACAAAGATATAAACAATAATAAAATATACTGTAGGTAAAATGTATTTTACCTATCAAAACTGCTGATTATTTGTAGACAACTGCAAAACTGTCATTTAGCAGACACCTCAGCCCTAAAGCTTAATTACAACTTATCCAGAAGTACAACTGACAGGACTCAACTTTCAGCGTTAGCCTACAGCCATAGAAAAGGACTATTGTTGAACTGAGACGCACAGATAACCTCTACAACAGAGCTACTGAACTCTCTTCCTCCTCCTTTAGCCATTGTGGTTGAGAAACCTAGACTGTATATAGTCTATGGAGAAAACAGATAATCTATGCATGCTTAGCGCACTAGTAGCTATAGATGCGGTTTGCTAGCTCTGACCAGCATGTTTCTGACCATCCAATCAAATGTCATGAAATGTTGATATTAGCGGTTGCCTGCTAGAGGCCTGATCCGCCTAACTCGATATCTGATTGGTTAAAGGATCCACGAGGCAACTGTTTCATTGGCATTCATTTTAAATTACAGGGCCTGTACTGTTGATTCTGAATGTTTCAGCAGATTTCCTTTTTAATGGCAACACAGCACTGAAATCTGATTGACAAAGCTCTCTAACATAAACAGACTGTATTAAACAGCGCAACTGAGAGAAAGCTATGAGATGAGCCTATTGGGAGAATTTA
Source organism: Lates japonicus (assembly GCA_033238685.1). Taxonomy (NCBI): domain Eukaryota; kingdom Metazoa; phylum Chordata; class Actinopteri; family Centropomidae; genus Lates; species Lates japonicus. The sequence continues at coordinate 699,647 of BRZM01000127.1, read as the reverse complement.
ATACATATAGTATTAATAGGAAAAACATATATTAAAACATAATTCAGTGATTGTGGGACAGTGTTTTGGGCCAGCAGAGAAGGGGCCTTGCTGGCCCTGACAGCCCACCACTGTAAAAAATAGACCACAATGCAGCTTTAATTTTAAATAACCTAAGCTTTGGGATTGGGGTGCAAAAACTATGACAGTAAAATGGCTAGAAATTGGTCCTTAACTTGGTTAACAAGAAAGGATACTCATCCAGCAGATTGTAACTTGTGGTCCAACACCTCCAGAGTGCTGTCTGTGAAAGTATAGTTTCATATGATTTCTCTGTCAGGCTCCGGTAGGCAAAAAGAAAGCCACTGAAAACTTGAGGCGTGGCTGGATTGACTGTGTTGGCCTGAAGTATGATGCTCCATGACAAAAACCACAGCACTGTAACCTCTTCAGTTCTCCTCTTGTGGTGATGATTAGGAGGGAAGTCAGATGATTATGCCAAGGATCAGACCCTGAATAAAACAACAAATAAGAAATGTGTGTAAAAGATATGCATACCACAGAAAAGTGAGTCTGAAATGAATCTGAGCAAGCATTTGTTTTTTCTTCACTAACACTAGCCTCCTCCTGTTATGGCTTTGGGGGTTAGGACTGAAATAAAATAGATAGTACAGCCTGCACAGTCGATCTGTGTCTGGTAAGTAACAGTTCAATATTCCATGCTTTTTATTTGTTTCTTTCTGAGAGTGAAATGGAGAAGATATTATCATCAACCTCATGTCTGTGTGCTAAGTGTGAAGCTGAGGTCTGGGGATTAGCCTAGCTTTAGCACAGCGACTGGAAGCAGGGGACAGCAGTCTGGTTCTGTCCAAAGTGTAAAATCACCTACCAACACTTTGTAAAGCTCACTGGTTAACACGCCCATTTGTTCAATTTGTGCACAAAACAACGCATTTAGCTGGAGCAAATCATATTACTTCAGAGACAGTAGTCTTTTTTTTCCTGATACTATGGTTACAGTTGACAATATTACTGTAATTGAAAAATCACTTTCCTCTCAAAAAGTAGCTCAGAAATGAACAAGCTCCTCACGGATCCTGAGGCCACAAAGGTGTTACCATCTTTACTCTAATTTACTCGATTGTTTTCAGACAGGCACTGAAATAAACCGGCTGCTCGCTCTATTGCAAAAAGCACACGAAGAAACTGATTGAGAGAGGAATTTTAGTCAGTGGTTTAGCCAAATACCCGTCATTGGTAAAATGTGCTAAGTGAGCAGCTGCTTGCACTTCAGTTACTTAATAGTTAAAAAGATTGTGT